>VZRS01005809.1:0-32616 GCA_013398055.1 Ifrita kowaldi
TTCAAAAAATCCCAAAAAGCACCACAAAACCACCACAAAATCACTACGAAATCACCACAAAATCGCCACAAAACTGCCACAAAATCGCCGCAAAACTGCCACAAAAGCACCACAAAATGACTCCTAAATCACCATGAAATCACCACAAAATCACTACAAAATTGCCACAAAATCTCCACAAAATCACCTCAAAATCACTAGATCACCAAAAATCACCACAGAACTACCACAAAATCACTACAAAATCACCTCAAAATTACCCAGAAAATCACCCCAAAATCACTACAAAATCACCCTGTGCCTCACTGCTCTCACAATCCTGCACCTTTAACAAAGGGCTTGTGTCTAGCAGAGTGTCTGTTGGATTCTTGGGGAAATTTGGAATGCTTTAAATCTTTTTTTGCTTTTTTTTCCTATTTTGGTGAAGGCAGATCTCTGAAAACTTGGGTTATTCCTTTTTTAATTGTTTCTACAGAAAGATTTAAGGAGAAATGTTACAGGGCCTGTTCACTGACATTTACAATTGATGTATAAACAACTCTGTGCAGAAAAACACTTGACATGCAGAATGCTGGAGTTCTCTGCCATTTACTCCCAGAATTTCCATGGATTTGCAATCCCATCTGTGTTCTGCTCTCTGCTCAGCCCCCACATTCAAATTTTGTGAAGGAATTGAAGTTACTATTTCATTCACAGCAGGAAAAGCTCAGCTTGTTTTCCTCACTGATAGGAAATTTCCTCCTCTTAGATCCAGAAATTCTGAGTGTCCACTCCCTCCACAGATCTTGGTCCATTTGGGCTGGAGTTGGAAGCAATAATTGTCCCCATTGTACCCACATCATGTTTTTTGGTGGAGGTTTAGAGAATGAGATTTTACAACCCAGAAACCAGCACCTATGAAAAATAACGTGAAAATAACCCCAAAATAATGTGAACTAAATTTGGTTTTTCCATTAGCACTGTTTGCCACTGAGGATTCCAAGCTTTCCTCCCCAGATCATCATCAAGGCTTTAATTTTGTTTAAATACATGGGGCACAGCCAGTGTTTATCATTTATGTGATCTGGCTGAGGGATTTTGTTCAGGAAAGAGCTGAATAAATCGTTTGCAGCTTTTTTTTTTTGCATATAATGTTTTTAGCCTTTTTTTTTGCATCTAATGCAGTCCTGGGCTCGTGCAGTGCAGCCTTTACGCCGCCCCATCACATCAGCCATAAACAGAACGTTGCCCACTGGAGCAGGAGAGGAGATGGAGGCATCAAATCTGAAATTGGGCACTTATTTTTAGTTTGTTTTTCCTCTCTGTGCACATCAGAAAGCATCAGAATGTTTGGGAAATGGGCAGAGAGGAGGGACTTGCAGAGTTGTCACCGGCTGGTGATGCAGCAAGTGCTGTTGGGGTGCCCGCAGAAAGGTCACGGTGTCCTCCCGAGCAGAGCCGTGGTGGGAAATCCTGCCAGTTCTCCAAGCAGGATGGGAAACAGCAAATCACAGTCACCA
Source organism: Ifrita kowaldi (assembly GCA_013398055.1). Classification (NCBI taxonomy): domain Eukaryota; kingdom Metazoa; phylum Chordata; class Aves; order Passeriformes; family Cinclosomatidae; genus Ifrita; species Ifrita kowaldi. Next base: position 1,500 of record VZRS01005809.1, read on the forward strand.
CACTCTCTGTGTCAAACTGGGAAAACTCCCTTAGGAAGGGCAAGCTGTTTCTCCTTCCCTTCATCAGGATACTCAGAGTCTCCTCCCAGGAATTCTCGGCATTGCCATGGGGGAGCCTTGGAGCACTTGGGGGTTGGGTTTGTTTTCTCCAAGTGTCTCCCAGCAGCATCTCCTGATGCTGGTTTTTGGCAGCTGAGTTAGTCAGGCATTTGCAGATGATGAATTTCGTGGGTGATTTGCTGCTGTCAGGTTCAGTCACTGTGAGGCACCAAGCACAGGCCTGCTGGAGCCACTGGAGTTCCCAGGAAACGCCGGGAAGCAGCACAGGGAGGAATTTTCTGTTACTTCCAGTAGTCATGATTTCAAAGTTTAGCTTGATTTTACACTCCCATTTTCCCTCCAGGGCCCACTCAGCCTTTTCATCATTCTCCAGGTTGCTGAAGTGAAGTTCATGCCTTTGCAAAAATCCAACCCACGGCTGAAACTCAGCACAATTCCCACGTGGGGTCTCAAAGAGTTCCTAATTGGGACTTTAACGATGCTGAGGCTTTCCTGGGATTAGGTTTGTCTGCATTGATGGTAGTTTAACTTGGAGGGTTTGATCTGCACTTAAGCCAGTGCTGATGGGGAAGGGTCTGGAGGCCCAGGAGTGGCTGAGGGAGCTGGGAAAGGGGCTCAGCCTGGAGCAAAGGAGGCTCAGGGGGGACCTTGTGGCTCTGCACAACTCCCTGACAGGAGGGGGCAGCCGGGGGGGGTCGGGCTCTGCTCACAGGGAACAGGGACAGGAGGAGAGGGAACGGCCTCAGGCTGGGCCAGGGGAGGCTCAGGGTGGATATTTGGGAGAATTCCTTCATGGAAAGGGTTGTAAAGCATTGGCACAGCTGCCCAGGGCAGAGCTGGAGTCCCCATGCCTGAGGGGATTTCAAAGCCATGTGGATGTAGCCCTTGGGGACGTGGGGCAGTGGTGGCCTTGGCAGTTGGTTTTCTGAATTGAACCCACAACCAGTAAGCAGTTATATCAACTTAAATATCCCTGGAATAACCCATCATTCCGCTGTGAAATGGGGATTCTGTCTTGCATTCCAGTTTCTTTGAAGGGATCACTTTTGTATTGGATTTATCCCTCTTTTAGCACTGGGTGTGTGCTCTTTTAGTGCCTCCTCAAACTGCTTTAATTTAGCATTGAAATACATTTAATTTAGTGAAAGAAGGGCTTTCTTTGGATTTTGTTTTCTTAGATATATTTTACATTTTGGAGGCAAACTTGAAATTAGATTCAGCAGTGCCTTGAATCTCCCACCCAGTTTATCATATTTTGCATTCACAATATTTGCACTGTTAACTAGTTTATCTCAAGGCTGGAGGCACTCAGAGCAGAGGGATGCTAATGTGTGACATATGCAACCAGATAAATAACACTAATCTAACTTTTTATTTCCAAGGAAACTGGTAGAATCCAAGAGCAGATGATACATTGCTCAACTAAGGTTCGGAATTTTCAATCCATAGAACAACTGTTGCTTAAAAATCACAGGTTTTTTGTATATTAGAAAATTTTCAGCTGGAAATGGTTAATGATGTGTGACTTGCAAATGCCAGCAGCAAATTTCTAGCAGTGCTATCCTGGCAAATTCTTAACCTTTGCAATGAGACAGAAGCCCTAAAACACTGCAACATGAAACATCCCAGCATTTGAGTTTGTGAATTAAATAACTTGTGTTCCGTCACTGGAGGCAAATTTCATTTTGCAGTTTGGAGGCTGACGTTATGCAATTATGAATTTTTAATTGGGAGCCTGTTCTGTGTACATTCCAAAGTGTGAAATCAAAGACTTTGTAACCAAATCATGTTGTTTTTCAGAATTTCTACAAGGAGATCGAGAGGGAAGAGATGTACATAAGGTTTGTAAACATGACTGGTGACAAACTGCCTGACACAGGCGCTGTAATTGGGGGAAATTAACTTCATATTAAGCAGTCACTTGGGGGCTGGAGGAGAAGAGTAGTGAAAAATCACACCTTGGCTGAACCTGAAGTAATTCAAAAGCTTATCTGCACTGAGAACAGAGTGCTGGAAGTGAAAGTCAGGAGATTATCTCTGTCCCCTTCCTCCAAGTCCTTCAGTTCCATTACAATGAACACTGAAATACTCAGGAGCCAGAACTCTTCTGTTCATGAAGAAAACAAAAAAGTCACAAGCTGAGCAAAGAAATGATGCTGCCTCCTGGTGAGGTACAAAAATGTGACTTGAAATAAAAACAACTATTAAATAATACCTGACTGATACTTATTTTAAACTTAAAGCTTTCAAAATCTCTTTTCAGACAAAGCAAACATGGAAATACGGTGCTTTCAGTAAAAGTGGGGTTCAGAGCCCCCCATTTGTGCTTTGGCTGACTATTGCTTACACTGTTGTGCTAAAACGATGGAGTTTGTGTTTGTAATGCTATTTTAGGTATCCAGACATTACTCACTAATTCATTCTCAGGTGCTTGTTATCTTTTTGGAAGAATTTTCACTTGTGAACTCTCTTCCTGTTGTTTAAATTGTTTTAATTGGTCTGTTAGAAGTTTGCAAAAAGAATAGGCAATGGCAGGATTGATAGTTGTGGACAAACACATGGAGTTATTTATTATTATTTAGGTCTGCCCTGCTCAGCATCTCTGTAAAGACAAATTGTCTCTCACTGTCAAACCCCCATCCAAATTCTCTCCAATTTCTGTCAGCAAACTTATAATTAACATCAAACTTGAAAGTATTTTCACTGGCTTTTTCAAAATACAATTTTTAATAGTTTTGTGGGCATTTTTTTAAATTGTCAGTAAAAAAAACATGAAAAAAAAAAGAGAATCCCCTTCCAGAGGTGTGATGATGTTGAAGTTAAAGAAGCAAACTTATTTCTGTCCCCATAGCTGAACTATAAGAGTGCTCTGTCTTGCACAAAATCAGTATTGGGTTTATTACTCATCACAAGTCACCCATCTGGTGTTCAGGCAAGGATTGCACTCGATGATCTCAGAGGTCTTTTCCAACCTTTTCCAACCTTAACGATCCCATGATTTTCTGAGCGTCCACTGAAAACAACACAGTGGCAATGCAGATGGTCCTAAAGGTTATCTGCACACAGAAATGTGAACTTTAACTAATCCCGCAAATATTTACTTGTTTGAAGGTAGACTTGAACCCTTGTAATCTTCATAATAAATTGCTGAGCAGCACCTTAACCCCACTCTTTCTAAGCACCCTTGTTTGTGTCACTGACAGGTATCTGTACAAGCTGTGTGACCTGCACAAGGAGTGTGATAACTACACAGAGGCTGCCTACACCTTACTCCTGCACGCAAAGCTGCTCAAGGTAAACCCCAAAACACATCCTGAGCTGGGGAAATCCCAGCAGCTGCCAGCCAGGGGGGTGTTTGTCACTCAGAAGAGCTGCACTTGGGGCTGGTGAACAGCTCTGGGCTGGGTTCTTTTTGCACGTGGAATTCGTACACGAAGGAAAGCAGCACTTCAGTGGGTGGCAGAGGTGGATCCTGACCTGAAGTGAAGGGAACGTGGTCAAGTCAGCACCACAAAATCCAAACTGCAAATATCCACAGTGTTCAATATGTGAAAGCCTCTAAGCAGATATTTGAGTAAATCAGCTCTCCACAGATCTTTAGTGCCAAGGTGTGCTGGAGCCCGTTCTCGAGTGCTCTTGGGTGTTTGGAACAGATTCAGTTTGGATTTCAGAAAATTGTAGAGAGATTCAGATGGCCTTCTCTCCAAGTTCATGCCCTTAAAAGGTGCATATCATTTTAATGCAGTGTTAGCCAGTTTAGAGCACTTTTAAAGAGGCACAACAATATTGCTGCTCTTCAAGGAGTGTTGGGGGCAGCCTGCAATATGCACAAATAACATGTTATCTGCAGAAAGTGCCTGCAATAAAGCATTTGAGTGGTTAACACTATCCACTGCCAGCCAGAAACGGAGTGGAGCTGTATTTCAGAAGCATTAATGCCCTGAAAACATTCTGGAGAGAAGAGGTTGTCTCTGACATGCAGCTTTTTTACGTGCTTGTGTCACAAATGTGGGAGCAGGTACCCACTTTGCTCTCCTGGTTATCATTCAGAAAGATGCTGCTCTTGCCAGCAGACACTTGTGTCATGAAATCACATTTCATACACCTGTATCATCACCGAATTCCTGGTTTTATGTTTTACATTTAAAAAGCAGTTAATGGGAAAAGTAAAAATTTCAGTGTGATCAGAATGAGAGGTTTTGGAAGAGTTGGCTTTAGTCCTGTTTGTCTTCCTCACATTTCACAACTTGCAGTGAAACCTTTCTCCCTCAGGGAGTGCTGGATCTCTTTCCACTCCCCTCAAGGACAGGACTCCCCCAGGGGCAGAGTCAGGGACAGAATAAATGAGAATTTTTTTTCCCCTTCATCTCCTGCTCGTGCCAAGGGTGCTGCAGCCTCCTGATCCAGGGGAAGTTTCCCTTCCCATGGCAAGGGGTGGGACAAGATGGGTTTTAAGGTTACTTCCCACCCAAACCAGCCCGGGATTCTGTTATTGCAACCTGCTGTGCTCATGGTGCCCCTCTTCATCAGGGAGATGGATCTCATCCCAAGCAGCCAACTGTTCTTAGCAGTCCTGGCTTTAATTTAAGCAATCCCCAGCAAAGTGTGAGTGTAAAATATCTGTTTTGAAAAGTTGAAAAGGGGAAGGTGTTAAATGAGATCTTCTGATGGATGCACTGAGAATTGTTTGTACCTCAGAGCTGAGGAAACTGCATCCAAGCCATAATAAGACTAAATATGATGCAGAGTGTACATGTGCAATTTAAATGAAGACACTCTGAAATGTATTTAATGTACTTTAAAATAATCAGAGGGTTATTAACACAAGGAAACATCTCTAAGATTCATCTGCAGTGCAAAAGCAAACTGTGAGTTGTGCCCACTTCACATGGATGAGCCTTTTAGATGGGATGAAGGATTCATTCCCTTCCATGGGGGCTGTGTTTTCTCGATAAATGATGGAATAAACCAGGCCATAAAAAGATATTCAGACTTTCACCTGGCATGGCTTGGGCTTGTTAGACATTTTACTTTCTGTAACCTCAAATTAGAGTGGAGCCAGTTGTGGCTTTTCTTAGAGAATGTGTTCAGAGAGCAGATGAGAGTCTCACTTAATGGACTCCTTTGCATTCCATGGGAGAACTCCATGGGCAGAAATATCCATTTTTCTTTCCTTCTAATGCAAATCAATAGACACAGCAAACGCCAGGGTAGGGTTTCTCACAGGTTTCCATCCCTGAGTGGATGTTTGTTTATGGGTATAATTTCATTACAGGCTGGAATTAGTGTATTATAAAGGTAGATCAGTCTCTATCTCAGTCCCTGCTCCTGCAGCCCTCAGTGGAGGGAGGAGCTCAGTGTTGCCTGAGGAGCAGCAATGTTGGGGGTGTGTGACTGAGCAATTGAGTTCTTCTGTCAAGCCTCAGGACAGGATTTTCAATGACACTCATCAGTGGCAGATACTTCATCCCCCTGATTTTAGTGGGATCACACTGAGGGCGAGACGGAGAGCGCGTGAGAATTTCACCTTTAAATCTGCAAGAAGGCTCCGTCTGTGGAGAGAGAGAGGCCAAATTACTGCAAGCTGATGAAGCACACTCGAGAAAGGAGACTTTTGTTGTGTTTTCAACCCTTTCTGTCAAAACTGAGCTGTTCAAAACTGACAGAAGACAGCAGCTCTTAGCGTGCTGAAAAGAATGTCATCACACTGCTGGCTCCAGCAGGTTTGTGTTGCTCAGAAACAGAGTTCAGGACAGAGCTGTGAGAGGTGTCTGTGTGAGCCAAACACAAACATTCTGGCCAAATTAAGAAGTGATTGGGTTAAATATAATAATATATAGGAGGTAAAGTAACAATAATTCTGGAAATGAATCTGGGAGTTGCTCAGAGGAGCTGTGGCTGCCCCTGGATCCCTGGCAGTGTCCAAGGCCAGACTGGACAGGGCTTGGAGCAGCCTGGGACAGTGGAAGGTGTCCCTGCCCATGGCAGGGGTGGGATGGGATGGGCTTTAAGGTCCTTTCCAACCCAAACCATTCCATGATTCTGTGATTGACAGCTTTCCCTTGATCCATCAGTCGTTTGCTGCAGGAGCCAGAGCTGCTAATTGCAGGCAGGCCGGATGAGGTTAATTGTGCTTTCCCTGCCTCCAAAGACTCTCAGTGAGCTGGAGCCATCTCATTTCCCTGCCTGCAGCCCTTTCCTTTGTGCTGATGTATCTGGGCTCCAAGGCTTCTCTCACATGAAGTGAAGTGCTCATTGTGTCCCCAGTGGGTTGTACCCATCAGCAGGCCAAGGTCACTCTCATCAAACTCACCGAGGAGAGGGAGCCACCTCCAGAAGCTCCCTTCCAGCTGATAGATGTAATTAGCCTCCAATTACAGCATCCAAATAAATGGTCCTTGTGCCCAAGGAAGCAAAGGGCACAACTGTGAGAAAACCCTTTGCTGGTGCATTAACTGCAGTACCACTTCTTTAAATAAACCCCCTCTCTTTGATTTAGCTTCAGAACTCAAAACTTCGGATTTGCTTTCACTTTTCCCCTTCTTTTTGTGTGATTTAGTGGTCAGAAGAAGCATGTGCAGCACATCTTACCCAGCGGGATGGATACCAAGCTGCTACTCAAGGACAGCTGAAAGATCAGCTCTATCAAGAAATTATCCATTACTTTGACAAGGGCAAGGTAAAAAGGGAAGAAAAAAAGTGCAAATGTATTTCATTGCTTTTCTCTCGAACTTATAAATTTAATAGTAAACGTAGTTTGCATCCAGTGACCTTCAGGAAGCACTTACAGGTAATGATACTACCAAAAAAACAGTCAAAAGAAATCACTGGTACATTTATAACTGCTGTGTTAAGGGTAAATATATGGGTGTGAGATGCCATGGAGTAAATAAAAAAGTGATGCCTGTAATTTGGAGGACTCTTTCTGGCAGTTACAAGAGCTAATGGAATCCTTCAGCTCCCCTTGTTTTGCCTTGTGTACACAAAAATAATTCCCTCAGGGCCTGGATGTCTGTGGTTCGTATCATAAATATCCTGGGATGAGGATATTTCATTGCAATTGCATCGTTTAATGCAGCAGGAATTTGCATTTGGCATTGCTTGGGGTTGGAGAGGAAGGGGCTTAACGTGGGAGACAGGGATGGATCAGTGTTTGGATATTCCATGCACGGAATACTCGAGTGTAGAAGCAGGAATCTCTTTGGCAGAACATTTCAGAGAAGTAAACTTGGGGTTTAACAGTAAACTCTGTAGGGTGAACAGGAATGCTGTTTTCTGGTAGAACTAGAATATTATCCAGCCAGCCCATCCTGTCCAGGTGAGTTTTTAGCAGAATCAGATTGAAATCCTAGAATCACTTTGATAGGAACTGTCATTTCTATCATTTTGTTAGAAGCTTTGCCTGAAAAGTCAAACTTTATAACTTACCTTAATGCAATGTTTAACAGTTGTTAATGAGTGGTGCTAAAAGTTGTGGTAAAAATTGTAATTCTGGACTGGGATGAAAGTTGTGAAAATGTAATTCTGGAGTGATGAACAAGTGGCTGTTTGGGGCTGGGGCTGGTGGAGGTGATCTGGGGACAGAACTGATTCCTGCTGCCCAAAAAGCATTTCCTGAGTCAATGAGGATAATCTCATTTGAATGAGGGTCACAGGTGATTTAAAAGCTTATTTTAATCTTACATTCCTGTCTGGAAGGAAAAACAGAAGTTGCCTGGTTTTATTTTGTTGCTTTATGGGCTTCCCATTAGTCCTTTAGGGTACCCAGGCACTGGGAATTGTTCTGCTGAGCACCAGTTCCCTGCAGAACTCAAATCCCAGGACTCCTGTGTGATTTGTGTGTGTGTGTGAGGAGGTGATTAATTTCCAAAGTCCTCTTTCCTACTTACAGATATTCCTTCTCTCATTTTCTGGTTACTCAAGCTGGTGATAATTTTTCATATTACCCCATGAAAAGGGAAATAAAAAAATCAATATCCCCTGAGAATATTCATCTTAGGTGAATTTGCAAATGTCAGGAAGCTCCAAGTGGAGGTTTCCAGTGTCGATTGAAGGTAATCCTCTCATTTGGGATGTTCTGACATTCAGTTAAATCAACTTCTTGCCACGTCCTTGTGCAGTTTGCAAACGTAGCCCAGCAGCTACTTTAACTCCATGGTCAGTAACACCTGCAACAGCCTTTGCTGTGCATTTTTGGGACACTGAACCCATGCACAAACCAGTTCCTCTTTCTTGTGCCATACTCACCCAGCTGGGTCCCTGCCTGGCAGTTCACTCCAGCTTCATCCCAATTGTTTGATTTCCCTTCCCATGAAGTCAAAAAGAGGTGCCAGAAGAAGGTCCCCGCCCCCTGGACAGCTGCAGAGCCACTTCCAGGCTTCTACAGAAGCTCAGGAGTTTTGTTTTAAAGCTGTGAGCCTGTGCCTTTCCCACCCCACCCTACCTGATGGGAAACTGTGGATTTGGGAAGGGAGGGAGATATGAGGGTCAGAAACATTATACAGAAGAAATGGAGGAGAGGGATTTCCTAAAACTGAGTTTAAAACTTTGGCTTTTTGTTTTTTAAAGGCTGGTGTAGTTCAGCCTCTCAAAAATCGTGATCCCTTTCTCTTGGCAGAGTAATTTCCCAGGGGAAGGCACGGTGCACTTCTCTATTGAAAACCAACCACGAGGCTTATCCCTTCAATATTAGCATTCCTGGGGAGGGGAATTTAGATTTAATCCTCCATACACAGCCTGGAATGGAGTGAACATCTCACTTCTGGCCCAGAAGTGCTTGAGAAATTTGTGAGTGAGTAAAAGGGAGAGTGGACTTGCCCTGCAGGCAGGAGTGTGGCACCTCATGTGGGCTGAGAACAAAATGCTGGCCCTCACCACGAGTATCCCTGGTACTTGCAGGTCAAGATCCATTTAAGTTCCCTCATTTTGATTTCTGTTTTTAATCTGCTGTTCTCAGGAAGTTTGCTTTTTTACCTATATTTGACTTTTGCTCCTTAAACCAACCTTTTACAAAGCTGAAGTACAACTTTCACCTTTAGTGAAGGAGCATTTTTGAGAAACAGCTTTTGCATTTCGCAGTTGTTCTACTTTATGGGTTTGATTCCTGGTCAGTTATGCTCTTCATTCCTTCTCTAAGCTCCTTCTTTCCAAAAGGAAAGTCGTTTCCCTGGCGTGGGCATCCTTTTCTCTCCTAGATTATTCTTCCTCACTGCACTGCACTTTACAGTCTCCTCTCCATCTCTCTTGGCTTTTGCCCTTCAAATCCTTATCCTCAGGCTTATCCCAGCAGCCTGACCCATCCTTTGAACTGCTCTCAAGTGTTTGCTCTCTCCGTGTTTTCCTGAAGCTTTGTGATTCCCAACAAATCCCTTAATCCAGGGGCTTCACTGGAAGCTGTTGGGTTGGAATATCCCAAGGCGAGAAGGGAAAATAGCGACGGGAGTAAAGGGATGAGGGAAGGGGTGACATTATTCCTGTGGGAAGCAACTGATGGAAATCAATGCTAATGAACTCCTGAAGCCAAGGAATGCTCCTTCCTGCATTGTTGTGTTGTTTTGAACCAGGTTTGTGTGGTCTCTGGAGCCACGAGGGAAGCAGCAGCGTTCCTGTTCCTGCCCAGGGAGATGTGGGAACAGCGACGGGCTCGGGTTTGCTGGGGATGCTGCTGCCCATAAATCAGGACAGTTTTCCTTCTGCTCCTCCATAAATTGGCAGTGTTGGTCCTGAGGAGAAGAAAGTAAATAAATGCACACTGCTCATTTATTTCTGCTCCTCCTTTCTCCCCTCCTCCTCCAAAAAAAAAGCTTTTACTGCTTTACAGCAGCCAGAGAACAGAAAATATCTGAAATTACACAGCAAATGCCATGCTTTGGCTTAAAAGGCCTTTTTTTCTGGCTCATGGGATGACATCAAATGGCTTTTTTTCTTCCATCTTAACAAGAGAGTGGTGAAATTCACCTGCCTGCCAAAAATCTGTGTGAGGCTCGTGGCCAACTCAGCCCTGGAGTGTGTCCTGAGAGCTGGGAAGGACAGAGAGTCTTGGGAGAGGGAGGATACGGAGTCTGACCGTGTTCCAAATGAATATATTTATTTGTTTAAAGGCTTTCCAAGCTGGCTCTATCTTGAATGCAGGGCTACCAATAGAGAAGTGCTGAGTTTTAGCATTTTAGTTCAAATCCTAAGCCTTCATGTTGGTTAATTACCACTGCCTGAAATTTAACCAGCTTAGAAAGTCCCTCACACGTCAGAATATGGCACCACAATATTCTTACCCCAGACTGTTTCACTGCTCCTGACCATTAACTCTGCAGGAGCTCAGAAATACCCTGAGATCCTCCTTGGCTGCTATTAACCTCAAAAACTAAATTGGATGCTGTAGTTCTTTCTGGCCAACAAGCAATCCAGCTTGAAAAATAAATTAAATCGCTGGGTTTTCCCTAAAAAAGATCTCCTGCATCTCCAAAATCTTGCCCGTAACAATTTGCAACTCGTGTCTACACAACTAAATTTAGGCTCTGCACATTTTTCGGACGTCTTGAGTATAAAAGAAGCATTTTCCTTCCAGTATCAGCAGCCTCTCTCCCTGCTACCCTCTCCAGATAAATTGTTTCTCCCATTAATGAGTTGTACCTCGTACAAATCCTGTGTAGTAGCTCCCTGTACGACTCATTTCTCCAGAAGACTTGCCATGTCCTGGGCAGAGCTGGGAAAGCTTCCAAGGCAGGAAATCTGCGAGGCAGCAGATTGGGAGTTACTGACCTTCAAGAATATAGATTTCATTTATCAGGATCCTGGGCCACAGCCGTGCTGTCCTCACCTGAATAAATTGGCTCCAGAGCAAACAGCTGAATTTTTCCGAGGGTTGTGCACGGGATGTGAGGCACACAGCCCCTGTTTCTCTGAGGATGGAGGAAAAATCTCCAGCTTTGGGTTAGTTTTCCGTGGTGTTGGAGGTGTCACTTTGCAGCTGCACAAGGGAAAAGCCAGGTTCAGGAAACAGCCTCAAGTTGCTCCAGAGGAGGTTTAGGTTGGATATTAGGAAGAGTTTCCTCATGGAAAAGGTTGTCAGGCAGAGGAACAGGCTGCCCAGGGCAGTGGTGCAGCCCCCGTCCCTGGAATTGGTCAAAAAACGTGTGGATGTGGCACTTGAGGTCAGGGTTTAGTGTTTAACAAGGTGATGGTTGATGGTTGATGATCTTAGAAGTCTTTTCCAACCTTGGTGATTCTCTGGACTCCTGGACCTCTGGAGTTCAGGGCACTCTCCACTGGAGAAATTGAGTTCCATAATCCAGCTTCTCATTGTTCCTCTGAAGGACTGAACAGGACAGTTGGGATTCAAAACAGAGATGTTGGAGCAGAGTGGGATTTTTAAGAGACAGTAGAAACAGAAAGTGGGTGCTTTTCCCTGAGACAGAGCTCTTGGCTGGAGAGGGACCAAGTCAGAGACTGGCAAAAATTGAAAGAATCTTTTCCCCTTTATCCCTTTTTTATCATGCATTTGCAGTACAGTAGAAAAAGTACCTGAAAGTGTTCCATTAAAAATAATGTGACAAAATGTCAGCAGGGTAACCTGTAAACTGCCTTTTAAAGAAACTTTAAAGGAATTCCAGTAATTTAAGCCAGAAGCAAATGTTGTTCTTAATATCTGAAGCTGCTCTGCTGATAGAGTTGGGACTGTTCAACCTGGAGAAGAGAAGGATTCAGAGAGATCTTAGAGCCCCGTGCAGGGCCTAAAGGGGCTCCAGGAGAGCTGGAGAGGGACTGGGGACAAGGGATGGAGGGACAGGACACAGGGAATGGCTTCCCACTGAGGGTTAGATGGGATATTGGGAAGGAATTGTTCCCTGGGAGGGTGGGCAGGCCCTGGCACAGGGTGCCCAGAGCAGCTGTGGCTGCCCCTGGATCCCTGGCAGTGCCCAAGGCCAGGCTGGACATTGGGGCTGGGAGCAGCCTGGGACAGTGGAAGGTGTCCCTGCCCATGGCAGGGGTGGGACTGGATGGGCTTTGGGGTCCCTTCCAACCCAAACCATTCCAGGATTCCCTGATTCCGTGGTCTGGTTTTCTCCTGTTCACTTCCTTGCTAGGAAGAGCGCAAGGATTATGTGATGACTGGGTGTGTGTTGTACATGAACTAAATCTGGATCACATTTAATTTGAGGATTCATTTTTCAGGCTCTGGAACATTTACAGAATCCATTATTAATATTAATATTCAGTAACATCTAAAGGCTTTGTTCAGGCTAGAGGAGGTGCAGTGGAAACAGCCTCTGCTCTGGTGTGTTTATGGTGTCAGACAGACAAGGGTGGGAAGGTGAAAAAAAAAATCAAAGGAGATTTAATTCTGCTAAAGTTGTTATTTAATCAGTGGCAGTGCTGTGCTACCTATAGGCAGTGATGTGTAGGCAGAGTGTGTCTGCTTTTAGAATCACCGAATGGTTTGGCTTGCAAAGGACCTTTAAAGGTCACCTGGTCCCACCCCTGTCACAAGCAAGGGCATCTATCATAGACCAGCTTCCTCCAAGCCTGGCCTTGGGCACTGCCAGGGATCCAGGGGCAGCCCCAGCTGCTCTGGGCACCCTGTGCCAGGGCCTCCCACCCTCCCAGGGAAGGATTCCTTCCCAATATCCCATCTAAATCAACCCACCCTAAGTTGGTGCTTTGCATTCCCAGACGTGGTTTGGGAACACATCTGTGCTTATCCAGGAGTCGGTGGGAAGAACCAAGGGAGCTTGTTCACAGTGTTGATGCAAATCAGAAATGATTTCGACTTCCATTTATTTCCAGTCTCATTTTGGAGAGGGACTGGTTAAACCTGGAACACACAAACAAGGAACCAGGACAATGATGGTCACACCGTTGTCTTTGAAATGAAAATATGCAGAAGTTATGGATGACCGAAGTTCACAAGAGAATGGCACTCAAAATGAGGGAAGGTTAAATGATTTTGAAAGCTTTCACTTGCTGACTTAACAAGCAACTGAATATTAGTTCAGTTCCTATAAATTGATGCTATATTGCCCTTCTGAGTCAAAATTAACTCAACTCAGTGTGTGAAAATGTCCTCCTTTTTCTGCAACTCTGCCTTTACTCTTAAATTCATGTTAATTTTTGTTTAGAAATAAAAACATGCTCTATCATCATGCTAGATTAGATCCATAATATGGATAAAAACATTCAGATCCTTCCATTTGCAAAAATTGCATGGCAGAGCGTTCAGGCTACCTTGTAATTTCCTGCAGACGTGATCCCTCATTACCGTGATTATAATTAGTCCTTCTGATGCATTTTTCACCTTCAAGGCACTTTACAAACATGAGGCAACTCATGCTCATTCCAGTCCTCTTCCCTAGATAAATAACGTTCTGAACCTTGTTGGAGAAATAAGGAAAATCAAGAGGAGGGGTCGAACACCACGTGGAGCTGCAAGGAAAGGTTAATGAAGAACCAGGTTCTGCTCCTTGTGAGCATTCGTGGCTTTTTTATCTTTAATTAGGTCACCACTTTGTCCAGACATCATCCCAGCTGGTTTTTGCAGGACTCAGAAGCTCCTTTCCCCTCACTCAGCCCCACAGTGCAGTTTTTAGCCTTTATTTTGTCTTTACGTCAAGGGCAGAAATCCCTCTCCCTTCTCCCTGCGATCTCCCGTCACTGTTCTTCCCTGTGCAGTTCCTCATCTCCTGCACCATCAGCAGCTCCCTGCCTCTCCAGGCTGCTGCTCTCCAGCCATTCCTGCTCAGTTTGCCAGGACAATCTTTCAGTCCATCCCTCCACTTGGAAATTGGCTCCTGGCTTCCGAAGAGGAGCAGGGATGAAAAGGGAACCAGTGCGACCCCTCTTGCTTTTGTGGTGTTGGCATGTTCCACGTGAAGACTTGCTGAGCATTCATCCTTAATGTTTTATTCTTATTTTTCAAACCAGCATCTAGAACCAGGAATTTTTCTAAAAGCCTTTTTTTCCCCAAGTTTTCCTGATATACTAGGAAATGCAATTTCAACTTGCAGATCAAAAGACAAATGGAATTTCACCTGAGATTGATTTTGGGGGTTTGAGTGGTGGGATTTCATTGGTATGTTTTGGGGAGCTTCTGGTTTTTGGGGTGTAAAATATCTCTTTATTTGCACAGTGCTTTAAAGCAGATGGGATTGGGGGATTTTTATGGGATGGATGCAAGGATCAGTTGTTGTGAAGGTTTCCCCAGGTCACCATTCCCCTTCTCTCCCCAGCATCCACCTCCCACCATCTTTGGCAGTTGTGGTGCTTCATCCCAAACTCCCTGTTCCCAAAGTGGATGTTTTTGGGGACAAATGGGGAATTGAGCGTTCAGCCCTTCCCCTCAGCGCTTCTTCATCCACCTGCTCTTGTCTGCTACATCCCCTCAGGGTTCCACCAGGGCAAGGAACGTTGGTGCTGAGAGGAGAATGAGGTGGTGTGGCCCAAGGATTTAAATTTAAGATGAAGGCTAATACAGTCTGCATTTCTAACTCATTCTGAATCTCATTTTTATAATAAAGTGAGGTCAGCAATGCCAACCAAATTTCAGCAGCAGAGGCGGATCATCAGGTTTGATCTTAGATAGCCTGGTGTGCTAATTTCAGCATATTTTTGGGTTTGAGTGGTTCTTTATCTTTGGAGTAGAAAAAACAAATGAAAAATGCACATTTAAAACCATTCTTGCTGCTCCTCATTAAGATTGTTGCCTTCTGAAGAGCTGAAGGATATTGTTAAATTTCTTTGGGTCACTTGAGACGGCTGCTGAATTTCATGGTTGAGGAACGAGAGGAAGAAGAACCAATGGAAATATAATGAGTATTTGTTCAAAGCAATATCTGCAAATTGCCTGTCCTGTCTAATACAGATTATAGATATTAGAGGGGGAGAGAGGTGATTATGAAATATAATCAATCACCAGCCTTGCTCCAAAGCCTTAGGTCCTGGGTTTCTTTGTGGACAGGCTGTGTTTGCACATTACTGGATGGGCTGGCAGGAATCATTTTACTTGTGAAGCTGTTTGATCATTTGGCTTGATTTCAATCCAGTAAATTTGCATCCTGTGCCAGGGAAGGTCATGGAGCAGATCACCCTGAGTGCCATCAAGCCAAGAAGTCCAGTGGCACCTGGGTTGTGTTCAAAATGGTGTGGGAGCAGCACCAGGGCAGGGATTGTCCCTCTGCACTGGCACTGCTGAGGCACCTCCCACCCCATTTTAAGTTTTGGGCCCCTCTATGATAAAAAAGACATGGAGGGGCTGGAGCGTGTCCAAGGAAGGGAGCAGAGCTGGGAAGGGGCTGGAGAACTCCTGATGGAGCTGGGAAAGGGGCTCAGCCTGGAGCAAAGGAGGCTCAGGGGGGACCTTGTGGCTCTGCACAACTCCCTGACAGGAGGGGGCAGCCGGGGGGGGTCGGGCTCTGCTCCCAGGGAACAGGGACAGGAGGAGAGGGAACGGCCTCAGGCTGGGCCAGGGGAGGCTCAGGGTGGATATTTGGGAACAATTCCTTCATGGAAGGGTTTGTCCAGCCCTGGCACAGCTGCCCAGGGCAGGGGTGGAGTCCCCATCCCTGGAGGGATTTCAAATCCATGTGGATGTGGCAGCTGGGGACATGATTTAGTGGTGGCCTTGGCAGTGCTGGGAATGGTTGAACTCGATGAACTTGGAGGGCTTTTCCAGCCTAAACAATTCCATGATTCCATTAATAGAGACATTTATAACCCCAGCAGAGCTCTTTGGCACATCAGATGCTCAGTGTTTTCAGGCATGTGACACAATGCATTTGGCTGCTTTATTCAGATTTATTTGACTCAATGTTGATGTTTAACCAAGGTATGTAATTCAGCTTCTTTGTTGTTGTTTTGTGATTTTTTTTTAACCAACAGATGTGGGAAGAGGCCATTGCCTTGGGTAAAGAACTTGCAGAACAGTATGAAAATGAAATGTTTGATTATGAACAACTCAGTGAACTGCTGGTAGGTTTTTTTAATGACATAGACACTGCAATAATTTGTTTCAGAGTTGAATTTGTAAGCTTTTAAAATTATATCAAAAATACTGTAGCAATGACAGTAAAATGCAGAAATACATACCCGTCTTGGCTTTGCTGGACCAGTGTCAGTTAACTGGCTACTACTGGAGTGCCTGAAAAACACTGAATTTTTTTTTTTAGCTGAAAGAAAAACATTTCAGTAACGTTAAACTGATTTATTTGGGGTATAAAAGGAAATTTTGGATGTAAATATAAATGGGAACATGAAAAAAAATCTCCATTCTTTCTCAAGTGTCTTTCCACATTCACGTTTCTTTTTTTAGGTATGAATAATCCCCAAGCACTCATGTCTACAGTCAGTTATTTTTGCCCTGACGTTACCCATTCATTATTCCTGCACCGTTTTTTTCCTCCTCTTCTCTTCCAAAGAGATAAATGGCAGCTGCCACTGTCCCTCCTCAGGTCCCAGCCATTTCCACAGGAGCTGGGATGTGATTCCACTTTGGTTCTGAAAATTCTCAACTTTCAGGTTTTTGCTAACATTTTACCTTTGCACTAAGAGTACGTTTTCCTGAGTTTCTTTGAATTGTTTATCTGCTCAGAGTACGTTTTCCTGAGTTGCTTTGAATTGTTTATCTGGTTTCTTTATCCCAGTGTGTCTGAGCTGGGCATTCCCACGGTGTTGAGCTCAGCTCCGCACAGCCCCAGCTCACTCCTCCTGGTGAGGTGGGGACAGAATATTCTTCATTTCAGTATGAAAGGAAAAGGGTAGGATTGTTCCTCAGCTAGAAATGATTGTCATGTGTCAGACAGGATTATTCACCAGGGGGTGGCTACTCCCCAAGTCCCTCAGTTTTAATTTTCCATCTCCTTTTTGCTTGCATTTGGGAACATGAACAGGTTTGTCACAGAGGCAGCCACTCTTTCATTATCCTGTTGGATCCTTTTTGGGGGAGAAGTTGGAATTTGTAGCCAACGATCACAGAGTGACTGAATGATTTGTGTTGGAAGGGACCTTAAAGCTCATCCAGTTCCACCCCCTGCCATGGGCAGGGACACCTTCCATAGACCAGGTTGCTCCAAGCCTGGTCCAACCTGGCCTTGGAAGCTTCTCCAAGATGGAGTTTCTCCCTCTTCTAATAAGGGAGACCCAGAACTTCCAATCCTCACATCAGACAACTGAGTTTATCTGCTCTTTATTCATCAGCCAGGAGATGAGATGTCACTGAATTAGTCCTGGTGTGCATTTCCCTCACAAGACAGAGATCAAAATTCACGTTCCCCTATGAGTCAGGTCTCACATAAGCCATCAGCTTTTCTTATTGTTCCTGCTGAACAGCTCTTTTTTCTTCTCCACAAAATAAAATTCACAAGTTTTTTGTTCTTTCCGTCCTCCCTCTTGTCTCTTTTCTTCAAGCAATTTTAAATATTAGCCTCTAAGACAATTCACAAATGACAAAATAGTTTTGCTCCAGACAAGCTGAGAAATATTCGGCAGATCTGGGTCTTTGTAGTCTTGGTGCCATTTACTGTTGTCTGTCGTGTGGGAGCAGCACTAAACCTCGCCCCAGATCAAAAGTCATTCTCTTTGCAGAAATAATAGACTAAAAATAAGTTAATGAACAGCTCTTCTGAAGCTGCTCATTTGCTATTATTTCATCATTAGAGATAAAGAAGAACTCGGCATCGAAAGCAGATGGCATCTGACATGCGTGTGTTTATTCCAAAATTTACATTTTCCTGCAGTTCTCAAATGCCTGCTTTCCATATGCAAATTCGTGGTTGGAAATATGGAAGAGCATGAGTAGAAAAATGTAATGAGATGTAACAGCCCAAAACTGACGAGTCAGCACCACTGGGATGAGCTGTGTGCAGCTTCATCCTTCCGGTGCTTCGGCATCGAAAGTGTCACAACTGGAATTTCAGATTGCCTTGCAAATTCTTGACCTTCACTGCAAGTGAAATATTGGATATGGAGCAGTGAGGTTCACCAGGATGAGGTTCATCAAAATTGAGATATTGGTTGTGGAACAATGAGGTTCACAACGATGAAGTTCATCAAAATTGAGATATTGGTTATGGAACAATGAAGTTCACCAGGATGAGGTTCATCAAAATTGAGATATTGGATATAGAGCAGTGAGGTTCACCAGGATGAAGTTCATCAAAATTGAGATATTGGATATAGAGCAGTGATTTTCATCAAGATGAGGTCCATCAAAATGGAGATATTGGATATGGAACAGTGAGTTTCACCATGATGAGGTCCATCAAAATTGAGATATTCCTTAGGGAACAGTCAGATTCACCATGATGAGTAGAAAAATGACTACAGAGTCCAGTATTTCCAAACATTGCCATGAATCTGATAGGAAGATGAAGAAAAAGAGGGGAATGAAACATCTTTAAATTAGAGATGCACACGGGACCTTAAATATGAGGAATCTCCTAAAAGCTCAGGTCATGAAAATGCCTCCTGTTTATTTTGCAGAGAAAACAGGCCCAGTTCTATGAAAACATTGTGAAAGTGATACGACCAAAGCCTGACTATTTTGCTGTTGGATACTATGGCCAGGGATTCCCTACATTCATAAGGGTAAGTGGCCACCTGTTTCCACAGAGGTTTCTTGCTCTGGAAATTTTCCTTGGCTTGGAGAAAGCTGCCTGACACTGACAGGTGGTTTTTAGGTGTATAAAACAAACACTGATTCTTCCTTTCTGGTTCCTAAGATGGAATAGTTGAATTTTAGTAGAAAAACTTTCTCTTCAGACACATCCACTACTTTATATTTCTTCAGGGTGTCGCTAGAAATGAAGATAAATTACCCAATCCATCACTCAGGGTCATAACCATCTGAAATGGTGACATTTTTGCCTGACAGGTTAATAGATATTTATATATATAATATATATATCAGCATGGTAGAGGAGCCTTTTGTATGTGTCCATGGTTTCAGGTGAGTGGCCTTCCCAGCACAGTCACTAAAATGAAGTTGACTATCAGAAGCGTGTGTGATTCCTTTAATAGCAATTTTTATCATTGATTTGCCTGGGTCATGTGCCAATTTAAGACATGTGTCACTTGATTGGTGCCAGGATCATAGCTTTAGTGACATTTTAGGGGTTTTTCCCACTAATATTGGGATTTTTACGGGTTGAATAGTGAGGCTGTAACCTGTCTGAATTGCATCTGTATTACGATTGTCTAGCACTTAGGTGGTGACACAGAAATAACCCATTATTATTTAGTTAACTTCCCTGGCATCCTGTGCCAGTGGCTCCTCACCCTCACAGGAATGAATTCCTTCCCAATATCCCATCTACCCCTGCCCTCTGCAAACCAGGCTGCTGAGTGCCCTGCTGATGGAGAAAATCCTCACTTTTCCTTCTATTCCAGCATTCCCTGCGAATTACAGGTGGACATACATAATTGCAGTCATACAGAGGCCTCTTAAACGTCTATTATTACCTTTTTTTTTCCCCAATAGAGAGTTTTCTTTCCCCTACTGAGCATTTCAAAAAGCACCATTGCAGAATTAAACCCAACTGGGCAAATGTGAACTACTCCAGGTTCCTACCCCCAGTCAAAACACCCTTTTTTTAATAAGTGCTGCATAATTTTTTCACCAAGAATTCATTTGGAGATGAGTAATGAGGTTAAGCATATTCAGATGCAAATTTTATCCAAACTTGCTTTAATATGTTTGATCAGTTAAAAATATGCAAGTTGTCTTTTACATTTTCCTTTAGAATTTAATGAGCTCAGCATATAAATGGACTGGATAAAACATATCTTCATTTTCTTTATTGGCAAAGAAGAAACCAATGCTTACAAATACAATGTACTTAATTTTAAAGTCATAAAAAGTTGAAAGTTTATAATGGCAAAAATCTAATACATTAATGTGAAGTCTTTTTATAAGAGTCAGTATTTTTGGATATTCCTCCTCAAATCTGCATTGTTTTATGTTTCTATTTTTCTCTGCTATTCTTGTTTGCCCACCTAAGTGCCTTTTAATAAATGTTTATGTATAAAAAACCTAATTCAGTTTATTTATTGACATCCTTTCCACCATTAGCTGTGGAAGGGGGAGGAAACATCTTGGATTTGGTAATAATTTCTCTTAATACATTTTCAATGGTCACCAATGTTACAGATCCTTGAAATCACGTGTTGAGGTGATTTTAGTGTGGTTTATACAAATACCTAAAGGTAAACGTGGGCTTAATGATGCATTACTGAATTGGAGGTGAGAGAACCAATTTGTGCTTTATTGAATCGGTGTTAAATATTGGTAAATTAACGATTAAACCATAGCGTGAGGAACGTGAAATAGTTCTCTTACCAGCATTGGTGTCAGCGCTTCTGAGGCCCCAGTTCTGTACTGGGAGCACTGGTTTTAGCACTGGGGGTGCTGGTGCCAGCTGTGAGTGCCTCTGTTTGCAGAACAAGGTGTTCATTTACCGGGGCAAGGAGTACGAGCGCCGCGAGGACTTCGAGGCGCGGCTGCTGACGCAGTTCCCCAACGCCGAGAAGATGAAGACGACGTCACCCCCGGGCGATGACATCAAAACCTCCTCTGGCCAGTGTATCCTTGGGCTGTACAACCAGTACAACCAGTACAACCAGCAGCTCAGGGCAAGGATTTATGGCCAACGTGTTGCACTTCTGCCCTGACGGGCGTAACGCACCAATTGTGTCGTTTTGTCCATTTTTTGGTGTGTTCCTGTTGAGCTGTTTGCTCTGTGTGACTGAAATTCCCTTTTCACTTCTTAACCCCTGAAATTCAGATATTCAGTGCTTCACTGTAAAACCCAAACTGGATTTACCCTCGAAATTTCACAGGCCGGTGTCAGAGCAAATAGTGAGGTAAGTTTGGGGTGGGTTTTGTCGTTTTCTCAGTCCCCTTTGTAACACATTTTTGTTGTATTAAGAATCTGTGCACAGCCATGGAGGGATGGGCATGGTGAGGGCATTTAATGGTGATTTTTAATATTGGCACAGATTCCATCCAACCCACTGGAAAAGAGTGATCCCATGTTTGTTCGTAAACTTTCTCTAATACTGGAATTTAGTATCAATTCCTAAACAGACAGTGTTTGGTTTTCGTTGTGCTTTTGGGGCTGGGAACTGCACGATCTTTCAGGTCACTTCCAACCCAATCCATTGTGTGATTCCATGATTCTTTTCCCATTTTTCAGTTTCTACAGGGTGAACGAAGTCCAGCGCTTTGAGTATTCGCGCCCTGTTCGCAAAGGAGAGAAGAACCCAGACAATGAGTTTGCAGTAAGAAATTATAAAGAAAATAAACCACTTTGGGTTTGCTTGTTTATCCCCCTCTATTTTGAGAATCTGAGCCATTCATTATCTTTTGCTTGTTGAGAAATAAATTCTAGGTTTAAAGAGATTTTTTTTCATAGAAAGTTAATTAAGCCAATTTATCATGTTCTGGTTTATACCAATAGGAAAAAAAAAAATGGGCGAAGCTGTATTTATTTTGTAAAAACAGCTCTTCTGAGAAAGGATTTTAAATTGTTACACCTGAAACTTGCCTTGCCAAGAAGATTCCAGTCAGGCATCTGAAAATCTTTTGTCACTAATACCTTTTGCTTTTTTTTTTCGTTTTTTACTAAACCATTTGTTTCATCTAATGGTCAATAAAATTCCTTCCCTATGAGGGTGGGGAGGCCCTGGCACAGGGTGCCCAGAGCAGCTGTGGCTGCCCCTGGATCCCTGGCAGTGCCCAAGGCCAGGCTGGATGGGGCTTGGAGCAGCCTGGGACAGTGGAAGGTGTCCCTGCCCATGGCGGGGTGGCACTGGATGGGATTTAAGGTCCCTTCCAACCCAAACCATTTTGGGATTGCATGAACAATTGCATCCAGTAAAACCAGTGGATCTTGCCGTGGCATTCTCCTTCAGAAAGGGAGCAGTTGTTCCCTGCTAAGTCACAGATTTAAATCAGTGCTGCTCCATCTTCCATTTGGAATTCCCCCCTGGCTCTGGAACATCTGCCGTACCTTGGTCCCTTGCCCTGGTGACGATGTTTTAGGGCTTTGCTGGGGATCAAAGCTGCCCCTGTGATAATGTGACACTTGTGTTCCCTTTGCAGAACATGTGGATTGAGAGAACCATCTACGTGACAGCCTATAAACTACCAGGGATCCTGAGGTGGTTCGAAGTCAAATCAGTTTTTATGGTAAGATCTGTTTGGCTTTATTGAGATTACTTTTAAAAATGGGGTTTTTATACAGCCAGGGAGCATTTCTGTGTCTCAGGGACTGTGCTGAGTTCTGTGAACAAGGAATCCATGGGATTGTACCTGGCACATGCTGAGGGAACTTGCTGAGGATGCTGATTGTTGACTGAGGGTGACTCAGGCAGTGCTTTTCCATTCCCAAGGGAAGGGAATGCAGCCAGCCCTCCAAGGCCTTCAGCCCTTTTAGAAAGTGTTCGTGTCTCTCAGCAGGGCCTAAAAGGAAGAGGGACCTGAGGTGGTGTAGGGAAATCCTGCTCCATCCCAGAGAATCTAGCCTAAATTTTAGAAAAGAAGATTTGGGTATTTTAATTATCATTAATTCAAAATACCCCAATAATCAAATGCATTGTATGGCTGCATTTCTTACCACTTGTGATTAAAGGTTGTTTTTGTTTCTTCTCCATATTTAGCTAAATATACCCTCAGCAACCTCACAGAGTAACTCCAAATTACTCATTTCTCTGTTCAACCATTTAGACTGTTTAGATAAGACATATCCATTAAACGCCTTTAAGATTGAATTATTCTTATGCAGCTGTAATTTTTAAGTAGCAATAAAAACATTGTTACTGCGTTTTTTTAAATCTCTCTTGTGAGGCTTATTTTTAAAGGAAAAGAACAATTTGCATATGATTAATTAAAACCTTTTTCATTGCTCCATTGAGGTTATGTTGGACAGTTGTATTTGGAGGAATGGAAGTAATGCAGAAAATTACTATGGTATCTATAGTAACAGAATATGAATGTGATGTGTGACAGTAATAGGCAGCTGAATAAAACACATTGAATTTTTAATGAATTTTGTCGTTTCAATATAATCCTGATGGAGAAGATTGTATTTATCTTCATGATGGCAAGAAGTGCTGTTTGTAAAGGCTGGCAGCTCTGATGCCAGTCCTGATGAGCAGAGCCTGACAGGCACTTTGTGTAACACCCCTGATGCTCTGCCTGGCATCAAAATGGGCATCAATCCTGGGAGAGTGCCTCCTGTCAGCCTTTTGGGAGCAAGGATTGTATGAGTTGCACAGCTGAGAAATGATACCAGAATGGAACTCAATAACGTGGGGAGACTGCTACAGATAACTTCTGACCTCCTCTGGCACAGCTCCTACAAAATGGGTATTGACTTTCCTCAAGATCCCTGTCAGCTAAAATGCTGCAAGGAGGATCACAGGGTTTACATCCCTGTAATGCTAAATTGTGATTATGGATACAGATATTATTGATCCCTTACTAGGCACCAGGATACTCAAGCAGCTCTGCATGTTTCGTGTTTTATTGATGGAACTGGAATATCGTTAAAGGGAGAGGTGAGATCACAACAAATCAGTGCTGAGAGAACTGAGTAATTTCATAAATGCAGTGTATTATGTTACATAACCCGTAGGAACATGCAGAATTGCTTTAAATCTATTGGCTTTTCAAATTCCTCCTCAGTACTTTTACCTAAACCTTTGCAATCTCCTCATTATCTGCAAGGAGTTTGGGGCCAGCATTTGTTATTCCGTATCTGATTTGCTGAACACAAGTAGATGTAGGGGAAAAATTTGCTGAGACCAGCCAGGGAATTAGAAACTGGGTTTTGAATCACACTTGGGTTTAAAAAGCACAAATGCTCATCTCTGTTTTGTTTTTATCTCGGAATTTTGTACTGGTGCAAACTGGAGAACGTAATTCCTGTTTTCCCTGGACAGAGTGAGGAGTGCCCAGAGTCAGGAAGGCACTGGGAACAAGGCTCAGAATTTACACCTATCATAAATAGTTTTCACCAGGTTCCAAAGCCCAGTTTGTAGTAGTGAGATGGCAACTGCAATTCTCCATCTGCTTTTAAAAAATTAGAGGGAGTGTTACAAGAGTAGTAAAAGAAAGGAGAATGAGAAAGAAAGCCATGATTGCTGCTACAGAGAAGTCAAAAAGCTGTCAGCTCAATGAGTGCTAATTTCTGGAGATGCTCAAGAGCTTTAAAAGCAATGGTTCATCAACACATTATTGCATAGTTATAAGCCCATTAATACAAATGACAGAATCCTAAATTTAGCCTCTGATGTTCCCAGCAGCTCTTGCCCAATCGGATGCTGGACGTGGCTTCATTCCCCAGTCCAAATTCCCCCCGTGGCACGCTGGGCTCTGTCCGAGCCTGGCCTGCTCCCTATTCCCAGCAGAAACACCAGGCTCCTTCCCTGCCTTCCAGAATAATTCAGCAGGCAGGCTGCTAAAAATGCTAATTAAAACATCCTTGATGTAATCATCTGGCAGGTGTAAGAGTAACAACTAAAGAGATTTGATTAGAAGTGGTTCTCAGAAACAGGGTAAGCAACTGATAGCCAGGTAGAAGTGCTGCTTTGTTTATGTAGCATTTATGCAAATGAGCCTGTAATCAAATATACACTTGCATTTTCCTCACAGGCCTCAATTAACCTTCCTTTTCTCTCCCTACCACATCATTTTTTTCACACAAGCAGCCTGTGTCTTCCATTGAGGACTCGCTCACTCCGGGTCACTGCAAGTTACTGGTTTTTAGCCTATTTGCTAATATTTAAAGTACTTTAATGCTGGTTTTTCAACATGAACTTTTGGAAAGACACAGTAGCTTAAAAAGTAGCTGGAGGTCAGTCAATTAAAATAAAGCAGTTTTTAGACAGTAGAAGAGCTAATTCACCCTATGAAGACATCTGAGGACTGTCTTCATTGAAGTCCAGGCAGAAGGAAAATTTCTCCCTTCAGTTCTCGATGCTCAGATGAAGAAAATGTGACCTCTTGGGAGAGAGCCCAGCAGATAGTTTAGATGTCACCTCATCAGCATGTTAAACTTGATGTCCTTGGAAACACACCAAAATAAACACTGCAAAAATCTCTTTTTGATTTTTCAGCGGCTTAGGATTACATTGTCCATCAGAAAATCCACGTTAAAGTTATCATTTCTTTCTTAGTGTTACGTTAAGCTGGATCTTCTTTGTGCTGCTAAAACTCACCGACCCTTAATCTCTGATGTTCTCCATAATCCTCCAAACACCTCACGTGATTCCTGCCAGAGCCTTTCTGGGTGTTGTGCTGGGATGTAATCCCTCCTGCAGCAGCAAACTGCAGTTAACTTCTTCCACTGATACCCATCATCATATCAGTGACTGCAGCACAGAGATACCAAATACCTAAATGCCTGAAATGGCCCTTTGTGGTAATTATTGGTCAAAAATCTCCCAATAATCTCGGTTTTGAAAGGCCTGAAATGTTTCTGCCTGTGGGGTTTTGCTGAGCAGGTTAAAAACTCTGCTCTTTGCTTGAAAGCTCCTTTTGTTTGGGTTTTAGGTGGAGATCAGCCCCCTGGAAAATGCCATCGAGACCATGCAGCTGACCAATGATAAGATCAATAATATGGTGCAGCAGCATCTCAATGACCCCAACCTCCCCATCAACCCCCTGTCGATGCTGCTCAACGGCATCGTGGACCCCGCTGTCATGGGAGGCTTCGCCAACTACGAGAAGGTAACGCTGGAATTCCAGCAGGATTCCCTGTTGGGATTCCCTGTCCTGCTGGGCCTCAGCTGGTCCCAGCACAGTGAGGCCAGAGGAGGGATGGAGCAGCTCTGCTGGGAGGAAAGGCTGGGAGAGTTGGGAATGTTCAGCTGGAGAGGAGAAGCTGGGGGGTGACCTCGTTGTGGCCTTGCAGTGCCTGAAGGAGCAACAAGAGAGATTGAGAGAGACTTTGGACAAGGGGTGGAGGGACAGGACACAGGGAATGGCTTCCCAGTGCCAGAGGGCAGGGCTGGATGGGATATTGGGAAGGGATTGTTCCCTGGGAGGGGGGGCAGGCCCTGGCACAGGGGGCCCAGAGCAGCTGTGGCTGCCCCTGGATCCCTGGCAGTGCCCTAGGCCAGGCTGGATGGGGCTGGGAGCAGCCTGGGACAGTGGGAGGTGTCCCTGCCATGGCAGGGGTGGCACTGGGTGGGCTTTAAGGTCCTTTCCAGCCCAAATCACTGGGAACTGTGATTTCATAATTTTCACTTTGTATTTTACCTGTTCCTTCACAGAATATTTGAGTTCATCAATTTATCTCCATTGTAGCTCATTCTTCTGGTAGGAGATATTTCACTTGCTGAAACACTTGCTCATTTCTCTCTGTCTCAATTAGGCTTTTTTTACTGAAAAATACATGCACGAGCATCCCGAGGATCATGACAAGATTGAAAAGCTGAAGGATCTGATTGCTTGGCAGGTAAAAATCTTGCAGTCAGGTTTGGCAGAGCCAGCGGCTGTGGAAAGGCAGCTTGGTATCACTTTGGAGAAAATTCAGACATTATCCTCACCTTGGGTACATTTCTTTGCCATTTAAATCTGCCTTGAAGCTTGAGTTAAAGCTCATCTTTTCAAATCTGACATAATTTATTATTTTGATAAACGTGCAGAGAACAAATATGAGCAACACCTTTTATTTTTTCTTTCTTTTCTTTTTTTTTCTTTGCAAACATCATCAGTGAAAATCTCCCTGAAAATTTCTCTGTACCAAAGGAGAAATATTTTTCAGAGCAAATGAGACAATTCCAGTTTTGTTCCATACTCACAGCCTGGACATTTTCCCGTGGTCTGAGGAGAATTTTGTGGTAACTAAAAAAATACCAGGTTGATTGGAAATGGGTTTTTTTCCCACAACAGAAGAAAATGAATCATTGTCTTTTCATATTCAATTCTGTCTTTATAATAAAGGGAATCATTTACATTTCTGTACATTTCAGTCTTAGAGGTAGTAGAACCAAAGCTACAGGATTCAAAAATAAAATATCCTCTGAAGGCCATAAAACTATCAGTGAATAAAAACTCTTTTGGTCTGGAAAAAAAAAAAGGCCTTTATTTATTTATTTTCTTGTGAGCTTTTAGAGAAGATTAGATTTTGTAAGCTTTAAGTTTTATAGAGGAAAATAATTTGGTCCCAGAAGACTGACTTGGTGTCAGCTCTGTGTCTTTGCCTCTGAGAATGATACTTCAAATGAATTCCAAACACACTTTCCCTCAGCAAAGGCTCACTTTGGTGACACTTGTGTATTAAAATAATATTACAGTTTGAAAACCAGTATGGCAGCTGATCACATTGTATTTTAATTATTCAGGGCTTTTAAACACATCATTTCCCATCAGTTTAGTACTTCCAAAACAACAGGAACCAGGAAAATAGAGAAGAGGGATCCAAAATTATTTTTATGTATGAAAATTATGGCCATTGAAAGCTGCTTCAGTGCTTTTAAATTACCTTGGATGTTTCATACACATTTAGGGTATCCTAAAATTTCAAATTCCTCTCAAATTCTTTCAGTTTCCAGCCAGGTGGGAGTCAGCCCCCAAATATTGGGAGAGGGATGAGTATGGAAGCCTTGGCAGGGGCTGGATTCCTCCTGGGCCAACAGTGATTGAGAGCAAAGAGGAGTTTTCATTTTTCCATCATGTGGGGCTCGGAGTTTTGTAACCACATGGAGTTTTCTCCCTGCTGATAAATCAATCTGGGTGTATGAAATAGGAGCCTGACAATTGCATTACCAGCTGACCAGCTAAATTTAATTTTTTTCTCTCCCCTTACCTCTTTCTCCACTATGCTGTGGAATTCAGGATATGATCCTTCTGTAATTCCTGTGGACTTTTTAGTGTACATTTTGTTTCTGTCTCTCATTAATTCACATAAATTGCATTAGCAAAGCAATGTCCATTTTTGTCCTCCTTGGTGCTTTTCCAACTTAGGCAAAAAAACCGTTCCCATGCAACTGCACCATTTCAAGCAGATCTTTCATTTGAACATGAAGATAATGAAATGATTGATTGAAATTAAGGCAGAGAAATGAATGATGGATGACATTAGTCACTCTGCATTTAGCTGAAGTATTTACAGCACACCAAAACAGGAAAACACCATGGCACATAAAAACCTCGTGCTCCTTCCACAGAGATGGAAGAACTGCTGCATAGCAAACTCAGGTTTTATGATCATGTTTTATGATACCTTTGTTCTGAAGGATTGTTTTCAAAGATTAGTTTAATAATTCAAATCAATGTTGGTTTTTTTCATTCTTTTCAGCCGAGCAGATTGAGATTTATTAAAAAAAAAAAAAAAGGGAAAACGAATCAGGGAATGATTTGAAGTTGCAGTGGAACTTTATAAAATTTTAAAGTCAGCCAAGAATGGAGTTACAAAATAAGAAAGTGCCTTTTCTCCAAGGGCAAATTAATTGGGAATATCCTGAATGTGGCAGAATTCTGCCTCTTAACAGCGATTCACAGAGGTGTAAAATTCCAAGTCACTCATNCGTTTCCTTCCCCCCACATTTTTTTTTCCTACAAAGAATGTCATTTACTTCCTGTTGCTTGATTTTCCAGCCTGGAGGTGGCTGATCCTTAGGACAGGCTCCTCAGTGCATTTTCTGCCCATAAAATGGTCTCAGAGCTGAAGCTTCAGACCCCTCATGTGCTTCACCTTGGTAATTCCAACTTTTAAATAAAGAACCCATTTCAAATACCAACAGTTCTTCGAAATAAATGAGCCAAGTGGCCACTTATCCCTCCGAAACAGGAGGGTCACAGTGTGGCCTGATAATTGTGAAAATTTAGGAATTCATTTAATTACTCAGAGCAGGAAAACTTTCTGGTTTCATGTTTAATTTTTGTCGAGTGCAAACCCGTGTGGTTATAAATAGAAGCCACTACATTAAAAAAAAAAGTCATTTTTCTTCTCTTTGTGGTGTTTTAGGGGAAGCAGCTCTGTCCATTTAAATGGTGCCAAATCACAGGGAATCATCTTGATAAGATTTCTTGAGGTTGTTCATCTGTAATTCATCTGTGTATTTATTATTCTCCTTACTAATAAAGCTGCTCCTTCTGATTGCTGCTCAGTCTTATTAGAAAAATCTGTTTTTAATCAGTATTATGATTTAATTATGAATTATTAAGAAGAAGCCTCTTAGGTTGATTGCTACAGAGAATATCTGAGTTAGAATCAGAGCACTGTGTGGGCTGAAATGGACCTGGAAGAGGAAATATTTTTCCTGAGCTGGAGGTAGAAAACTCTAATGGTGTGTCTGGGTAGCTGTGGGAATGAAAATGTCTCTCTTAAAACATTTCCAAAGGTCAGCTACACCTCCACACTAGGAACTAATTATATAATCCTGTGCTGGCATGGATATTTGGTGACAGAAGCCTTGAAGATAAATGATTATTTTCAGTTACAAAAGAGAATTAATTTAATTTTTTTCCTCTTCTGTTTTCTTCCCAGAGAAAATAAAATAATTTTTCTGAGGAGAACTGTATAGCTTATAAAACTGTATGTTTTATTAATAAATATTGCTCTGCAATATATATCTGTCCAAGGATGTAGCTCATTTG
Source organism: Ifrita kowaldi (assembly GCA_013398055.1). Taxonomy (NCBI): domain Eukaryota; kingdom Metazoa; phylum Chordata; class Aves; order Passeriformes; family Cinclosomatidae; genus Ifrita; species Ifrita kowaldi. The sequence goes on from VZRS01005809.1 coordinate 31,153, forward strand.
CAGCTTTAGAAAGAGCATTTATTAAAGAAAACATAAACTATTTTCTTCTTCAGGGTTTCATTCTCATGGAGCTGGGAAAGGATTTGACATTAATAACCCCGTGTGAGACTCATCATTCATCAGTTTGCTGTTTTAAAGTACAGCATCTGTGGGGGCTTGAGAATGGAGTATCACAGGGGGGTTTGTGCTTTGGGATGAATCCAGTATGGGATTGCTGGGCAGAATTAGGGCTGAATTAAATTTAAAGGACTTTGCTGAACGGAAAAACAGGGAAATCGTGGAGAGCTGGTTTTTATATCCCATTGTACCTCTGTGTGATGAGTGATGGTGAGCACTGTGATCATCATAATAATTCCTATTGTCATTTTTAATCTTTCTATTATTGTTGCTATTTATTATTATTATTATTAGTGTTATAATTGCTGTTATTCTTGCTCTTATTACCAATATTATTGTGACTGTGTGAGCTCTCGCCCTGCTGTGGGGGTGTTGCCACATCCCTTCCTTTGGGAAGGGCTGGGCAGGGTGCAGCAGCCAAACTCTGCTTCCCAGATCCCATTCCTGGCCGAAGGCATCCGGATCCACGGGGAGAAGGTGACAGAGGCCCTGAGGCCGTTCCACGAGAGGATGGAGGCGTGTTTCAGGCAGCTGAAGGACAAGGTGGAGAAGCAGTACGGAGTCCGCGCCATCGTAAGTTCCCTCCCAATTTCTCCTTTCCACAATATCTGGAATTTCCTTGGATTACAGCAACTCACTCTTCCTGTGTGATAATTCCATTGATTAAAACAAACGATGTAGATGCAGCATTCCTGGTTGTTCCTAGGGATCCTCAAAGTATGGAATAGTGAGCAGGTGAGAGATGTTGAGGAAGGCTCGGTGCTTTCATTTCCGAGCACGGGAGCAATTTCTAAACTACCTGAGTCTGTTCCTTGAAAGTCAAGCTAATCCTTCAATCCTGAAGGATTTGGGTTACACAAATGAATTTGAAAATGGGCACTTAGCAGGATTCTTCCCAAGCTGAATGTCACCTTTCCCTAGGTGGAATTCCTTTAGGGAAGGGAGGGCTGTGCTGCTCTATGGCACCATGTGGTTTTACCTACACTGAATGTAGGCAGGCAGGAAAACCACAGCTCCTACTCCATGAGTTTAGAAGGAATGAAATCCGTGCTTTTCTCATTCCAACAACCTATTTGCAGTTGCTGCTTCATCCTTAAGGGAAAGCCAAGGATTTCTGGTGTTGCAGTGGGGGTTTGTTCTGCTTTTGAGTGTTGAGTGTGGGGGAAGCCAGAACGAACAAAGCAAACAAAGCTTTGTAATTCAGGATGGAATTGATAATTCAGTCAAAAATTCATGGGTTGGATGCTGTTATGTGATCATTTCTGCCTGGAGCAAAGGAGGCTCAGGGGGGACCTTGTGGCTCTGCACAACTCCCTGACAGGAGGGGGCAGCCGGGGGGGGGTCGGG
>VZRS01005809.1:33085-118205 GCA_013398055.1 Ifrita kowaldi
AGGAATTCCTGGAGGTGGCACTCAGAGCTGTGGGCTGGGGACAAGGTGGGGATGGGGCACAGCTGGGACTCAATCTCAGAAGACTTTTCCACCCTAAATCATTCTGGGATTCTGTCTATAGCATAGACTTTTTTTTTTTAATGAGGACACTGAGATCTTACAGGGAACATGCCAGCCTTTATGGTATCCTTTAACCGATGTTCTGTTTGTGGTCCTTCAAATCCCATCTTGCAAATTTATATATTCAGGAAAAAGTTCAAATAATAATTTATTCCAGGGAGAACAGGAATAATTAACATTAATGATACCTGCATGTCAGTCACTTCAGTAATATCCATTTACATCATCAAGGAGATGACTGGAAAGTGGTGTTATCTCTCTAATTTCACTCTCCCCACCAGTGAGAATGTTCAGGATTGATGGAGTTTTATCGCTTCTGTCTTCCTTGTACAAGGCCAATTTACCAGTAGCTGACAGGGTGGAAAATATACCTGTAATTAAACAGCATGAGATTCTTATTTGTTGACTGCAAGAGTTCAATTATTTTCTGCATATATCAGTTATTAATGACTAACAAAGCTTGGAGAAATATTCAGAACTCTGAAATTGTCTGAAACAAAACTAAAACTTTCATATATTTTCTTCTTAACCTGGAGTCACTCTGTAAATTGGCTCTCCTGGTATTTTTGACATGAAGTTTCTCTTCGTGGGTTTTTACTTTGGGTCTTTTGGGTTTTTATCAAATCCATTTCATTGCAGTACATTGACAGGGCAGCCACAACGATGGCAGAGATGGATTCAAAAATTATATATAAAAAGATTGCTTTTTAAAGGCAAGATGTAAAAAAGCATGGAAATACCATTGGAACAAAGGAACTTTTGGAATATGCTTAAGATTATACATGTGCCTGTGAGGACCTAAATATTTCTGTCTAGTTCTCTAAATGGATTTCTTTTAGAAGTTGGTTTTTTGTTGTTAAACACAATGTATTAGTTGTGATTAATTAGTTAAACAATTCCAAACTCTGGAAGAAAATCCATGGACCCTTTCCACGTTCCCTTTGGCACGTGGCTATCAGCTTTTTTGGGATTTAAGCAGTAAGAGCTGGCATTTCTTGGCTGCAGCTGTCCAGCCTGGATGAGCGGCGGGGCAGCCGGCCCCGCTCCATGGTCCGCTCCTTCACGATGCCGTCGTCGTCCCGGCCGCTGTCCGTGGCCTCCGTGTCCTCGCTCTCCTCGGACAGCACTCCCTCCCGGCCCGGCTCCGACGGGTGAGTCAGGAATCCTCAGCCAGGGATTGTCTCTAAAGCATCCTGGGGTTTGAGGGTGGTCGGCGTTCCCAGATCCCAGAGCTGAAAACAGCTGGGAGTGTTCACCTGGACAAGAGAAGATCCAGGGAGAGCTCAGAGCCCCTTGCAGGGCCTAAAGGGGCTCCAGGAGAGCTGGAGAGGGACTGGGGACAAGGCCTGGAGGGACAGGACACAGGGAATGGCTTTAAGCTGAAGAAGGGGAGATTTAGTTGGGATATTGGGAAGGGATTGTTCCCTGGGAGGGTGGGCAGGCCCTGGCACAGGGTGCCCAGGAAGTGTCCAAGGCCAGGTTGGATGAGGGTTGGAGCACCCTGGGATCGTGGAAGGTGTCCCTGCCCTTGAGACTGGGTGAGATTTGAGGTCCTTTCCATCCCAAACCCTTCCATGGCTTTTTTAAGTGACAGCCAAATATTGGCTAAAAATCCCCAACCTGCAGAGCCATTTCTCTCATGGTCTCCTGTTTTCTAACCCAGATAAATACAATGCTCTTTTTTGCCCTCTTTAACAAAGTTAAACAAAACCCTCCAAGCATTTAAACAACACCAAAAAACCCCAAAGAGGAGTTAAATTCCCTCTTTGAGGGTGTCACAGGCGTGTCAGTGCAGGAGGGATCCTCTGCAGGCCGTGTGTGCAGGCAGCCCTGTCCCAGGAGCCAGGTGGAGCTGGGCACAGGGCAGGATTAGCTGCCTGCTCAATCACTGCTGCTCACTTGGGCTGCCAGAGGAAAAGCTGCTTATGGCAAGATTGTACTTCAAGACTTATCAAGATATTTCACATGAGAACTGGGAATTCTGTTGATAAGCCCTGTCTCACAGTGACATCCCTCAAAGAACAAAATAATCTGTCTGCTGTCTGGGCTTTCCATGCAGCCTCAGAAGTCCCTTCTCCCTCTTCCTCCCCTCAGGCACCCCTGTAATCCAGAAATGCAATATTTGACCAAGGCAGCAGTTTTTTAAAGCCTTCTGAAGGGCTGCTGACTTACAGGGATGTGCTGGAAAGTCCTGTGCACCTTCAGAGGGGAGTTATTACCTGCCTAGAGACTAAAGGCATCAAGTGAAATTAAATACAGCACCTGAGGTCCAACAGGATGCTTCCTTGATTACAAAGAGTTGATGTAGTCATTGGGAGGAGCTCAGCTCTCATTCCATTGCCCTCTGGAATGTTTTCCCACACTGGTGTCAGTGTGGGACAGCAGAGATGATCCTGAGTTTTGACTAATTCACCACTAAGTTGTTTTGCTGGAACTTGGGCAGAACAACCATCCCAGGTTAGTGGGCAACTTCGTTTTATCTCAGAAGAAAAATATTGATTCTTTCCCTGCCTCTTTCTGGTTTTCCCTTAAAAATCTTTAAATTTATTTTACTTTCTCATTGGGTATTATTTTCTTCAGTTTCACCTTTCAGCTTTGTTGTGGTAGGTGTCACTTAGCAGGTTTTGAGGATCTGAATCTCCTCAGAGTGTATTTTTACAAAGATCCCACAAAGATCATGGTGCACCTCAGCTCCTGCTCCGAGTTGGGGCAATACAGGAAAATAGAATGAACTACTCTTGTCACTGAGAAGACTTGAAAAAGCCCCTCATTTGCTTGATCAATGGAGCAGGAGAACAAAAATCATCAGATGTAAATAATAGCATGAAAGACCTCAAAAATTCAAGTGGCTGTAAAATCACATGGGTGGTTTGGCACTGCTCACCTGGCAGAAGTTCCCCCCTGTTCCTGCTGTAGTTGATGGGGTTCATGGTCAGTTCTCCTCTCTCTTTCCATGTCCCCCCTCTTCATATGTTAATTTTAAGAATATAAATGAAGCTAGGAAACAATTAAAAATGAAGCTAAAAGAGTGCCTTATCCATATCACCCAATTTCTATTTTTTGCCATTTCCAGCTCCTGCTCTGGAGCTTTCAGGCAGCGAAGACTCAGAGCAGACTTTGACACAGTACATGTTTTACAACTCCCAACTCTATGTATAAATAAAACTGACTTTAGAAAAGGGCCTTGGGTTTATTCCCTGCTTAAAATGGGACTTAGAAGTACAAATGTGAGCACTTACACCGGGTGGTTGGAAGCAGCAGAATCCCACGGTCCGGTGGGATTTGTCAGCTGTTGGCAATCCTAAAGTGCTTCCAGCTGGAGCACGGTGTGCTGACCCATTTTAGCACAGATCCATTGCATCCAAATAATTAATAGTCCTAATAATACCAATACCTGGAAGGGAGGCAATTAATCATTGACTGAAGGGTGGAAATTCCTCTTGTAAATTCACAGTCGGCCTCAGAGGGGTTGGCACCGCCAGCCCAAAATACACAACTCAGGTGCCTAAAGAGTCCTCCTGGTGGTGGGAGAGCTGTCCTCTGCTCTGGGCTCTGTCTCTGGAGTTCTTTGTGGCCCTGGGCAAATCATCACCTTCCCTTTTCCTTGTCTGTAAAATGGGATGAATAAACTTCGTGGGTTTGTTCCCAGCCTGTGGGATTTGGGCTTTGGGAAATGGCTCAGGGGCTGCTGTCGCAGGTGCTGCTTTGAGCATCTTCCCATCAAATGAGCTGATGTAGAGTGGAAACAACAACAAAAAATAATAATGATTTGGGATATTGCTGCTGGATATTGCTGGCAGTTGAGGGAATTAGGATAATGTCACTGCGAGTTGTCTGAAATATAAATACTCTGCTGCTTCACAGCAAAGACTGTGGCCTGTACCCGCATGCAGCCCGTGGCATGGTAAATGCTTTTCCAATGTCAAAAAGTGTCCTTCTTTGGGAATTTTTGGTTTGGTTTTGTTTTTGTGATGGGGTGGTTTGAGACAGTCTTAAAATCTGCCAGTGTGGTTTTGTCTAGGTGTGATCTTAGTGGTTTTTTCATTTGTAATTTAAAATTACTCATAAAATACTTTGTTTGGCTAAGAATGCTTCATCCCTGGAAGTGTCCAAGTCCAGGTTGGACAGGGCTTGGAGCAAACTGGGATAGTGGAAGGTGTCCCTGCCCAGGGCAGGGGATGGGATTGGAGTTTCCAGGTGCCACAGCATGGAGAGGGGCAGTGCTGAATGAGAAATTCATTTTTTGTGTGAAATTCAGGAGTTTGTGCAGCCATAAACCAATAAATTTACTGCAGAGCAGGGAAATCTGCAGCTCTGCTTCTCCAGCAGTTCTGCAGTGATTTTTATTATAAGACAATTATGATTGTTGTGACCTTCTGCCCCCTCCTTCTCTGTCTAATGAGTTCTCCTGGATTAGCAAAGCCTCATTAACTCAAGCGAGACTTTGGGAAATATGTAAATAAAAATTAGTTGTTTTGAAAATAGCATTTTATTGATCTGAGCAACAACATTTTCCTTTAGGTTCGTGCTGGAGCCCCTCCTGCCAAAAAAGATGCATTCTAGGTCGCAAGATAAATTGGACAAGGATGACCTAGATAAAGATAAAAAGGAAAAGAAGAAGGAGAAGAGGAACAGCAAGCATCAAGAGATATTTGATAAAGAATTTAAATCTACTGATATTTCTCTGCAGCAGGCTGAAGCAGTGATCCTTTCAGAAACGGTAACTTTATTAGCAAGGAAAGCTTTATCTAATTCTGAGCCGTGTTCTCTCTCTTTTGAAATCAAAATGTTGATTTTTACCATTTAGTTACTTTATAGACCAAAAACAACTCTGAGGGGATACACCACAGCGTTAATATACGTGCTGATGAATCAAAAATACAGATTTGATTTACAGGGGGGAAAAGATCATCTGAAAATCTTCACCCAAAGCTCTCTGTGACTATTGGATAAAGGATCAGATGGTAAAGCATAGCTGGAGTAAATGCTGCCATCCCAGCAGCCTTTGGAATAGCTGGTTCCCAGTAGATGGGGATGGGTTTGCTCGTGTTTCAGCTGGCAGTGTGTGGGGGGATGTTCCAAGGTCATTCCTTGGTGGTTGCTGTCCTTGAAGGGCTGTTTGGAGCAGAAAATCCTGAGCGGTTCCTGCGTGTAAGGAAATTAAAACCAGGGCATATCTCCCTTAAACCCTCTCTTCTTGGCTTAGATTTAATTCGCTGGAACTGTCCTCAAGGCTTAGGTAACCCGAGAAGTTGGAGCTGGGAAATTGAAAGCAGGGATGTCTTAAGCTGGAGCAGGGAGAGGGTGAACTGACTGTGACCTCCAAATCTCTGCCTGGACACCTGTTTGGAGGCCAGGAGTTTAAAACTTGCCTCCCAGAAATCAGTGTAATGTTCTTTTGAAGATGTGCACAAGTACTCGTAGAGCCAACTTTGCAGTGATAACTGGATCCTTTAAGTCTTTCTGTTTGGTATTTCTAGGAAGATATTATTTAAATGTTCAGCCACACTTCCTCTGTTTTCTGGATTTTCCCCTCCCTTTTCACCCAGAGATGAGTTAATCTCTCACACATGTCTTGGGACATCCTGAAAAATCAGAGTTCTTGTGTTTGATGTGCCCAGTCAGAAACTCCAGTAAAATCCCATGTGGGGGTCTCAGGCTTTTCACCTTTGAAACCAATGAGTTTTTCCATTGACTTCAGTATATTTTGGCTGAGCCCTGGTTTGTTTCAATGGAGATTCCTCCTGCCAGAGCCAGCCAGGTGAGCTTCATTTTGCACACGTTTCCATGTCTCATGCTTTTGCTGCAATGCATTTGGCTTTGCACCTTGCAGCAGTTGTGTTTTGACTGATGGAGGACTGGGATCACCATGGCTGGACTTCCACTGGCATCTCCCACATCCCAAATGGACCAGCAGAGCTTGTGGGATGTCACAGAAGAAGCAAGTTGTATTTCAGGGCAGCTGAGTCAGTTGGAGCAGCTGGGAGGCATCCAAGGATGCTGGGGAGCCAGCTGATGTCACTGCGAGGTCGCTGTCAGCTCCCAGAGGTCTTGGACATTGGAAAAGCTTGTTTATGACTGGAAAAATGCAAATTCTAGCTGGAAAGGAGGGCAAGATAACCCCTCAGGGCATATTCCCATTTGTCATCTGAGGAGCAAAAATCAGCAAAGCCCAGCATGGTTTGAGTCAAGTTTTTCCAATCTTCCCAGTCAAGAGCTTTCAGTGGCTGACTGGTGTGAATAATATTCCCCTGCTTATGGAGAGGGAGGGAAATCAAATGTCAGAACTGGTTACTTACAGTTACTTTGAGCTTCTTCAAGTCCACAGATCAATAATATGAAAAGGAGTTTGCTGTTGAGAGAAAAACTCTCCCTTTTCAGCCTCTGCAAAAGCCTTGATGAGCTCCAGAACGACCGAGTCGATTTGGAACGTTTGGTGCGAGTGGGGTTCATTTTTAGGTGAAGCAGAAGAAACACTTCTGAGATCTGTTTACACGAGTGGTTGCCCAATTCCCACTGCTGTCATCTGGGATTTTGAACAGATAATATCAAGGATAAGTTTAAAGATAAAATTTGTCTTCAAATTCTTGCGTGCTGGAGGCATCCCCTGTTAATGATAGGAAGGGAAATTTGGGAGGAATTCAGCTTTTCCACTGTCCAGTGTTAGTGTGCAAGTCCCCTTTTGAAGCTGAAATTACTCCCAAAGCACTTTTACCACTGAAGAAAAAGGCATTTTGCTTCCCCCTGCATTAAGAACGTGGAAGAAGAAAGTTTGCTGGATTAAAAATGGAGAGGGAAAACAATAAAGATTGTTTTTTCTTAAAAAAAAGTTGGGAGTATGGATTTAACTAGAAATGGAAATTAAACTTTACAAAGTTTCTAAAGTGACATTTTAGTAATTAATACTCTTAGTTACTGAATTTTTTATTATAGTCCTGGATTCGTTCTGCTGAGAATTTTACAGCTCATTGCGCTGTCACTCATTCAATTAAAACATTTCAGTTATTTGGTGAATTTTCTAACGGAGTCTCACTTCTGACTTCTGAAATATTTGGGGATTTTACAGCAGAAGACAAATTTCCAGAGAATATGAAGTGGGAGAAATGTCTGTGGCCATCCCCATCTCTGCAGAGCTTCTGCTGCTCTTCCCAGCAATGATGTTGTCCAAAGAAATGAGTGTTTCCAGTCTTCTTTTTTCCAAGGAAGAACATGGGGAAGTTCTAAAACTGCAGAATTATTTCATGGATCTTTTAGATTTGCTTGAAAAGGAGCATTCAGAGGTTGTCTAATTGCATGGTTTAAATATTCTTTCCCAAATTTCACTGGGCTCGCCATGAATTTATTGACTGATCAAACTCTGAGCCTTAATTATATAAAACAACGAAGATAAATTCAGCACTTCAGCATGTGAAGATGATCAGGAATATCCTCATAGTTTTCTAGGGATTTATAATCTTCTTTTAAGTATCACATCAGCTTCTTCGACATAAATTGTCCTTGTTGGTGCTTTGATCCCAGGAGCTGGGAGCAAGCCCAGCTCTGAGGCCGGGTAGCTAACGGAGCACTCGAAGGCTCGTGTTGGAAATCAGAAGAACAGGCTGTGTTCTATTGATTGGGTGGTGTCTAACATCACTCACGATTGATCTGCCCTTCGTTAGACCAGGAGAAATTAGCAATGGCTTCATTATGGATTGGTGGCCTCCCAAGAGCTCGTATTCCTCAGCAGATCCGTGATTTATGTGGAGCTTTCAGAGGAGCCCAGGATTGTCAATCACAGGAGAAGTTCACATTTATTTAAGTAATTACAGAGTGGGTTAACTTGGGAACTTGACTCCAGTTGGTTTTTCTCTTGATTCTGGCATGTTTCCCTCTCCAATTAACGTGTTTTCCTTAGTTGCTTTTTTATAATTACCTGCCCCTGAAAAAATGATTGCTTTGCTTGTCCATTCTACTAAAAATACACTTTAAAGGATCTGGAAAGCAGAAACCTTTGGAGTCTCTAGGATTTGAATTTTAGCATCAGACAAATTTCTGAGAGACCACCCTGAGGTCTTGATGAACTTTCCAAAAAGAGGTCCATGCTTTGTGGCCATTTATTTGTTGTAGAAGGGTCTCACAGGCACAACCTTTGATGCAAAGCCTGTTAGGGTTTGTTTTCTGAAAACAAAAGGAAGCACTTCTACATCATTTCAGATTTCTCCTTCCCAATGTACTTCATAAAAAAACCAAACATTGGGAAATGACAAAATCCTTTGAAAAAGCCTGGATTGCTGCTGGCACTTTCAGTTTTGTCCCAGTGCAGCACCTTGGAGTAATTCCCCTCTTAACTTCAGGCTGGTGCTCCATTTTCTGGGATCTGTTGGAAATAAAAGTTCCTTTTTTTTCACTCTGATTCCTGTTACCATGGGGGTGGTGAATGGGGAGCATCAGTAGAGCTCAGAATTAAACTCAGTAAAAAGAATTGCCTTAACTAAAGCATTGAGTTGCCCATCAGATTAAAAGTATCTTTTGAGGGTTCCTGATGGAAAATATGAATGGATTATGAAGCAGCCAGAGCAGAGAAAAAGGGATATTTCAGTGAATTAAATATAAGCACACCCAGGAACCACCAAGGAAGTGTTTCTGGACAGATGATGTCTTCATCAGAGGAGAGTTGCACCTGCAAATGCTTAAAGAGATAAATTTTAGCAGGACAGTAGAGCTGTGTGAGAAAAAATAAAGATTTTGAGTGCTGTATAATCTGGTGTAAGGCTCTAAACTTCCTCAGCTCTTATTAAACAAATGTTTGGGGAATTAGCTCAGAAAACCAGGCCAGGCTGTGAGGAGCTGTGGTTCCCTGGGAGAAAGGAAGGGCATGGAGCTGGGGATCAGCAATATTGGCTGTTAGCACTGCCCTCGTCCTGCTCAGGAGCAAATTCCAGCTCTGACACTCATTTCTGTCATTCCTTCCCATCTCCCTGGTTCTGCCCCCCCCAGATCAGCCCCCTGAGGCCCCAGAGACCCAAGAGCCAGGTGCTGAACGTGATGTCCAGCGAGAGGCGCTTCTCCGTGTCCCCGGCACCGCCCAGCTCCCAGCTGACCCCACCCCCCATCACCCCACGGACCAAACTGGCCTTCAGCATCCAGCCCAGTAAGTCTTTGCTGTGAAATAAATTCCCTTTCGGTGTGGGGTTGTGTTTCCTGAGCATTTCTTTACACCCTGGTTTGAGTTTTGCCATCACCAGGGTATTTCTTGCATGGGGTACTACTTAAAGTCTTACCTTTGCCAACAAAAATTAATGCAGTATTTTACAAAAGCAAGCAGAGTTGTTGCACGGAAACAGTTTCTTTTCAAGTAATCATTAACAATTAATTAGGTGAAGAGTAACAGTCAAAAATTCATGTTGTACCTGATCCTATATTGAGCGTTTCGGAGCATAAAGGCTTAAAAAGCAATATTTTTTTGTAACTGTACGTTAAAAAAGCTTGTCTTTGATATGTTGTGAGTACAAGCCAGAAGGGAAAACAAAGGTCGGGCTTTTTGGAGTAGTTTTCTATCACTCAGTTTTCCTGTAAAATATCATCTGTTTGCTTCAGTCTGCAGCAAACCCTATTGCAGAACTGGGTGTAATCCAATACCTATTTCTTTCCCAGTGCTCTTCTCCAAAACCTGTTATTCAGAGTTTTGCAGCCGCCAGCGTGTGACAAAAAAGCAAAGCAAGATCTTTTTGATCCATGTAGCCAAATCCTGGTGCAGTGGTCAAGAGGTCAGTGTTAGTAAGGAGGAGAAGAGATGCTCAGTCTTAAGAGAAACATCTTGTTCCATCAAGGTCACTGCTTTATTTCCTGGTTTTGGTGCATTAAAACTTTTTTCTCTTAAATAGTCAGACACTCAAAGCAAATATTTTGATTACAATGAACTTGTAGCTCTCACCTTTCTTTACAACTTTATAGCCAAAATCTACCAGTGTGCTGAAAACTGGGAATACAGAGAAGTAAAGGATATATCCTCCTGCAGAAGATGTTTTAATTGGTTTTTTTGTTCATATGTACATTTAATTAACACTTAATTTGATTTCTCTTTTTATAAAAATATCTGAAGTTACCAGGTATTTCTGAGAATTCATGTGCTGGAGATTGGTGGGTGTTATGTGAAATAGGATCAGCTGATTGCACTGGTCCAGAATCATTTGAGGAATGTCAGTGATTAAATTTTTTAGGAATTCCAAGGATAAAGAAGTTCCTTCAGAGCACATATTGGCTAAAAGCAGTGAATGGGTTGCTAAGCAATCCTGGCTGCTTGTTAGCTGGCACTTCAGGAGAAGGAAGGGAGTGTAAAATGGGATCATTAGGGTAAGGTGAAAAAAGAGTCCCTTCACTAATCTTGTGCCAGCTCCAGGATCTTCCCAGTGGAACGTGTCCAGCAAGGAACAAATATTCCGAGCACACTCATCTGATGAACCACCTTGAATAATGAATATCACTGAATAATGAGAGCTCACCAGAAATTTGGGGAATTATTTGTATAGGGACCATCTTCAGGGGGTGTAGCTCAGCTGAATTGGGGAGGAGGAAATCAACAGATCTGCAGCAAATGGGTTTTCTTGGGACAGCACTGAAAATTCCTGGAGCTTTTGTTCAATACCTGTTTCTGCTGCAGGGTAGATGTTCCCTGGATGTCACTGAACTCTGGGAGAGATCAGAGACTTGGCCAAATCGTTGTTTTTCACGATAGAATCTTGTTGTTGCACTAAACAGTTTTCAGCTAAATGCCAACACGTTGCCCGTGTATTCTGTGAGCTTTTCCTGTGGATGGAAATGCTCAGCCTGCATTTGCAGGGATTTATTGCTGCCTTCATCAGGATGAGGCTGGGAAGGCACCACAGCAGGGGCTGCAGGAAATTCCAGCTGGAACAGGAGCGGGGGAATGTAGGGAACGGGGGAGAAGCAGAGCAGGACACAGTTGCATGGACAGTTGGGTTCCACCCAGGTTCTTCAAGCAGCGTTGCCTCCACACCTTGTTTCCTCTCCAGCTCTGCTGAAAACATTCCTCAAATGTTTCCTGAAAACCTGCCTTTCCATGGATCTTCCAAAGACTCGTTAAAAGAAACAAAGGATTTGGGTTATTCCTGAAAAATGGGTCTCACCATCCTCTTGGGAGCACCTTGGCTTAGGTGAAGTTAGAAGTTTTATCATGGAAGAAGTTGTGTCTTGTTAGTGAAAAGAATATCACGTAGAATGCAAAGCTGAAGTGTTCAGGGTGCTTAAATTCACTTCATTTTTGGGAAATGGTGTGTTACTGCACTCCCTTGCAGCTTCCCAAGGAATGTCTACAGAGAGGCCTGAAAACATGGCTTGTTTCTAGTAAATATGGAAAGGTTTCTCTTTCCAAAGCAGGATTTGAGGTTTTGCTAGAGCTCTAACTAAACACGCTGAAGAAGACGCCATTTCCCAAATATTTCCCTGTGTTGTCCTAAACTGCGTGGAAAAACCAACCAAACAAATCCAGATATAAATATATTTAGCCAAGATATAGATGTGTAGCTGTGCAGTTGTGGGTGAGATGTGCAGGACCTGTGCCAAGGAGTTGTTCTGTGACATTAAAGGTCTCAAATTGCTGAGCTCTTCAGGTGTGCAGAATGGATGGGGAGTTCATCCAGAATGGACAGGGAAGCTCATTCCCAGCATCAATACTCAGTTACAAATGCACAGCATGGTTTCCTGCTGCAGTTTAATTCCATGAGCTCGGCAGAAGGAGATTCTCATGGACATCCATAAAGGAAACTCTTCTGGGCAATGGAGAAATCCTCTCTGTAGAAAAGGAAGGATAAAAAAACGGGAGCAATGGAAAAAGCGATGAGAAATCAGGTCGTGGTGGACAAACAACATTTTTCAGCCTAATGGAGAAGAAGCCACTGAAAATGTGAAGTCCCAGGATGGAAAATAACCTTTTTTTAGTGTAGTCCAGAGTTCAGGTGGAAGGATGAGGAGTAAAATTACACTTTTCAGTGCCAAATCAATAGAGCCACCTTAGAGTTAAATCGTGTTGTGAGAGGCCATTTTAGAGAACAATAAAATCACACTTTTAATAAAATATTGATATGAACTTTGTAATAAAAACATCTGCATAAACAAGTCCTCTGCTTGTTTCACAAATCACCCCAGTAAAATAAAAAATAAAATAGAAATCACCTTTTGTTTTTTTCCTTTTCCTAAATAAATTTCCCTCATTTATAAAAAAATTATTTCAGTTTCTTATCTCGTAGAGATCGCAGTGGGTTTTATTAAAAAGGCTGAATTGAAATGAGTGCATTAAAATGACTGAATTACCCTGAAATACAGTGTGGGGGGATTTCTCCCCAAAACCTATGTATCACTCAGGCCTCAATAAACTTTATTGTCCCTCAGGCTATTTGCCTCTCCAGCACATACCTGGGAGGATTTATCTGCTAAGAAAAGGGAATTTTCTAGCCAGCAAACAGGAGTAATAAATGTTTGGTACTTTCTCGTGCATGATTTTATTTACCCAACAACTAATGGCTGCTCATTTGTTATAGTTACCTGGAGCCTGAAAGTTTTGGAGAGAGATGTACTTAATTCCAGGCTTTCATTTGTGCATTTTATTAACAGGGAGCTTTTATTTTACTGGGAGAAAGTCAATAAAACTTAGCTTGATTATATTTTCTTCCTGCACTTAGCAAAACTTTTATTGTGTTTTAATGTACAAGGTGAGCTTGAAGCTGGGAAAAGAATATTTTCTAAGCTGTGAATATTTTGGTGGGAAATGCGAAACAAAAATTATTTTTTATTAAAAATGGGGGGTTGTTCAGGTATTTTGAGGGCATTTTAAAATGAGCCCAGTGTGAGTCCATGGCCGGGTTGGACAGGGCTTGGAGCAAGCTGGGATAGTGGAAGGTGTCCCTGCCCATGGAGTGGATGATCCATGAGGTCCCTTGCAACTCCAACCATGCTGGAATTGCAGGATTGAGCTGCGGACAGAGTTAACCCAGTGTTGGTTTTTGCAGGTCTGGAGCTGAACGGGATGTCCAGCTCCGACATCCCCGACGTTCCCCCTCCTCTGCCCCTCAAAGGAAGCACGGCCGATTACGGGAACCTCATGGAAAGCCAGGACTTGGTCAGCCCCACCACGTCCCCCCCTGCCCACCAACGGGTGAGTGCCCAGAGAATGATCCTTGTGCTGTTTGCTTTGTGCCCTGAGCCATCCCAGCTGAGGTGGAATCCTGCTCCTGCATCCATCAGCTGATCCACAGGGCTGCGCAGCGTCAGGAGCGGGAGGGAGCAGCGGCGCTCGCAGGGATCAGCCTGAAGGAAAGTTGGATTCACTCTGGTAAAGCCAAAGCCAAATGTTGTCAGGTGTGTTGGGCAGGGAGCTCTAACCAACAGGATGTCCTCTGAGCAGAAATTGGATTTAAAGCCTTTCAGTCCTGTGTCAGGAAAGCAAATAAAGCATGAACCTGCCATCTTCCCTTCCTGGCGCTCCGCTCTGCCCACATTCAGTCACCGCTCGTTTCCCTTTGAGTGGCCCCTTTGAGGCAAGGAGCTCAGAAACTCTTCATCACCAACAGGGTTTGCAGCTTGCTGAGGAAAAGTCACGTTTTCAGCTTTGTTTCCCGTAGCTGGAAGCTTTTAAAAATAGCACGGTCCTTTTCTTTAAAGCAGCACTTTTGAGAAATGCCTTTTATTTCCTTTATGGGCAAAGCAAATACATTTAAAGGGGTATGAGGGGTTCATCCTGGCTGCTGCCCACCAAAGATGCTCCATCACTCCCCTCCTCAGGTGGGCAGGGAGAGAAAATAGAATGAAAGTCTCGTGGGTTCAGATAAGGACAGGGAGAGATCACTCACCCCTCACCCTTAAAACAAGCTTCACTTTGGGAAATTAATTGAATTTATTGCCAACCAAATCAGAACAGGGCAGTGAGGCCCCACGAGGTCACAAGTTTTCTTTGACTTTGAAACGTCAAACTTTGAGCTGTTTTGTGGAAAACTTCCAGTGGAACTGATCCCTTTGTTGTTTGCAGAGGTGTCTTCCAGGATTCCTCTGAAGTTCAGCATTCCAGTAAAATTCTGTTGAGTAATTTGCTTCCCAGCAAATTTCATGGCGACAGAAAGCATTTCTGATCTCAGCAGAGCAGGAGTCAGGCAGGAGTTTGGTTTGACTCTGGGAATAGTTGTGTTTAACACACACTGTCCCAGCGCACAAATCCAGCTTTTCCATGGTTGAAATTGTGCCTTTGTTGCAGGAATTGAGTTGTTTTGAATTTTTTACCATTTCAGGCTGAATGGTAAAAAAACCAGGTATGGAAGTAACTTCAGGAGTTTGAATAGAGATATTCAAATCATCATGTTTTACTCTTTATTTGCATATACTGAAAAATTCTCTATTCCCATGCTCTCTTCCGTAGTCATTCCCCATGGCTGGCTCATTTTAGTCAATATTTTCACTTTTCCTCTCATTTCCATCAAACTTTGCTGCACTTCTAACCTTATAGCCCATTTCCCCAGCTTCTGTCTCAGGGGCCAGCTCTCATTTGTCCTGAATACAGACCTCTAAGTGGAAAATTACAGAATGTACAGCAGGGCTGCCAGGAGGTTTGTCTAAGGAATCCATCTTCAGGAAGAAAGCTGAGAAATTCACATTAGGATTCACATTTCTTCAACACCTTGCTGCATAAGCTCCAGAGCAGTAAATTCATTTTGTGTGATATACTATAAGGTTTAGGCCGTGGTAGTAGCTCAGGATTGCTAAGGTGAGTTTAGTTTTTAGCTAAAAAGTATTAAACAGTGATCAGAAATAAAATCCTGGTATCCAGGGGGGGTTTTTTTCCTGCCTTGTGAGGCTTTTTGAAGAGGTTTCCACTGTGGGGATAGATGTTTTTAGTTACTGTATGACTCCCAGATGCCATGGGAGTGTGGTTTTTGGAGCCCAGACCTGGAGATAGCTCAGGTCCCAGCCTGATTTGCTCTGTGACCTTGTGCAGCTCCTGTACCTGCCACGAGCAGCGTTTCCACATCATTAAATGGGAGTTCATAAAAATAGTACCAGTATGCTCCCGTGGTTTTTTGCAAGGTTTTATTCAGCTCTTAATATTTTTGCTCTTTACAATCCTGATTGCTCAGGCTCCTCTCATTTTTTTACTCCATTTTCTCACTGTAGGAACAGACCCCTTTTTTTAACATGAGCTGTTGAAGGGCATCAGGATTTGATACCTAAGAAATGAAATCAGATACAGGCTACGTCTTTTTATCTAACTGTACAAAATTTTCTTCAGCATCTGTACTTTTATAAGCTTTCCAAGATGATAGAATGTGGTTTCAAAGCCTGGCAGAAGGATCTAAAGCATGTCTGCCCCAGAGCCACATGTCCTGTGCAGGGCCAGGAGTGGGACTGGCTGATCCTTGTGGGTCCCTTCCCCCTCAGCAGATCCTGTGATTCTGTATTAGGTTTAGAATTGATTTTGGAGAAGGTTTCTAATCTTATAACAATCACTCTGTGCCTTTTTTTCATCAGGCTGGTAGGAAGGAAGCTTTTAAAGAACATCAAGAAAATGTGTAGTGCTGGACATGAAAGATCAGATGGGGAAATTCTCATTGCTGCCGTGATTAAATCCCACTCCATAGTTTTAATGACTTATGTTTCATGGGTCAAATAGCTCCATAATTCATAACTGGATAATTCTCTGCCTGGTAAACTGATCATCTTTTAAATTACACTGCCTTTGTATCAGTGGAGAAAAATCAGTAAAACCTATTAGAGATAAGATTATCTGAGTAGCTTTTAAACTGGAAATATCTCCTCGTGTGAGGAATGATCATGTTTTTCACTCTGCTTGTCTTGCAGTGGGTTATGAAAGCCAGGAAAAGTGCTGTAGTGAACTCAAAAGCAGGCAGCCAGAAAGGGATCAGATGCTCCAAGTCAAACTGCAGGCAGTAATGTCATTTATGAGGCAGCAATCTCAGATATTCAGAGTCCAGTGCTACCTTGGTCTTCCTGAAGTCTTTAATCCAGGTGATCACCTCATTATCATTTCCTGATTGCCCCTTACTCCTTGTTAGCTCTGAGACCCCTGTAGGTATTGTCTTGCTCCCTGTGATTTGTTCTGCTAAAAATGTCCTTAATAATATATGGGAACATAAAAAAAAAAAAAAATCTACGACTCCTGCAAGGATTATTATTACATCAAGGGATTCCTTTAGGCACTTATCATTCTTTGTGGGTTCATCCTCACCCTTGCATACAAATCAACCTCCTGCTTAGTATTCAGAGCAGGGAGGGAGCTCAAAGAAAATAGATAAAGGAGCACTTGGGTTGATGATATTGGCTATAACACTTGCTAAGCATGGGCTAATGGCTGGGATGGGAACATCTCCATCCATCCAGCACAGGTGGAACGTGGTGATGGCTGAAGCCTGCGAGGAGCAGAACAGTCTTGGGCTGACTCTCTGTTGTATGGGGATTATTCTGGCTGCTTGTTGGGATATAATGGGATCGTGTGTTCAGATAGAACACACAGAACGCAGAACCCAGGGGGTTTTTCACGTGTTGCAATGCAGGTGCTGCAATGCTGGAAATTCTCTCTCGTATCACCTGCAGTGAGCAAAAAATGACCTGAAAGGCTTCAGCAAATGCCTTGTTCTCATGTGGACGGGGACAGAGAGGCTGGAAATGCAGCTGGAACTGTGGAGGAGCAGGGAAATAGGGAGCACAACTGCGGGGGTTGCAATAGCAGCCTACAGCTCCTCTCTGATCTCTGCTGCCTGTGAGCAGGGACAGGACCCAGGGAACGGCTGGAGCTGTGCCAGGGAGGGTTGGGTTGGATATCAGGAAAGGTTCTTCCCCCAGAGAGTGCTGGGCACTGCCCAGGCTCCCCAGGGAATGGGCACGGCCCCGAGGCTGCCAGAGCTCCAGGAGCGTTTGGACAATGTACCCAGAAGAAAAAAAAAATTAAAATACGGGGTTTATTTGCCATCTGATCATTATTTTTGCCTGCTGGAGATGGGAAACACTGCAAATCCTTCCTCCAGTGCCAGTCCCTCACTCTCTGGTGGGTTAAGCTGTTCCTGAGCGGAGTTTCTGAAAAATTCACATTTACTTTTTAAAAAGTCTCCAAATCAATGGGCTGCCACTGCTTTTTACAGGATATTGAGTGGAATCTGTGTTCTCCTGCTGTCTGCCCAGACAGTGGTGTGTCCCTTGATTTAGTTTAGGGAGTGGCCATGTCCTGCTCTCCACACAGGATCAGGCCGTGGTTTGGGCCATGCTGATGTGTTGGTTTATCTCTCTTGCAGGACCTGGGCCTTCAGTGAGCAATACAGGGTCAGTCTGGAGTCTAAAGCTAATTCTGAGTGTTTTGCTCTCGACTCCTGAGCTCTGTTTGTGCATGGACTGGAGCGGGGAAGCAGCGCTGGGGAAATCGAGTTACCCAGTGTGGGCAGAACTACTGACAGTGTCCCCATGGAGAAACGGGGTTCCACAGAGGGAAAGCAGCCTTAGCTGTGCTCCAGCACAGCTGTCACACTCCAGCAGCCAGGTCCTCCTTGCATGAGGGGTGCAGGCCCCTGTCAGGTCCAGCTCTGCCCTCATCCACTGCCATTATCCCCCACAGGAGCATCCCCCCAGCCAGGGGCCTGCCAAAAATCGTGGGGAAAGTCAGAGAATCCCAGAATGGTTTGGGTTGGAAGGGACCTTAAATCCCATCTATTCCCACCCCCTGCCATGGGCAGGGACACCTCCCACTGTCCCAGGCTGCTCCCAGCCCCAGTGTCCAGCCTGGCCTTGGGCACTGCCAGGGATCCAGGGGCAGCCACAGCTGCTCTGGGCACCCTGTGCCAGGGCCTGCCCACCCTCCAAGGGAACAATTCCTTCCCAATATCCCATCAAAATATATCCTCTTCCAGCTAAAGCCATTCCCTGTGTCCTGTCCCTCCATCCCTTGTCCCCAGTCCCTCTCCAGCTCTCCTGGATCCCCTTCAGGCCCTGCAAGGGGCTCTGAGCTCTCCCTGGAGCCTTCTCCTCTCCAGGCTGAACAGCCCCAGCTCTCCCAGCCTGTCCCAGAGCAGAGGTGCCCCTTTGATCTGACCTGGGGTACTGGCCTGGAGCAATTCCCTGTTGCCCATTTTGAGGCACTTCTCCCATTGCCCCAGGAGGGGCTGAGGGGTGGGAATGCACCGAGTGCATCTCTGCAGAAGAACCCCTCCAATTCCTCTCCCTGATGCCAGTGCACTCCAGCAAGGGCAGGTAAGGGCTGTGCCACGGAGTCCAGCGAGACTCGAATGGATGATGGATGAACCAGGGGCTAAACAGTCATTTTACATCAGGTACCTGCTGGATTTTCCACAGAACTTTGCTCCCTGGGTCAAACAGCCAATTAGCTTAAACTGTCTCTAATTTAGCTCCCATTAGTGGAGTCGGGCTGTTCTCCCTGCAGTGTTATTCTGCCAGAGCCTCACGCTGGAATGTTACTTCTCATTGCAGATATTAAATAAGCAAGTTGTTGTCAGGCATCTCAGCTCTGTGCTGAAGGAACAACTCAGTGTCTGAAAGCATTGTCACAGTCCTGGGTAGCTGATGGTCTATTTACATCCCATTTCTCCTGCTCCTGACCTAATTAGATCCCTTAATCCTTCCAACCAAAGTGCTTCTCACTGGATCTCCAGAGCTCGTCATATCAATGACCACTGAATTTCAAAGACAGAGTTCCTTGCACAGGAAGAAACCTCGTGCAGTGCCACAAGGACCATTTTGGTGAATCAAATTCTGTTTGATTTTTCGGTAGTTGTTTCTTTTAACAGCATTCTCTGAATGAAAAACAACTCATCTCTCATTTTGCTGCTTCGGAGTAGCAAAAAAAAAAAAGAAGAGCATTTTCTCATCTTGTGTAATTGATTTTTACTCCATCCTGAACACACCTGGTGTAGTGCAGTTGATATCTCTGTGTAAAAGAAGGCCGACAAATGTTTTTAAACTTGATTCTTTTCTGTACCAGGGAAAGAGAAAAAAAAAACAGCAAACAAATGGGAGCAATTTCATGTCTGAAGCAGAAGGAACAGATTGTTTCTGTGTTGCAGATGTGCCTTTTACATAAGGTTTCTGCTTCCCCTGAGGTAGCCGTGAGTCAAGGATTCTGCCCAAAATAGGTTGGGATGTGAAACAGCAGCCTCTGTCAGTTTGTCAGGAAGGAAGGGGAAGAGTCAGGTTCACGATTAACCACCGAGATATAAACATGAACTTGGCAAAGAGAGTCTTAATTAAATACAAAATCAAGGCAAAACTCCATTTTTATTGCAAAGTTTCTAAGGGGAAGCGCAGCAAAAATGAACTTTGTAAGCCTGATAGTGAGTTTTGTGAGTGTGGTGTTAAAGGGAGGGAGGAAGTGTGCCGGAATTTCTTCTGTCCTGGGATAAAAGGAAGGATGGATCAGCCCTGGGAGCGATGGTTTGGAGTTGCACCAGGTCCATAATGGAATGTTTTGTCTTGCTAAATTCCCAACAATGTCGGCCCAACCAGCACTACACATCCTACTTAATATATTCATTGGGAGCTTATTATATAAATGAACATGTGCTAAATTTATCCGACTTTCTAATGGAAATTGTAAATTCAATTATAATAATTATCTACCTATCTCTGCTATTTCTTTCTGCCTAATTTGCTTGCAGAATCTGAGCTCGGGTAGGTTTTAAGCTTGTTATTTATAGCATATATATTTAGCTTCTTCTCATTGTATTTGCATTGTCTCTGCTCTTCAGAACCAGGTTTTCAGGGCTGATTTGATTGTTCTCTGATCAATATGAAGGGGCTCATTTGGTTGAGAAATGCCTTTGATCTAATTGAATTGAGAATTATTGCCAATAGAGTGTTATTTAAATTCCAAATGGATTTGCACAAATGATGCTATCAGCAGAGTTGGGGTTTTTTTTCCTGGTGATGAATATGAAGTTAAAGAGAGCAAAGCAGAGAGGAAAGTTTTGTGTTTTGTGGTGTGTTTTTGAGGAGCACGTGGTTTATGGAGTAGGGAAGGGAATGTCAGCTCCGTGAGGAGATGTTGGATGTTCTGCAGACCACCAGCATTTCCCAGAGCTTTCCCAGAGCCCCTGCCTGGATACAGGACTGTAATTAAACATGTTCCACGAGATTTTGAAATCTGGATGCTTATTCAGGTGCCTTAGCAGGGATTCAGGAGTTAATGTGCCAAGTTAAGCAGGGGATTTGCTCAGGTAGAGGAAATATTTAATGGTTCTGGCTGTAACACTTCAGAGGCAGATCAGCTGTGGCATTTTAATTAAAAACCAAACAGAATTTCCAGTTTTGCATGCAGTAACAAATTAAATTCTTATTTTATCTGCTTTCATATTAACCTGTTGACTTTCCTGACTCAGAGATCATCATGTCCCACTGGAAGCCGGGAATAAGTACTGCCCTTTTGGAGCCTGCTGTGGGAAATCTTGGAATCATTTAGGCTGGGAAAGGCCACTAAAATCATGGAATCCAACATTCCCCCAGCGCTGCCAAGGCCACCCCTGCCCCCTGTCCCCAGTGCCAGGTGTGGATGCCTCTTTTCCAGGCAGGCAGGGAAATGCAGCTTCCCAGACCCGGCGCCCTGGCTCCGGTGCCTGGCTTTGGGTTCAGAGCATCTCATTCAGCAGCAGATGAAACCCAGTGGATTTCCATGGTGCCAGAAAGCATTTTGCAGCCAAGGAGAAAGGTGGGAGCAGGCAGAAAGAGCAGTGGTGGTGCTGGAGAGGCTGGGAAATGGAGAGTGGATGGAGCAGAATGCAGAGACAAGCTCAGGGCATGGCTCACCTGATGGTAGTTTGGGATCCCTCTTCCTCTGCCACAGGAGAGAGTCAGGAGGAATGAGGAAAGGTGTAAAACAGATTGGAAAGTGGTTCTCTCCAGGTAGGATAGAGGAAAGAGATTCCAGCAAAAATCCAGCCCTCCTGGCTTAGCCAGTTTGCATTCTTACCTTTCTCCTTAGTCTGTGGTCAGTAAAAGTGTCTGGTGAAATCTCTGCATTTGTAAATCCATGCTGGCTTCAAACCTGCTTGGGAGAGGGTGTTTAGTTACCTTAAAGGTTGTTTTTCTTCTACTCCTACTCATCTCCAGAAACTCCCAGTCATGAGATTGCAGGAGCCTCAGCATTGCTCTGAGCAGAGGAGAGACGGAGATGTCCTGAGAAAACCCTGAACCTCTCTTCCTTTTTGGACAGCATCCTTGGATAGCTTTTAAAAGGACCAGTTTTGTTTCTGTGCACTTCCATGGGGTTTCTCAGTTGTTTCAATACCAGGATCTTCCTGATCCCGCCAAACCATCAGTAATTTTGTCCAGTATGAGGCATTGCAGGTGCTTGGGCTGTTCTTGCAGAGGTGACCAAGGAATTTGGGTAGAGTTGGTGCTTGGCAGGCTGTGACTGTGTGGAGCCAGCAGCTGGTGCTGGGCTGGGTGGGGCAGGACGGGAACGAACAAGTGGCTCTGGAAGAGCATCATTGGAGGAAAACAAAAGGCCCTGAGTGGGGAGTGGGGGAGAAACTTAGGGAAAAACAAAGCCAGAGCAGCGCTGATGAGCTGTGACACCACAGCACAGCCTCTGGGAAAGCTGTGCTGCCTGCCCAGCCAAAGTGCTGGGAAACCTGCCTGCCAACTGCGGTGTTCTCCAGCTCTTCCTGCAGCAGAGTTTATCATCTGCGTGTTTGAATATTAGGAAAAAAAGGAAAAAAAGTAAAAAAGAAAAAAAAAATTCCTTAATTTCCATAATGGCTTTTTTAATTTGTCCAATTAGCTGGTGATTCTAACTGGGGATGTTCTTCTGTTGTGAGATACGTAAAGTGATTTAAAATATGAATATTTGAACATTCTGCATTTCTGTTTGGAATATTTTAATTATAACTGTGTGTGTAATAGTAAATTGCAAGTTACTTATCTCCGTAACTAGTTTTACATTTTCTTCTTTTTTGTTTTTTTTTGATGTTTCTGTTCTAACTGTGCAAAATCCAAAATCCAAAACATAATGGAAAAGCAATGAAGCCATTGCCTCAGCTTGGTTTTTAAGCTCTGAGTGCCTAGAGGCTGAGGGAATCGATACAGACCAAGAAATCAATATCCTATCATGATATAAAGTAGGGAATTATAAACTTCTCCAGTGCTTTCAAAAGATTTTTCCTGAAATATTGAGCTAATTAATCCTGAACCTTTGAGAGATTTCTTTTCACGGTCAAAAGTAAAAGTTATATTTAAAAGTAATGGCTGAGAGCGTTTGGTGTGCACAGCAAATTCTGTTCTCGTGAGCCAGAGGGCTCCAGACTTTCCTGCTGCCTCTTGCACTGAGAGATGAGCAGCAAATGTTCCAGAGTTCATTCATTCCTAACATGATCGATCCCAATTGGTTTTTTCCAGCACCTGCCTCCTCCACTCCCCAGCAAGACTCCGCCGCCGCCGCCTCCCAAGACGACGCGGAAGCAAACGTCTGTTGACTCTGGGATTGTCCAGTGAAGAAGGAAGTGGGTTTTGTTCCAAAGATAAAGCTGTAACAATTCATTTCCCCAAGTATTTTATGGTCTGTAATGTTTACCTCATTCAGGTGTGCAGTATCTAACATTTAGTGCAATGACTCTAACTCCGTAAGAAATCCATCTCTAGCCACGTGTCGGACCCAACACTACATCCCCCTCGTTTTGGGGTCATTCCCTCCCATAACTTGAAAGAAATCTGGATTTCTACTTGAGACTGGGAACTCCATCAACTGACAGAAGCCTCTTCCTAAACCTTCTCCCTGCTTCTGGAGAATGCCAGGCACAGAGCTAAACGTGGAGATTAAAATGAGAGCTGGAAATTTTGTACCTAAAGATTTTGGGTACCTCTGGAGTTTCAAACGAGCAGAGTTTTTATATCTAATCTCAGTGTATATAGGAATCAATGACAATATTCACATGGAATTCAGGGCTGGGGGAGGTTTCCCAGTGAGGTGAAGCTGCTGTAGGATTTCCCTGAATAACAGGGATTTTAGCCCAGGGTTAAAAATCAGACACCACTGATTTGTGAAATTGGTCTGTGTTCCAAATAACCTGATTGCAGTGAGCAAAGTGGGGATTTGGGGCTGTTTTGGCCACAGTGACCACGAAGCCGTCGAGTTTAAAATCTCTGGTGAGAGGAGGGAAAGTGCCAGCAAAACCTCTGCTCTGACCATGAGGCTGCTCAGGGAGTTTGTAAGGTCCCCTGGGAAAATGTTTTTGCAGGTGCTGGGGTCCATCAGTGCTGGTCCCTTTTTAAACATCACCTCCTAAGGGCACGGGAGCTGCAATTCCCAAATATTGGAAGTCAAGCAGGCAAGGCAGAGCTGGTTTGGCTGGACAAGGATCTCCTCTTGGATATCTGGTGGAAAAGGAAGGTGTGTGCCAGTGGAAGCAAGGTCAGGGGCCATGGGAACAACACAGAGATGCTGCTCCCCACTGTAGGGAGAAAATTCATGTGGTCAGGGCTCAGCTGGGGTTGGAGCTGCCAGAACTGTGGGGGAGGGACAAAAAAAAGAGTTTTTTCAAATATATATCAATGGCAAAAAGCAGGGTAAAAATAACATCAGCCCATTCCAGGGTGGGATGGGCACCTCACAAACAGGGACAGGGACAAGGCAGAGGGGTTTAACGCATCCTTCGGTTCTGTCTTCAGCATGGGTCACACACCAGGAGGGTCCCAGTGCCCTGAGCTGCAGGACCATGACTGTGACAGTGGTCAACTCCCAGTCAGCCTGAAACTGCAGGAGCTGCAGCCCCAGCTGAATCCCTGCAAATCTATGGGCCCTGGTGGGATTTATCCAGGAATCCTCAAAGAGCTGCTGATGTCATCACAAAACCCCTCCTGATGATTTTTGAGCAGTCTTGGGAATCCACAGAGGTCCCAGCTGACTGGAGGCTGGAGAACGTTGTCCTGGTTTTCAAAAGGGGCAAGAAGGAGGACCCTGGAAACTACAGGCCCAGTAAAATCACGGAAAAGATTATTCTGGGAGGTGCTGGAAAATACCGGGAGGACCATGCAGTCATCGGTCACAGCCAGCACGGCTCCGTGAGGGGACAGTCCTGCTTGTGGAACCTGATCTCCTTCTACAGCAGGGTAACCCAGCTGGCTGACCCAGGAAAGCCAGGAGATGGAATCCTTTTGGGCTTCAGCAAAGCTTTTGATCCTGCCTCCCACAGGATCCTTCTGGACAAACTGTCCATCCTGCAGCTGGAGAAGCACATCGTGGGCTGGGTGAGCAGCTGGCCCAGGGGCTGGGCACAGAGGGTGACAGTGACTGGGGTGACATCAGGCTGGCACTGGCCACAGTATAAATACAACATTAAACTGTTAGAGAGTGTCCCAAGGAGGCCACGAGGATGGGGAAGGGCCTTGAGGGGAATCCATGTGAGGAGCAGCTGAGGGCACCTGGAATGTTCAGCTGGAGGAGAGGAGACTGAGGTGAGACCTCACTGGGTCATCAGCATCCTCCTGAGAGGAGAGCAGGGGCAGGAAGCAAACTCTTCATTGTCATAATCAGGGACAGGACCCAGGGAATGGCCGGAGCTGTGTCAGGAGGGTTATGTTGGACATCAGGGAAAGGTTCTTCCCCCAGAGGGTGCTGGGCACTGCCCAGGCTCCCCAGGGAATGGGCACGGCCCCGGGGCTGCCAGAGCTCCAGGAGCGTTTGGACAGCGCTGCCAGGGATGCCCAGGGGGGGATTTTGGGGGGTCTGTACAGGGACAGGGGCTGGACTGGATGATCCTGGTGGGTCCCTTCCCAGCTCAGGATAATCTGTGATTAATGGGCTTTGTAAAATCAGTCCTTGGTGATCAGCCATCACCATTTCCATTCCGTTGGCTCTCCTGGGTGTCCATGAGGGGGAGAACAAGGAAGCCTTGGAGCTGCCAACTGCACGAGGGTATGGGAGAGGGAAGAGCAGGCAGAGAGGAGACTCCTGGTCATTCTGAACCTAACTGTTGAGTACAGGAACGGGAAGAGCTTTTTCCTTTCTTTATTGTGTAATATTTCATGTGGGATTAGGATGAACTGAACGGAATCACTTTGTCCTTGTGCCATCATTCTGTACAGTGTTTGTATATATGATGGTTTTTAGAATGTTTTAATTTTTATGGTGCCTGCTTTTCATGTAATAATGGATTCATGTGCCTGCAAAGAATGCTTTACGTATTCTTAATTTCCTAATTGCTGAAAGTGTAAAGAAAAAAACAAAAAGCATTTTTTTTCCAGATATTAAGCTCTGAGAAATATCAGACTGATGGGATGGGGTTTTGGGAGGGAGGAAGGAAACTAACTTTATACTCTTGTGTTTTTTTATTGTCATCACACTTTTGGGTTTTTTTATTATCTACAATCTTTTTACTCTTACAGTAGATTGTTTTTAAATATACCACTGACTCAGAAAAATAAACTATTATTTTAAAACCTTGTCTAAGAAAATGGAATACATTCCCTGGGTGTTTTTCATCCTTACTGCAGAATTTTGGGAACTACTGCACTCTGCAGAGGGCTGTGTATACACTTCCTTTTTTTTCAGCACAGTTGGGTGGGGAACTCATGAGGAAACTGAAATCTTTTATTGTGCTGTTGTGGTTGTCCCTGCAGGTTGGAGCTAAAACACACATCAGCACTAAGGACACCCATCCCTGTGTGCTGTCCATGCCCATGATGCTGGCTTGGGCATCTCGAAGAGAAAGCTTCAGAAAACAGATGAGTTTTATGTCGTATTTTCCACCTCAGGTACCTGCTACATGATGCAAGTTCCAAGCAGAAGTGACTTTACACAGCAGTAAAACAACACTGCTATTACAAAGGCAGAAAAATTGCCCTTCTCATAAAAAGTGGCTCCAGTGGTCAATTATATATTCTCCTATTTCTGCCTTAAACCATGGTGTCACTTTGGATCAAACAAACACACTTTTCCTTGCCGTAAAACCAGCTCCCGGCGTGCCTCAGAACTTACTGTTGGATCTCATCCTGCAAGTCCCTCTTTGTTTTGTTAATACAATCTGTGCTCAAGAGGAGCAGGCAGGGAAGGCTTCTTGGCTGCAGTCAGTCAGATATCCAGAGTCAATTAATAATGCATTACAACTTTAATTCCGTAAGTCTTTTATTTAATTGAGAATTGCTTTAGAGGCTGCTCTTGCTGCTGCCAGGGAGCTCGTGCTGGGATGCTGGTGAGTTTTGCTCTTTTCTGTTCCATTTGCTTCCTAAAGGATGGGAAGAGCTTTCCCATCGACCTTTCAGTGGATGCCTGTAAATTGTATTTCTGATAATGTGTTTGTTTTCACACGTCCTTAGCAAATTCCTGTGCTCATGCAAGTGTTAGAATTCGGCCCTGCGAGACTCCTCAAACAAGAGCTGCACTTCCAAATGGCTCTCACAGTACAAACTCCAAATCCCGTCTGTGTGTGTGTTTTACAAATATGCAAGCTGAGCCTGGGAATTGAAAATCAGGCTCTGGGAGCCGAATTGTCACCGCTTTTACCATCTAACAGCTCCCAGGCTGTGACTCGTGTAGAACCCAGGCAGAATGAATCGGTGCCCTCCTCAAAGTGTGCTCAAAACACACTTCAGCAAAGCCAGCAGCTCATTCCCTACAGGCAGTGAACAATCCTGGGAAAGCTGTTATTTCCCATGGTTTGCCCTCTTCCTTGGCACTCCGGCTGGGGCTCAGAGCATCCCGGTGCTGTGGGGATTCCTTGTCACGTTGTTTGTGGCACAGCTGAGCTCATGCAGAAGAGCTCGTTATGGAGCAACGCAGAACAAGGAGCTGATTTGATTTTATACAGTGGTGGGATCTCCTGGCTCTTCCATCTGCCCCATTGCTGTGGGAATTCATCTCTAAATGGCTCCAAGGAGTCTTTTGCTTTCCCCACCCCACACCCTGAGCTGCGTGTGGAGAAGGTGAGATTGGGATCACCTGGTTTATTTATCCTCCTGGTGCCTCCACGCCCAAAGGCCCCACTCAGACTTCATTCAAATCAATATTTCTGCTTGCACAGGTGACCCTGCTGTCTTTTCCATAGCAGACCTTGGCCAGGGAATGGGCCAGGGATTCACAGGGGCCAGGTTTTCACCATTTGGGACAAGTCAGGGATTGACCTCCCCCAGGTGCTGTCCCTCTGCTCAGACGTGAGAGCAGCTCCACAGGGCTTTGTGACACAAAGTTCCCTGAAAGAAGCAATTCAGAGGTGTCAAGTTCCTGGATAGTGGGAAAAACTGGAATTTTAGTTGTCACTTCTTGAAGAGCAGCTTGAATTCACTTAGTGCAAGTTACCTCACAGTGCCAGGATAAAAAGGAGAAGCCCTTAATTCAATTTCCCTGAGTCTTCAGCATGGGAGTGAGGGGGGATTTTACAGGTGCACAGACGAGTCCCACACAAAACCACCCAAGGTTTGTTGGGCAGGGGTTGTTTGCTTTTTAATCACATTTCTTTTCACTGGGAAGCGCAACAGAAAGGTCACTCCTTAAGCTGGTTCCTGTAATTGACATTTATGATTACTGAGATGTCTCCCATGGTACCACAAATTCTGAGGGTAAAAACGTTTTTAAATTCAGTTTTGTCTCAACATAGGCATTTTTCTTTACCTTGGCTGTGGTTCTGTGTGACTTTACAGAGGAAAAGGATGAAAAGTTTGCAGTGGAAATGTATTTATTAATGATTTATGAACAGAGATCCATGTGAGTGCAGGTACAGCTGTGCATTCATGCACACGCATCAAACACACATTTTTAATGTGATATATCTCTCAGTGACTGGTTGAGGTCTCCACCTTCTTGCTTCATGTTAAACATCTTCCCTGTCAATTCTTGTGGCCTTTTTGGGGACCATCCTGTGCCAGAAGTTTGATGTGGCGTGAGGCCAGGCTGTGGCTGCGTCCCCTGCACAAACCAGGGGAGGCTTTTCTGCTTTGCATCCCCACCTTGCCCTGGGATAAATCAATAAATTGGAGCATGTGTGGAGATTCCCCCATGGAAAACAGACCGAGCACTCGAGCGATGGTGAGCACTGGAATTCAGGGTTTTCCCCTGCCCTCAGTTTTCAGCAGTAATGGGAAGCGTGAGGTCCAGCCATGCTGACATTTCAATTTCCTCTCGTTCTCCTTTTGTACTTTCCATGGCTCTAAACTGAATTTCAGGCTTGCAATTGCCCTCTTCTTGGGGCTGCAGAAACGTGGGGATCAGTACAAACACTTGGTAAGTGTATGGGGTCTCTCCAGCTGTCCTCCAGTGAGGCTATTTATAGGATTTTTAATTTCCCTTGGGTTTTTTTCATATGTATTCTGCAGACATGAATAATTACTGTAAATTGTGTTTCTCTGTTGAATGACACTTTTATTTTTCATTTCCAGCGTGTGTGGCATTGTATTCCAGCACTTCAGTGGGAAGTGGCTGAGTTAAATAACTCATTTCCCAGCTAAGGAAAGTGGCTGTGGGCTGCAGTGCTGGGGACACGTCCTGACCCCCTTGGGATGGTGTTAAGATGCCAATATTGAGAGATTCCTCTGCCCAAATTAAGGTGCACAGGAGACCATGTGCTGGAGTCAATCGTTCTGGTTTTATTTAACAGTAAATGTGAGCTAGAGAGAAGAAAGAAAGGAGAGAGATTAAGCAGAAGATTATTTGTCATCAACATTTGAGGGAGTCCTTACAAGGAGAGAGCAAAACCAAACCCAGATGTGACTCTGGTTCCTATCAGGGCATTTTTGGTGTGTTCTCCAGTTGCTGGCTGCTCTTCCCAATTTTATTTCACTCTCCTGTGGCTGTGCTTGCGTTTCCTCAGCGCTGCAATCCTGATTTAAAATGAGTTTTCTTCCTCCGTAATTCCTACGAGCGATGCTGGATCACTGCACTGCGAGTGGAAAACCCAGAAAATCAACTATAGAACCTTCCTGGACAACAAAAAGAATTCCTTAGCAGGATACAAAGCAAGCAGTGGGAATGAAGAGGGACCCAGGCTCTGTTCCAGAGCAGTGTGACACATTCCGTGGGGGATCACAGCGATCACCAGCCACGGAACGGTCGGAGAGGTAAAACAATCCCAGCAGCTCCAGTCTGGGCAAAACATTTCTTAGCTCAGCATGAATTATGCAGATTAAACCACTTATTAACATCCCATTTAACAGATGAACAGTGGTTTGGGGAGCGTGTTCTTGCAGCAAGAGGGGAAGGCATTGCAGAGAGCAGGAAGTTTGGCTCAGCTGTAACTATTGTTTCTCTGGAAATGAGATGTGTTTGCCCGCGTTTCATTGCGTGAGCTCAACAGCTCACCGAGAAAAAATCCAAAGAAATCAAACATAAATTTAAAAATTTTCAAAGTAAAATGCCTTCTTTCAAAAGATGAGGCACTGCTGGTGTTACAGGAGGCCTGTCCTGAGATATTTTTTACATTTTGTTGAGATCTGGTTGTCTATATTCAGTTTACTGACTATAAACTTCCTTCCATGAGTTTATTACTGGGTACAGTCAGTAAATAGGTTTGTTGTTGCTTTTTCCAAGCAGCCCATTATTGTTGAGTTGCTCCTCAGAGGGAAAGAATAGAAGAAAAAAAAAGGAAATAATGGGATTTTTGAAGAGGTTTGTGTCTTTCCTGACTTTGTGGTCCCTGTGGAGGTGGGCAGAGATCTGTGGGAGGTTACATCTGGCTTTTGTGTTGGATTATCCTTCCATGTGGAGTGTTGGGAATATGAGTACATGTCCAAACACAAAAACCCTTGGGAAGAGACAGAGCTCCTCTGAACCTCCCATCAGAAGGACCCAGAGAGAAATCAGTGTTTGGTCTGGTCTCGGCTGCTCCGTGGGCTCTGGACTTCGGTGGCAGAGAAGTGACTTTGGAAAAGGAAATTTCTTTCTCTGGTGTGAGGTTTTCTGGGACGTGGTGTTTGTGTGAGGTCAGGAGCAGAAATCGTGTCTTAGGTTAGGCCTGGTCTCTTTCAGACCTGGGAAATGGGAAGTTGTGGTTGGATTGATGGCAAGAACAGGCCAGGAGCTGCCATTCAGTGGGAGAGCTGGGGGTACTCACCTGGAGAGGAGAAGGCTCCAGGGAGACCTCAGAGCCCCTTCCAGGGCCTAAAGGGGCTCCAGGAAAGCTGGAGAGGGACTGGGGACAAGGGATGGAGGGACAGGACACAGGGAATGGCTTCCCAGAGCCAGAGGGCAGGGATGGATGAGATATTGGGAAGGATTTGTTCCCTGGGAGGTGGGCAGGCGAAATGTGAATGTGCTTGAGGTTAACATTTTCTACATAATGGTCCCCTAAAACCCAGCGGTTTAATTTCTTCTTTCTGCTCAGTCTCGCATCTAAAAGGGAAATGGGAGCTGAACTTTTAAAGGTGCCCTGAAATTGGTATTGGCAGCTGAGCCTTGCCTTATATACTCAAGGTTCCATGGGACTTGCTGGCTTCGGTGGGTTTTGCTTTATCAAAACCGGCCTAAAAAAGAAACAAACTGAGGTGTTTGGATTTTGATCATGGCAGAGCTGTGCATGTCTTCTATACTGCCAAAAAAATCTAAGTGTGTATAAATAGTGCCATCTCAGTCCTCTGGGAGACACCTCAGTGATCTTCCAGCTTCATCCTGCTCCCTTTTACATCATGCTGTTCTGTGCCTTACATAACCCTGCTCCTCAAACCTCCCTGAAACGAGCTGGATGCAGCAAAATCCCCCTGGATGTGCATGGGAAGAGCTTGGCCTCCTGAATCGAGTATTTTATAATTCCTGCAGCTGTGTTTTAATGCAGGTTTGGGTTGGGTTTGTTTATAAACCCTCCAAGGGGGTTCTAAACCTTTGTTGTCTGGTTCCCAAGTGGGAAGGATTTAGAGAAAGGGCCACACGTAAAGCTGTGGGACATTGAGCCCTTTGAAAAGCAGGTTCTCTCCCTAACTCATCCCATGTTCCTGCAAAATCCCTGGATTTGGACAGGAGCACCCAGGGAAGGAGAACATCCCACCCCTGGCCTGAGGACTGCGTCACTGGGTGGATAATTAAAGATGACACCTCCATTCTCTACAGCTTCACATCCTGCTCCTTGCCCTCCATGGATCTCTTGTTCCCATGGCTTTCCAAGACTTTTCCTGTCTCTTTCCAACTGAATCAAGGCTTGGAGTCCCATCAGCCCTTGAGTCTCCCTGCGGGGCTCTCCACCTGCCCCTCTGCAGCCCAGAGGGGTTGGCAGTGCAGGAGCACCCACGGAAGGGAGATTTCAGTGTTTTCTCACCTAAAGGGGTTTGATTTTACCATCCTCGGTGACCTCACTTCCCAACAGATCCCTCTTACCGGGCACTGGTGAGAGAAATGGGATTCAACCATTCAGGGGAAACCTTTGGGGTGTGAATATTTTGGGGTTCGTTCTCAGCATTCGACCATTTTCTTTTATTAAGGGAAATATTTGTTTGATCCAGCGCTGCCAAAAGTGCAACGCCAACACAGCTCCAGGACTCAGCAGATCAGTCTGCCCGTTCCTCTTCCAGCCTCAGCCTTGTCAGGCTCTCTTATTCTCAATACACTTTGACAGTTCTGGGTTAAAAAGGCATCAATTACCTTTGGAAAGCACCCTCTCCCACAGGCTCAGCTCCTTTCCTGCTGACTTTGGACATTCCTTGTGTGTAGGAGAGGTTTGGGAGGGGGAGGCTGCCTCAAAATGTTGCATAAACCCATTTATTGCACTTGGCGGTGGCTGTGGCACTTGGTGGCAACCGTCCTCCTTGAGCACATCAGGGAGACAATTTAATTATTAATAGAGCTGGTTTCTGTGGGTTTACTGCCATTTCACTCCTCTTGGAGCCGGGGAAGCCTGGAAATACGGAATTCTGTCCCTGCTGGAGAACTACAGGCAGCTCTGCTCTGTGCTGGGCAGAAAAACAAGTCCCAGTTTCAGAGGTGACCTCAGAATTTTGTCTTTGCCAGTAAAATCTGATCAAGGCCTTTGCAAGTATTTTATTTTCTTTGGTTCCTTTGTTGTTCGGCTTTTAAAAATATTTATTTGTTTATTTATTTAGGAAAAAAAAGAAAGAAAAAAGATAAATTAAAAATAGGGAAGATCAGGAAAGGAGCAGAATGGGTTTCTTCAGGATGTGGTTCAGCAACAGGTGCTTAAAATTTCCTTCTGGAGGAACCTCCCTGTGCATCCAAAATGCACTTTATGGATCAGTACCTGCATCCATGGGGTCTGGGTGGGCAGCAGAGCCAAAACTTCTGATGTTTTATAGCAAGGAATAATTTCAGCTGTTTTAGAACAAGTAATAACTGCAGCTGGTGTAGAACAAGTCATTAGCTGAGGTCTGGGTCGCAGCAAAAGCCACAAGTTCTTATTTTCCCCCATTTCATTTATTCACTTCTGGCTGGGTTTGCCCCGTGCCTGACCCATTCTGCTGTCACAGCCTCCCCTCCCCTCCCCAAATCAACCTTTTGTGCCTCTTTTCCCTGCCAGGGGAGGATTTGATCCTGGAAATGTTGGGATTTCGTTCCTAACCGGAAAATAGGGAGGGGAACTGCCAAGCAAACGTTGTGACCCAACAACAGAACTGTCCTAGATTCTCACATCTTGTTTGGAAATTTGATGACAGCCTCATTGCCCAGGGGTACAACATAATCACTTCTCAGTTCACTGATATGCTGCCTTTCAGCATCTGCACTAGATGGGTTTTTATCCCCACTGCTTGTAAGAACACTTCTTAATTCTTCAGATGCACAGGGAGGGGAAGAAAACCCCAGCTCAAGTGAAGAATGGCTGGAGGTTTTAATTCCGAATGTAAATATGCTTTGAAAATGATTCTTTCCACCCCCTCACCACCCAAATTCTTCATTGATGATGCTGGGTTTTGTCTTTATAAGCATTAGCCCTGGATAACACCCTCAGAGCTGCTTCTGCTATTGTATCTGCCAAGAAAACTTGGGAATATCTGCAGCACCATTTGCAAAATCACTGGAATTTCCTGGAGTGAGATCAGGTGCTGGGTGGAGCATTTTGGGTGCTGCAGTAGCAGGCTGGTGGGGTTGAGATAGTGGATGTAGTAGGTGAGATCTGTATATTCTACTGTGTCTATATATTCTTATTTACATGAGTGTAAAACCCCACCTGAATGGAAGGTGGTTTCCATCGGTGGTTACTGAAGGACAAACAAAGAAAATTTTTCATTTAAAAAATTTTTAGGTTTTATCCTGAAAGGTCCTTCCAATAGCACATTTTTGGATTGTATCATCTGAATCCACTTTTTCCATCAGTGGTTACTGAAGGGCAGATGAGACAAATTTTTATTTAAAGAAAAATTTCATTTAAAACAATTTAGTCTTTATCCTAAAAGGTACTTTCAGTGGCATAGTTTTAGCTCATGGAATCTGAAATCAGTGTTTCCATCAGTCTTTACTGAAGGGCAGACAGATAAAATTCTTTCATTTTAAAAAATTTTAGGTACTAAACTTTTTATTTTAAAAAAAATTCATTTAAAAAAATTTGGGGAGCATCAAACAGAAGATAAGTGAAGTGTTTTATTTCCATCAGTAGGTTTGGTTTTTTCTTTTTACCAAAATCACATTGTTGCTTTCATTTATTGCAGCTACAATTTGGGGAGCATCAAACAGAAGATAAGTGAAGTGTTTTATTTCCATCAGTAGGTTTGGTTTTTTCTTTTTACCAAAATCACATTGTTGCTTTCATTTATTACAGCTACAATTTAGGGGAACAACAAATAGAAGATGAGTGAAATGTTGTATTTCCATCAATAGGTTTTTGGTGGTTTTTTTAACAAAAATCATAGTTTTGCTTTCATTTGCTACAAGTACAATTTGAGGAGCATCAAACAGAAGATGAGTGAAATGTTTTATTTCCATCAATAGGTTTTTGGTGGGGTTTTTTTAACCAAAATCACATCGTGGCTTTCATTTACTGCAGCTACAATTTGGGGAGCATCAAACAGAAGATGGGTGAAATGTTTTCTTTGCATTAATAGGTTTTTGGGTTGGTTTTTTTTTACAAAAATCATAGTTTTGCTTTCATCATTGCAGCTGTAATTTGGGGAGCATCAAACAGAAGATGTGTGAAGTGTTTTATTTCCATCACTGGGGTTTTGGGGATTTTTTAACCAAAAACACATTGTTGCTTTCATTTCCTGCAGCTACAATTTGGGGAGCATCAAACACAAGATGAGTGAAGTGTTTTATTTCCATCACTGGGGGTTTGGGGATTTTTTTTACCAAAATCACATTGTTGCTTTCATTTCCTGCAGCTGCAATTTGGGGAGCATCCCCAGTGTGCCTGGAGCTGCTGCAGCCCCGTTGTTGCAGGTGGGTGTTGCTGATCCTCAGCTCATTTTAAAAACGTAGAACTCTTGTTGGACCAGCAGAAAAACAACCAATATAAAGAAATGTGAGCGGAGACTGCTGATAATCCCAACCTTTTTTATTTCCCTACGATCAGTTGTTCCCTCTCCGTGGTTTTAATGGATGGGTTCATCCTCCAGCCATCAGATTCCTCATAATTTATCTGAATTTACAATTTCCCAGCTCTGAGAGAGCTGCTACTTTTCATATTTTTGCCTTTGTGCTTTTT
Organism: Ifrita kowaldi; assembly: GCA_013398055.1. Classification (NCBI taxonomy): domain Eukaryota; kingdom Metazoa; phylum Chordata; class Aves; order Passeriformes; family Cinclosomatidae; genus Ifrita; species Ifrita kowaldi. The sequence continues at coordinate 67,762 of VZRS01005809.1, forward strand.
CTTTTCAGCTTCTTCTTTTTAGAGTGTGCAATGCTCTGTGATTTCCAGGAACTGCAGCTCTAGTTCAATTCTGCCCTAAATATCCTGTGCCTTGGTTGGTTAAAAGTGCCAGAGCACTCTGGAATCTTCAAACTGGCTCTTAAATTACACAGAAAAAAATGGGAAAATCTCTCTCTGTGGCCTTCTCCTACAGGGCAGCATCAAACCTGACAAGGCTCTTTGCTCCTGGAACATGAGGAGCAAATTTAAAGGAGGATCTAAAGCACTTTAAAAAGCCATAAGCAATAAAAATGCCTTTCTCAAGCTGCATGAAAACAATCCTTTTTTTTTTTCCAAGGATAGTTATTTATTTATTAGGAAGGGTTCAGAGAGGAGTTCTTTATCATATGTAATAATCAGTCCTGAAAACAAGACCACACTGCTTTAGCTCAATTAGAAAAATTCAGTACTTCGGCCAAAATTTTAAATTATTTCCTCAGAAAAATATCTATACCTGGCAACATCCTGCAGTCCTCCCATCCTAAATGTCCCACCCTGAGGGATGAGCTGCAGCCCAGCAGTTTGGAATCACCCAGAGAGTGGCTTTGAGGTTTATTTTAGTTCTGTTTGCTTCACTTTGCTTCCATTTCATCAGTTTGATGTTGTTCCTGTGCTGAGCTGCACATTTGTCTGTGTCTCTGCAGGACTCAGGGACCTGCTGGGCAGCACCTGATGCCTTAGGTTTTAACTTTTATATTTTCCAAACCCTGCACTGATAGTGTGTAACCCCGGAGTTCCCTGTGGCCTGTCAGCTGCTGTTCCCTCACGCCGGTCAGACATAACAAACCTCTCCAGGTTCGCTCTCCAAGGACACCTCCTTTGTCCCAGGCCCCAGAATGTGTAAACTAAAAGCCTCTGAAGAGGAGGGGCAAACTGGGGGTAATTACATCATTAACTGAAATTATAATTGGAGAATTAACCCTGATATGCAAACGATCCACATTTATAAAGCTGTGAAGGACCCGTGACCCGGGATCCATCTTGGGTGGAGCCTTTGGCCTGCCCAGGGTGTAGCTTTGAAGGCCCTTAAATAAACACCTCCTTTTATTCCCTTATTCTTGTCTAGTCTCTGTTTTAGGTGGCCCCCTCAGGCATCACACCTGCCTCAGCTCAGAGACAAAATTGCCCTCAGAACTTCAAATCTTCTTTCCTGGCAGCTCTGCCCTTGTCCCGTTTGAAGCTGCCACCCCCACAAGTGAGTTTCTTACTCAACCCCCAGCCAGGAGGGACAAGATTTCTCTCTGTAAATCAAATTACACAGCTGGATACACAATGTTGGTGCCAGCGTTTTAAACCCTTGGAAATCCAAGTTTTTCATACCAGTTTTGCTCTCCCAGGCAGAATCTTAGAATCTTTAAGGCTGGAAAAGCCCTCAAAGGTTGAGTCCAACCCTTAACACCCTAAACCAAATCCTGAAATACTTAGGAACGATTTTCATTTTACTTTTGGTGTTGTTTTCACTGTCACAGCCCTGGGAGATGCTGCTCCTGACAGGACCTGCTCTGGTACTGCAAAAAACCCAGTTTTACCAGTTTTCTTCTGAAAAGCAGTGGCTGGAAGAGCTCTGGCAGAGGCAGGGAAAGGGCATTTTAATGATTACATTTTGTTACCTCACTGATGTTACCTCGAATCCTCACTCTTCACCACCCTGAACCTAATGAGAGGCATTAAAGGAGCTTCAGTGGGCCCAGAGTGACCCGGGGTTGTACCAAATGCATCAAAAAAATCACAGAATAGTTAAGGTTGGAAAAGTTTCTAAAATTCCTGAGTCCAACCATTCCCCAGCACTGCCAAGGCCAGCACTGACCCCTGTCCCCAAGTGCCACCCTCACAGGGCTTTTGAACAGAGCTGGTCCAAAGGCCTGCAGCTCATTGCAGAGGGAAAGCAGAATGAAAAAGAAATAAAATCGGAATTTTAAGTGTCCAAGGCCAGGTTGGACGGGGTTTGGAGCCCTGGGATAGTGCAAGTGTCCCTGCCTGTGGCAGGGGTGGAATGGGATGGGCTTTAGGGTCCCTTCAAACCCAAACCATTCTGTGAGTCTGTGATTTTTCCATCCCAGACCCATTCCTAGTGGTTTTCTACCTTAGAAAAAAATAGGGAGCTTTGGGATAGCATTTTCCAGTTGGGAAAAATATCAGTGGAGAGTTGTAAAGCTTCAGCAGCAGAAGGTGAGCTGTCCTGGAGGGGCTGTCATCGTTCCAGGGAGGGCAGGAGAGGTGGGGGCCCATCCCAGGAATGTCAGGAGAGGAAGCCAAAGCAGAGAAATCCATTTATAAAAACAACCCACGGTGCAGTTTGGACTGACTGGGCTTTTTCTTGTTCTCTGGATGAAAAAGATTTATGTCTTCAGCGAGATTTACTTCCTGTCCTGCCTTCCCTGACAGCATCCCCTGGCATTTCCCTCGCTGCTGGTGAGAAATGTCCCTCAGGAAGGGGATCCTGTCACACAGACTTGAGCTACGCCGGGTTTGTGGTGACCCCTGGTGAAATCTGTCAGCAAAAAGCAGCATTATCTGCACTTGTCTGGTGTTAAGCACATCCCAGCTGCGCAATAATCACCATCATGATCCATGTCCACGCAGGGCCTCGTGCCTGGTTCCTGACAGGCCTCCTCAGGGCCCTGTGCTGCCAGGACAGGCCTGAGATCTCCTCCAAAAACCTGGATCCAGCCAGGGACACCGTTCCTTGTTGATCCTGATTGGGATGAGCTTTAGCTTTGCCTCAGACAATTATTTCATCCGTGGTTTCTGCCCTCACTGCTCTCCTCACCCCCAAATGCAACTCTGGGAGGGTGGCGATGCTGCCTTGCAGCCTCTGCCTGCTTGTTCCCTCTCTTCTCCCTGTGTTTTGTGTGGAATAAAGACCCTTCAGCACTTCCAGACAAATTCCTGTTCCTACAGCAAGGAGCTGGCAGTAGCTCCCAGCTCATGGAAGCTTTCTGGAAGGCTCATTTCAGTCTCTGTGAGCAGCCACAGACTTTTTACATCCACAAGTTTTTGCAGAGTTGACTCCTTGCAAACATTGCGCAAGCAGATATTTGGCAAAGCAATTAAAATTTGTGAGGACTTTATTGCTGTCAGTCAGGTCACACGTTGGGGAATTTATTTCATCCAGTCCCTGTGTGAAATGCCTTCATTTTCCAGCACTTCCTGGAATAATTAATAATTCCTGGAATACTGTTACTTTATTCTGAAATATACCTTTATGGGCAGTGTTTTGCACCACTTTTTGCATTCTTCCTTGTTGGAATTAGTGCATTTAGTCTCGTGCTCGGGCTGCTGATAACGATAAACTGCCTGAAGAAATGGAAATCAAGTTGCTGCAAATCCCAGAACCAAATTTTAAAGGATGTCGCTGCCACATGCTTTACCCAAGCTCGGGGCAAAGGTCTCATCTGGGGATATTTTTCTGTGTCAGTGCTTTTTCTAACTGACTTTGCCCTTGTAATGATTTCTCTTAAATTATTTGACAGGCAGTGAAAGTCCAGTTGCTGAAATCCTGGAATTTTCCATCATAATTGAACACGCATCCAACTAAACATCACTTTGAGAGTCCTGAGCTCCCAGCCTGTCACAGCTCCTGTCACAGCAGCCGCCTGCTCTCTGTTCCACGAGAAAAGAAGACTGAAAACCTCTTCTTTCCAAGGTAATTCCTTTAATTCACACTTCTCTAGCCGCAGCCTCAGACTCAAAACACGTCCATCCCCATTTCTGTGGGCAGGGGAATGCATTAGGGATGGATAGGGATGGATGGGAATGGTCAGGACCTGCCTGCTGCAGACAAATGGAGCCCTTTGTGGGGCCTGTTGTAGGAATTAGCTGGAATTGCTTGTCTGAGGACATCTGATTGTAAAAACTGAGGAGCTGAAGCCTTTGTGGGAGTGTTTTTCTGTTTCTCTGCTCCTCCAGGACAGGGCTGGATGAAACACACTTGTACTGGCTCGGAGAAGTTCCGTGTAATGAGATGCAAATGTCACCAACCAAATCAAAACATTGCAATGATCCTAATTACGAAAATAAATGTGGGCCTTGCTAAGAGATGTGAACCACTGCAAAATAAATCCTGGAGTGCAGGATAAATCACCCAGGCTTAGAAGCAAATAACCAAGGGCTCCATAATACAGAGACCCTGTTTGAAATGATAATCTCAAATAATTGAGGCACTTCATTTACAACTGGGTATTGTCCCAGGCTTTTCCAAAGATTCCTGAAGCTCTCAGCGATTCCACAAAGGGGAATCTGCTCCATGATCTGTAACATATGGTCTCTGTGGCTACCAAATGTAAATCCTTTTTTGGGACTGGGAGGTGCACAAAAAATATCAGACACAGGACTGCAAGGTGCACAATAAATATCGATTTGTGTTTTCCACTTAACACAGAATAAAATAATTCCAGAAAGCCCTAAAGCCTGAAGTGCTGATGGATTTTTCCAGAGGCAAAGGCAGACAAAAGAACACGCAGAGTTTTCCAGCAGCATCCCCCAAGGCAGCAGAATCACCCTTTTATTTCCAGGGATGTTTCAGTCCAGGCAATTTTCTGCTTTCTGTGCAGCAGAACAGGAGAGGGGAGCAGTTGATGTGATGTAAAGGAAACCTGTGGGGGTTTTAGGGTTTTTATCCAGAATTCTTCCTGGAAAGTCCTGCTGTCTTTGACCTGCTAATCCTGCCTGCCTGGAGATGGGCACTTCTCCACTATTTCATGATGTTCCAGTGCATTGCTCTCCCTAAAAAAATGTGTAGGGACATTTATTTGCAGAAAAAAAAATGTAGTTATTAAAAAAACCCCAACAACAAAACACTTTGGCTTGTCCAGTATGTGAAAGTCTTTTATCTGGGTACTTGACATTCTGTTTACTTGCTCAGCTTCATCACAAAACATTTCCTGGTGAAACTACAGAGTTGCTGTCCAGATCTATTTTATTTTAATTTTTTTTTTTTTTGTCCTTGACATGGGACTTGGTACTCCTGGGGGAACAGCAATTTTCTCCTCTGCACTGAAAACTCTTCTCCTGGAGCTTTCTGGTGAGGCCCTCTCTGCTGGTGGCGCGGAGCTCTCACAGGGTGTTGCAGCTTTTGCTTTCAGGAGGGAATAAAAGAAGGGAAAAGTGAATTTGGGGACTCTGCTGGGACTGTTCAGGTGCAGTGATTTTTACTGTGGGACCAGATTTAGTGCAGCTGCTTTGGCAGTGCTGGATGGTTTGCTTGGAGTGCCCAAACAGATGGAAAAACTGGATATAAGTCGGTTTGGTGGCATCCCTGGCGCTGCTGCACCGTGATAATATCTTGGAGCTGTATTTGGGATTATGTTGTTTATTTGGGTTCATTTTAATGAGCCCCCGGAGCAGGTTGGATATCCAGGGCTGCTGCTGGGCACGGATTCCCTCCCTGCAGGAATGCAGCTCCCAGCCCTGGCCGTGGCTTCGGCCCCTGCAGGGCTGAATTGCCCTCGCAGGGCACCGTCCCTCCAAGTGCCAATTAGACAGCCAAGGGGCTGTGGGAGCAGGGATGTTGGAATTGCCATCCCAGCCCCTGGAAGCTGGTCCCTTGGTTTGCTGCTGAGTGCTTTGGCAGCAGCTTCATCAGCCTCTGCTGGGCAGTGTCAGACTGGCACCACCTTCACAACCTGCCTGGAATTCACTGCTGAGCCAGGGGAAAATGGGCAAAAGGGAACTTTCCTTGTCTTTTCCTTTTCCTTTTCCTTTTCCTTTTCCTTTTCCTTTTCCTTTTCCTTTTCCTTTTCCTTTTCCTTTTCCTTTTCCCTTTTCCTTTTCCCTTTTCCTTTCCCTTTCCCTTTCCCTTCCCTTGCCCCTTTCCAATACACAGAGGCTGGCTGGTAACAGGACACAGAAAATCCTGTGTTCACCTAAAGTGAAATCCATGGCACATCCACCTGTGGTGGGATTAATTTCACTTCATTCATTATTAACATTTTCTCCAGAAGCCGACTTTCTGAAAATCTCAAATCACATCCAACCACAGCTGAAATATTTAAAAAAAAAAATAATAACAATAAAGAAAAAGTCAAGGCAGTTACACTTGAAATATATATTAGGAATCAACTGGCTGCAGTTTCCTGGAATTTTAATTTTGTTTGAGCAGTCAGGAAGGAGCTGAGTGTGTTATTAGCAGTGTTTGGTGTCAGCTGGGTGGAACTACCTCTGATGGTGACCCAGCAAAAACCCCAAGGCTGCCTTGCCCTGATCATCTAAAGCTCCAGATGACTTTTGGATGCTCAAAAATTGATGCACGTTTATGTTGGTAATAAAAAAAATTTAAAAAATTAAAAAAAAAAAAACAACAAAAAAACCCCATTGGGAATGGAAGACTCAATTATATTTTGCTGTTCTATTTAACAAGGAAGGTGCCATATAAATTAGTAGGGATGTGTATAAACACAATTTAATAAAGGTGAGAAGGAAGCTGCTTCCACCCCCCAGAACGGGGAGTTTATGGCCCTGGGCAGGGTAATCATGTTTAGATGAGTGTGAGCACCATAAACTGCAGAGAGTCACTGAGCAGGGCTGGAATTCGGAATTCTGGGGGTGAACAGGACCCCTCTGAAACACTGAACTGCAGAATTTGGGTCAGAGACAACGGGGAAAGGGTTTTGGTTTGTTTGGATTTTTTAAATGAAGGACTGGAAAAAAAACCAACGCAAGATTCTCCTGGACCACTCCTGCTGGAATTTGCTGTTTAATCACAGAATCCCAGACTGGTTTGGGTTGGAGGGACCTTAAAGCTCATCCAGATCCACCTTCCACTATCCCAGGCTGCTCCAAGCCTCATCCAACCTGGCCTTGGGCACTGCCAGGGATCCAGGGGCAGCCACAGCTGCTCTGGGCACCCTGTGCCAGGGCCTGCCCACCCTCCCAGGGAACAATTCCTTCCCAATATCCCATCTAAATCTCCCCGCTTTCAGCTTAAAGCCATTCCCTGTGTCCTGTTCCTCCATCCCTTGTCCCCAGTCCCTCTCCAGCTCTCCTGGAACCCCTTTAGGCACTGGAAGGAGCTCTAAGATCTCTGGACCCTTCCCCAGATGAGCACCCCCAGCTCTCCCAGCCTTTTGTTGAGACGCTTTTCCATTAAACCCTTTCTTTCTTCCACTTTTCCATGCACGTGAACTGGATGATCCCAATAATTCCTTTAACACCCTTGTTTGTCTCTTTTTGATCCTTCCAGGGGCGGGAAGCTGGGAGTGCAGCACCTCCAGCGCTTCCTCCTGCAGCTCTTCCAGCTGCTCCTGAGGGATGAGCACTCAGAGGGAAGAGCAGAACATTCCTTGCTGACCTCAGGGATTGGAGACAGACCCTACAAAGGCCTTGTGACTCGGGATTTAAATCCTACAGGGATTTCAGCCTCTCTTTTTTGGCTGCAAGGCTTTCTGAGCAGAGGAGAGGCTGCGGTCGGTGCCCTGGGAGCCTCGAGCACAAGCTGCAGTTTTTGAGCATCTGTTGCAAAGCCTGAATTTTCTCTCTGTTTCCCTGCGTTGCTTCCCTGCCCATGACCTAAATTATGAGGAGAAGATATTAAAGCCTGGATTTCAACTTAAGAGCTGACTACACCCACAGGAGGAATTAAAGCCCAGTGTTGTTTTTTGATTGAAGGTAAGCAAGCAGTGAAATGATGCTGCTTTCCTTGTCTAAACCGCTGCCAGGAGTAGGACATTTGGAGCAATATCCTACTTTTCTTTATGGATTTGTGTCCTCTAAAATCAGTCTGATGCCCCAACCATATTTCCATGGCAGGGGGTCAGAACGAGATGGTTTTTAAGGTCCTACCTGGTGCTCCTGCTGTAAGTATTGAATGCATTCTTTCATCAAATAGGCCAAAAAATATCCCAGTTTGCAAATATTTAATCTAAAGAAATGCTCTGAGTCCTTGAATAACCCCCTCTCCTTTGATTGCAGCTCCTTCAGCTCTACTCAGCCAATTCTTCCACCTGCTGGTAATATTCTAATGGATTTAAGCCCCGTGTCCTCAGCTGAGGGATGAGGTGCTCAAATGCTCTGACTGTGACCCATCTGTACTCTTTTGGGGCAGATCTGGTTGCTGTTGGGCCCTGAGTGGCTTTCTATTGGCTCTATCCCTGTGAAAGGAGCCCTTTCCTCCCGCATCAGGATTCTCTCCCAGACAAGGTGCTAGTGGTGGATCCGAAGGCAAAGGTGTGGAATACATTTCAGTGATCCCAAGGAATGGTTTCCCAGGCAACTGGAACATCTTCATCCACAGCAGGGAGCGGGGCCTGCCTGGCCAGCCCCGCGGAGCAGCCGTGCCTCGCTGAGCTCCGCCGAGGTTACGGAAGCAAATTTGCTTTGGATGAGTTTGGGATGTGCTCTCTCCGAGCTGAGGTCGTTCCCAGGGCTGAGATTGTCTGGAATAAAGAGGATTTGACTGCTCAGGACACGTAGCCCAGGCACAGCCTGCTGGCAAGGATTGAGTGGGTGCTGTGAATGCAGAGAAACCCAGCTTGGGGGCAGCTGGACCAGGGCTACCCCTGCCTACAGAGAAACAGCAGTGAGAAAAAAGAGAAAACCCCACATGGCTGAAGTAAGGGAAGAAGAGAAGTCTCTGGGATGATCTTCTTGTGGCCTTTCAGTACCTAAAAGGGCTACAAGAGAGCTGGAGAGAGATTTTTTTTATTAGGGCAGGTAGTAACAGGACAAGGGGGAATGGCTTTAAACTGAAAAACAGTAGTTTAGGTTAGATATTGGAGGAAATTCTTCCCTGTGAGGGTGGTGAGGTCCTGGCAGAGAGCAGCTGTGGCTGCCCCTGGATCCCTGGAAATGTGCAAGGCCAGGTTGGTGCACCCTGGGATGGTGGAAGGTGTCCCTGCCCATGGCAGGGGGTGGCACTGGCTGAGGTTTAAGGTCTGTTCCAACCCAAACCGTTCTGGGATTCTATGAAAACATCACTTTATGCAGCAGAAAAAAGCACAGTAAATACATTTTGTTTTGGTTCTCTGTTCATTCTTGCAGAAAATGGGACTGAGCACAGGAGGACAGCAGGGAACCTGAACTCTGCATGAACACAGTTGCTCTTCCTCCAGGTCCCTCCCCAGCCCCTCTTTTTGCTGCACCACCCCAAAGGTGTCAGCAGGGTTTGGGGAGAGGCTCTAAGTTGGGAAATAGCCCTGGGAAACACAAAGTTATCCAGGTCTGTGTTTCCCATCGCTGACATCTGGGTCAGAAATTGCCAATTTACAGCCTGTGAACTACAGGGACTGCAAAGGGACTTGATGGGGCCCAAGAACAGTTTGGCACTGAAAACACAGACACTGAGATTCACCAGAAAACCACGGCAGGGCTGAGCTGTGAATCGTGCCAGGGGAATGGAGAACTCGGTGCTGAGGCCCTTGGCCCTGTCGTGGGTGTGCAGCTGTGGGGCCGTGGCAGAGTCGTGCCCTGGGGTGTGACACTTGCAGGGAGCACATGTCAGGGACTCTGCCCTTCCATCAGGAGCCTGGGATGAGCTGGAGCAGAGTATTTTTAGCTGCTGTCCTGCTGGCTTAGGCGCTGCTGATGTTATGGAGTTTGGCAAGGCAGAGAACTGTAGGGTTATTTGAGTTTCAAGGGATCTCTTATCTGTAATGTGGTCGTGTCGTTCCTGCTGCGGTGAAGAGACCGGGAACTGTGGGAGCTGCGCTTCCTCAGCTGCTCATTCATAATTCGTTGTGGTAGTTGGAGCTTCTCCCACCTCCTGAGGCGATGCCGAAGGGCAGGAGCCCTGACAGGGATCCCTGAGCCAGAGGATGGCTCGTGAAGCACCAGGAGAAGCATCCCCTTATCCCTGGGGCACATCCCTGAAAACCTAAACCCAGAGACAGCCTGGATGCCACCAATCATTCAGGTGAGTGGTGCTTCCACGGAGTGTTAATTCCGGAGTGCTTCCTGCTTTTCAAAGGAGCCCTCGGCCCCTTGAAGGCGCTGCCCTGCCTGTGCTCACCTCTCACAGCTCAGCCTTTATCGAGGAGTGCAATACTGAAGTCCGTGCTGTCATTTTTCCAGTGCTCTCCTGAGCTGGGAATTGGGTTTCAAAGGCTGAGCCGTCCCTGCTCCAATGAAAGGCCGGGCTGTCAGCACGCAGGAGCTGGGCAAGGAACAAAGAGTCACTGCGTTTTTGAGCACTGCACGTTCGCTCCTGGCAGTCAGAGCAGTGTCAAGTGCATGGAGAGCTGCTCCTTTTCATGTACTGTGCCTTCACTGCTTTTCCTGAGGGACTGGAGCAGGGAAAGTCTGAGGTGAGGAGCTGGAGAATATCCCCTGTCCTGCCACAGGGAGCAATCCTGACCCTCAGCACCTCTGGCCTTTTCTGTTCCCCAGAGAACAGGGCTGTATGAGCTTTTCTAATATTGGATTTCGTGTTTATTCAGATTAATCTGTGCTCCTGATTAAGAAGTAGCAGTTGATTACCTCCAAATGTGGCAGCTGTGGGGAGGGGTAAAAACCCTGAAGACCCTGATGCTAAAAGGGGAACTCAGAGGGTGGAGAGGGGAGAGGTGAGGTTTGCAAATCTGGTACTGAGGCAAATAATAGAAGGGTAAGGGAGCCAGATATCACAGAATCATAAAATCACCGAATCATGGAATGGGTTGGGTTGGAAGGGACCTCAAACACCTCCCACTGTCCCAGGCTGCTCCCAGCCCCAATGTCCAGCCTGGCCTTGGACACTTCCAGGGATCCAGGGGCAGCCACAGCTGCTCTGGGCACCCTGTGCCAGGGCCTGCCCACCCTCCCAGGGAACAATTCCTTCCCAATATCCAACCTAAACCTACTTTCCCCCTTTTCCTGTCACTCCCTGACCTCATTAAAAGTCCCTTTGCAGTTCTAACTTTTGAAGGAGTTATATCAGGCATTAAAACCTAATTGGGCACGAAGAAATCCTTTTGCACGGAGCAAGAAAAATCCAGCCAGCTGCAACAGGCTTTCAGTGAGGAAACGGAAACTTCTCCTGCCTTTTGGTGTGGGATATTTTTGGATGAAGCCTTTTAGAAGAGGGAGAGAACACAAGGGGAAATCAGGCTCTTGGGTCGGCCGCGTTCAGACAAAAGGCACCGAGTTGTTTGACAGCCACATTCCCTCTCTCCTGCTCGAGGACCTTTACAAGCGACAAAAGTCGTCAGGAATTGATCCAGACCTGGCATTTCCAGAGCCTGCAGAGCGAGGCAGACTCACAGTTTGATTTTATCTTCCTACCGGCAGATTTTAAACACAATGTGCAGCTCCGGGCTCAGCTCCGGGGCTCAGCTCCCATTCCTGTGCTGTTTAGCTGGTCATTATGGAGAGGATCCTCCTTCTCAAAAGCCTTTCGCAGGAAAGGAGTCTCCTATAAAGAGGCTGCAACATCCTTGTTTATTTAAGTGGCACAGCCAAGCAGAAAGGAAACAGCAGCGAGCTAAAAGAGCAGGGAGAACAGATGGAAAACACTCTGCATTCGGGAGAAAAAAAGGTGTGTCCTCTCACCTCCTCCACATGATGAGTGGTGTTCCAGATGTAGCCACTTATTTCCTAAAGGTACTTGAGGTCTCGTGTCACAAATTCAAGCTGGCACCTTCCCCTTCTCCAGAAATGCCAAGAGCTAATCTGAGGAAGAGCTGAGATGTCTCCCTCCCAAGTGCTGCCTGCTCAGGAGGAGATGGAGTCACCCTGAGCTGTGAGCCGGGGATTTGCTCATCACTCTCTGCCAAGTGAGGGTCCCTTTGCTCCCCACCCAGCTGCTCAGCCAGGACTGTCCGTAGGGATAAAGAGCCTCCTGGCAGCTGCTTTGCACCCACCCGAGCTGTTTTCCAGGGAAAGGTCACTCTGGGTTGCACAAAAACCTGCTCAGGGGTGAGCAATTCCCCCTTTGTGTCCAGCCTGTGGGTTCTGAGTGTCCTGAGCAGCACTCAGCATCCCCCGTGCCCCTCACTGACCTTGCAGTTATTATGGATGCACAGGTTTGTGTCCCACTTTTTGCCTCCCAGCGTAATTCCTTGGTTTACCTGTGCTGCCAGGACTGACTTTTCCCTATGTTGCTCCCTTTTTCCCTTTTCCAGCTGACCCAGTGCTGTTGGTGTGACATCCCAAGGACTTGGGGAACAGAAACAAATGGGTTTGTGCTGGGATTCTGAAGGGGAAAAATGCAAACTTGCTTGAGCCAGATTATCCCAATAGCAAATACTGGATATGTTTTCCTTGTCTTTCCTTAGCCTTATCCATGGGAGAACTTCGAGGTGCAGTGCAATGAAATCCATAAAAAACTGAGCCTTTCAAAGCCACCCAGCTCTTTCTCCCTATTCCTTGCTATTTATAATATTTATGTTAGCTTTCCTTGACTCCTTTCAAGTTTGATCCCTTTAAAGTTTGATCTCTTCCCCTAAAGTCACATCAGACTTTCCTACATCCTTTTCTCCTCTCTCTCTCCTTAAAACCCTTTGCCTTTTCTTGTCTATCCAGGCTCTTTTCTCTTTCTGGCTTCTCCTTCAACAACTATTCAGCCTTTCTCAGATCATCGAGATCTTTATTGCATCTGAGCAGGAATTTGGGGTTGGCTTTGACAGGTGTCTTTTTAGCTCAGCACTGACATCTTTTCTTCGGCAGCCACTTCCTGCAGGATCTATTTGAGAGATTTCTGAGCGCATAAATTACGTTGGCACACACAGATCAGCGTAGCAAAAATGTTAATTACCTCCACTTTTCTGCTGCTCAGCCTCCTCTTAGTGGTTTGAGCAACTTTTGTCTGCTCTGCTCTTTCTTTTCTTTCCTTTTACCTCCAGATAAATTCTCAGAGGGCTTGGTGGTGGTGCAGGGAGAGCTTGTTTTTCACGCTGCGCTTCGTGCAGATTGTTTTTCTGAAGGCGTGCTAAGGAACCTGACCAAAAAAAGCAAGGGATCCATAAATTAGAAACATTTCCTGCCGTGTTTCAACATGTTTTGGCCAAAAAAGCTTCATTCCTGCTGCTTCATGTGGGCTCCGGCCCGAGCGTGGTGACATCGGCAGGGTTGGGTGATGTCATCAGCAGGATTGGGTGACATCAGCAGGGTTGGGTGATGTCATCAGCAGGATTGGGTGACATCAGCAGGATTGGGTGACATCAGCAGGGGCTGTGTGGCCGTCTGTGGCCTGGCACAGGGCCTGGGAGTGCCACGTGCTGCGGGATGTGGGCAGTGATGCACTTTCCCCGTCACCACTTTGGCTTCAGTTTGGGACACGTGCTGGGGAGTGGGGTAAGGAACTCGTGCTGCCTGTGCCCACACCACCTCTGACTGTAACCAGGAAAAGGAATTTATATATTTAGAGATGATGATTTAGACTTTAAAATCCTGGGGATGGTGACTGTGACACAGCCGACGGTTCCTGTGTGACGTAGGATCAAAAACGGGATTTTGGAGCTAATTTTTTCCCCTGGCATGGGAGGATCCAACTGCAGCTTCGTCCCCTTTGCCGTGACAGTGACGTGCACAGTCCCAGTGATGCAGGAGTGCTCCGAAACCAGGTGGCAATGAAGATCCTGAGGTTCACAGTGTCCACAAATCCTGTTCCTGCCATACCCTGGCAGCTCTCACTGCTCCTCTCCTGCCTGCTGAGCATCCATCCAGGAAAACCAGCGCTGTGGAGGGGGGCAGGACTGGCAGTGCTGCTCTACCTTTAATGCCTTTTGATTTTCCTTCTCTCACAGATCAAACCTGTGCGTCAGAGGGGGCCTGGCTGGAGCCTGAACCGCTGCTGGCTCAGGCTGCGAGAGGAGCGGTGTCTGAGTGGAATTGCATTAAAAACTGCCTTTTAAAAAGGAGCCGTGCATCTTTCAGCCAGGGCACGCTGCCAGGGCTCAGCAGAGGAGCTGTCCCTGCCTGCAAGGAGCTCGAGCAGTGTCTCACTTACAGGACTTCGCTCTGCGGGCGGCAGTGCTGGCAGCCAGAAAGGAATTCAATAAACAGCTCTGTCCTTCTGGAGAACCTGTGGGGCTGAAACAGGAGCACAGAGCTGGTTATCCACAGCAGCCAGCACAGGCCTCGGTGGTCTCAGAAAATGTGCCCCTGACCTTTGATGAGATTGTTGCATCCTCCCCAGAGAGCTCTGTGCAAACCCCTGGGCGGCTCAGGAGCCAGGTAAATGACACAGGGGACAGACCCAGCCGAGTGCCACCTGCTTGTGGGGCAGTGGAGATGGGCAGGCACTGCCTGAAGGTCCGAGAGCAGCAGCGGGGCAAGAGCTGAGCTTCCCCCAAGCTGCATCATTTGGTCTTAGAGCCCCTTACCCCTGTAAGCCAGGGCAGTGCTCCTTCTGCATCAGAGAATCCTGGAATCGGTTGGGTTGGGATAAATCTCATCCAGTCCCACCTTCCACTATCCCAGGTGGCTCCAAGCCCCGTCCAGCCTGGCCTTGGACACTTCCAGGGATGGAGCACCACATGATACCCAAGTTTAAGGGGATTAGAGACATCCATGGCAGGGAAATGCCCAGAATCTGTCAGGTGTATCCACAGCAGCTCTGCAGCTCCCTTGTGCCTCTGGAGATGGGATCTCATGGGGCAGGTGAAGGGTTTGGTTGTGTCCCCTTGCAGCAGTGAGAGCACAGAGGGACTGACCCAAGGAATGAACTTCCTGCTCCCTGTGTTTCTTCTGTCTTCATGTCTTGCTGGGATTTTCTATTATCACTGAGTCAGAAGCAGGTTTATGTGCTGGGAGCGTGATTGATTTCCGGCTTGCACCTTGCAGTGGTCTGAAAGCAAACCACGCTGGCTCTTGGGTTTCTTGAAACTCCTGAAAGCAAGGAAAAAAATTTGAACTTGGAACAAAATATCCTGGCAGCTTTCTCCAGAAAAGCCATGCTGAGGTTTCACTGGGAGCATCCCAGAAGGAAACAACGAGATTTTGAACCTTGCCTTTATCAGGAGCTGTGGTTTTACAGCGTTTGGGTTTATGCCAATGGACAGGTTGTGGTGTGTTCATTGATTTTTTTTTTTTGTTCTGATCCCTTAGCAAAGTCACACAATGCCAGTTTAAACACTTTGGATTGACTATGGGGGTGGAGGAAGGAAATGTCATGTCCTGAAGCTTACAGGCCTATGAACCTCAATAATTTGCAAGGTTTTACAGGCTCAGCAGCGAGTTTTGTGCTGTTCCATGTGAATTTTGGGAGAAACAAAGGAAAGGAGGAACAAAGTTCAGTCCAGCGTCCCTCCAACAGGGCAGGCAGGAGGGAAGAGGTGATATTGCTGCTGATATTGCTGCTGATTTATTCTCAGAAAATACAAATTTTATGGATGCTGGGAGGTTTTATTGTGGTTCTTAATGATTCATTTGACCTCTGATAGCTGCCAGTGAACCCAGCCCGGGAGCAGAGCCTCTGCCTGGGTGCTCAGCAGACAGAGCAGGAGACAGAAATGTCAATTGCCACTTGTGCTGTTCTACCTGATTCCTCCAAACCTGAAGTGGAAATATCTCAAATGGATCTAAATCTCCATCTGTGCTTCATGCATGCAAATCACAGGTGTGCTGGGTTGTGTTAAACTGCATCCTGAAAAGCTGGGAAAAGTAAACTCCAAGAAGTGAGAAGCAAATGGGAGGCTTTGAATGCTCAGGAAATATCTTTCTGTGTTTGAGGGGTGGGCAAAGCCCTTGGGCCCAGTGCTGGGGTGGTGATGTCTCAGTGACTCTTGGTGCCATCTGCATCACCAGGGGAGGGTCAGGTTGGATACTGGGAACATTTCTTCCCAAAAAGGGCTGTCCAGCCCTGGCAGAGGCGGAGTTCCAATCCCTGGAGGGATTTAAAGTCCTCTGGATGTGGCACCTGGGGACATGGGGCAGTGTGGCCTTGGCAGTGCTGTAGGAATGGTTGGACTCGATCTTAGAGAGCTTTTCCAACCTATACTATTCCATGATCCTGTGGTTCTTCAGTTCCAAAGCAGTTTGTGATTGCTCACCTGGTCGAAACCTCTCTTAGAGGGATGTGGGAAAGATGAGCATAGGAGGGACTGACCAGGCCCAGTGGGAGATCACCCGGGCCTCAAAAACCTCATGATTTAAAAAAAAATGACCCAATAATTCCCAAAAGTTTACCCAGAGAGTCTCAGGCTGAACCTGGAAACCCTGAGCTTTAATCACCAGCCTGTTCTGGCCCCTTGCCTTCCACAAAAAGTGTTGTGTGAAGGTTAATTTGGGATTAAAATGGAGCTGGACTAAAGGCAGACACAATGAGAGCTGAGCTAAGCTGTGCTCAGGCAGAATCCACCCCAAAGTGCTTTTCTTTGCAGCAGGAACACGGCCTAATCCTCTTATCCTTGGAGTTGGAGGTCCTGGACGAGTGGGAACGGGAGGTTCCATTCAAGGAGAGGATTTGCTCTCTGAATAAGAGGACTCAGGCTGAATATGCAAATAATCAACTGTTCTCCTGATGGCTCTGCAAAGGGATTGCTCGCTGCAGGCTTTAAATGAGGCAAATTTCAGCCTTGTTTCCCCAGCCCTCGTGGGCCTGGACAGTCCCGAGGAGCTTCACCAGCACCCACAAGCACTTCTTTTAAAAAGTCATTTCAGAGTCGTTGGATTTTGTCAACCACGGCACGATCAGCACCACCATGATGTGGGAAAAATGGTCAGCCACAACCTGAGATCACATCAGGGGTTTTGGTTAAAAACTCTTGGTTTTAACTTTGGTTAAAAAGGCTCTTCCATGCCACTGCATTTCTTCTCCCAGCTGTCTGTCTCCTGGAATGAAATGCACTGAATCAGGAGGCTGAATCACAGCATTGTGGAATCATTATGGTTGGAAAGGACCTTTCAGGTCGTCAAAATGATCTGAAATAGTGCAGTGAAATTTGGCATCATTTATAACAGCTCAGGTCTCCCCGAAGACTCACACAAAGGTCCCTTCTAGAGCCCTTGTACATTGATTTTTCGGTGTAAACACCAAACCAAGTGCAACATTTGGGGTTTCTGCCTCACTGTGTGCATGTCTGACACTCTGTGGCTGTCCAAAAACGATCCTCAGTGTTTTCATTAGAATCCTGGGATTGTTAAAGTTGGAAAAGCTCTCAGATCCAGGAGTCCAACCATTAACCCAGCACATTTTTGTGGATGTGGTGCTCATTCTGAGAAAAAATAAGTGGAATTTCATGTTTTTCAGCATTCCTTCCCCTGTGCAGTCCAACACTCCCAGACCTTGTGGGACTCAGCGCTTTCACACCCCTCTGGATAAATAAACCACAGAATCCCCTAAAAACTGCAGCATGAAATTTGTTGCAGCAACAAATGATGCTTTTAGACATGAAACATTTGCTGTATTGCTGGAGATTAACAGAGTTTATTAATCCTATAGAAGTTTGGGCTGACTAAACTCAATGTGGGCTGAGATATGGCTGCAGAGTAGAAGTCAATGTCCAGAGAATTTTAATTATACAAAAAAAACTTAATTCGGTGTATTAAGAACTAAGCACATAAAAAATAATGTTGGGGGCAGAAAAATTTTTAAAAACCCACATATTTTTCTCTGTATTGTGGCTGTTTTGAGTATCATAAGACTCTCCGAGGAACTTTCTACTTAAAATGCACTTTGAATGTTTCTCCCTCGCTGCCAGGCTTTGCAAGGTCTCCACCTGATCTATTGGAAGTGGTAACAAACTCTTGAGATGTATTTTTGAAATCCTTAGACCTCTGACCAGATTTGCAGTGATGACACAGAGGTAACAATAAAGCCACTTGAGAGACATTTAATGGGACACTTTAAATGAAATCCCCGGAGCTGGTAATGGCAGCTGAGCGTGTTCTTGCCATTTTCCCATTTAACAAGAAGAAAAGGCCAAACAAGGAGCAATTAGTCAGAATAAAATCAGCTTTGATGACATTTTCCCTCCTGAACTCTGGTATAAAATGGTCACCTAAGGAAGAACTGAAAGGATGTGTGAGGAATTTGGTAGCAGAGCTGCATGTTCATACACACAGCGCTGGGTAAAAAATGAGCAGGTAAAGCCACTGCAGGGTAATCGGTGCATGGGTTACTCTCTGCTCATATTTTCCTTGAGTTTTGGTCCAAATTTTGATTAATCTCAGCTTTTCTCTGAAGTCTATGCAGGTTAAACTTGGTTTTCATCCTGTGGATCTCCATGACGTTGGTGTGCTCGGGTTACCCAGTTGGCCCTTCCATGGTAAGTCCCATTCCCTATTTCCTCCCAGAGCTGTTCCATTCCTCTTAAATTACTCCTTTATTTCAATTTATTTTGTTTGATTGATTGCTTCTTTGCTGCTATGTTTTTGTTTTGCTTGTTTGGTTTTTTTTTAATAAAATGAAGAAGTTTCTTGTATTAAAGCTATTGGTTAAATATTATTACCTCATTTTCCTGGAGCATAGCCTAATTTTTCCTGGATTTATTAATAAAATATGCAAGCCTCTGAAATAATCATGTGAGCAACCCAGTGCATATTTAATGTGGAGTGTGGGGAGCTGAAATCCTGGATGGAAGAGAGAAAAACACAAATCCTCTCTCCATTTAATCGGAATTCCTTGCATATCTTAAATAAGTGCAATTAGATATATATGTATTAATTGCACTTATTGCTAGCTAGTTTATCAGTTAATTAACTTATTTATAATCAGCTTATTTATTTAGACACAGCAGGATCTGAGTAGCCACATTTCCTAATGGATGGGTTCTCTTCATGGCAACGATGTCATGGTTAAAAGGAGTTTAATTGCTTCAATAAATGTCAAAATAAAAGTCATTTATTCAGTAAACCTAGTGAAATAGCAGCTAAAAATTCAAAATAGGAATTTCTCTGTGCCTGGTTTTTGGATTTTTTGGTTTTTCTCTTGCAAAAAGAGTTTTTTCTCGTTAGGGAGAAAGTTCAGTCTGGGAAATCTCTTGTGGCAGAAGGTGTTGGATGGATGCAGAAAAAGTCATGAAACAAACAAAAAAATTGAAACAATAACCAGCATTAAATAAGAGCAATAAAACACTGAATTAAAACAAATCCTAATGAATTTAACAGGGATTCTACCAGCAATTCCAGGTGTCAATCCTATGGCTTTGCATGGAATTTTTAGAGATAGCAGAATATTGCTTTTAGATGGAAAATCAGCTGGGAAATCAGGATATGATGAAAGATGCACAGAGCAACTGCAGACATGCCAGGAAATGCTTTTATTTTATAATTGATCAGTAATTAAATGCTGTTTATTTTAAGAGCTGTTGAAATACGTCAAAGTTTTTCTGTAGTTGCCGTTTTTATCCTACAAAGTGGAAGTAAAAGGAATGTGTGCAAAACACTGGATTTTTATCCAGACTTTTTAAAATTCCCATTTATTAAAATTCCCATAAAATACTCATGACATTATTACTTTGTCATTATTAAACTTCTAACTACTTCCATACGAGTCATAACTACTGGAAAGCCTCCTCCAAAGTTCAGCTTTCCAGGTATTTTTGTTTTCCCTTACCTGTAATTTAAGCCTCAAAAGTTCACACAAGCTGGTATTTCATTTTTCCCCGAAAAAATCTCATTTTCCAGCAATAAACACCCATGTCGTTCCAAGGAAACTGTGTCACAGCTGGTCAGCATCACAGAAAACAATTCATATCATACTCTAAACATAATTGCATCAGTGTTTTAGACCAGAAACGTATCCAAAACTATGAAAAAATCTGATTTTGAGCATGATAAATCCTTAGAAAATAACAGCTCATCCTTGTCATTCAAAGCATAAATTGCTTTTGTGTTTCTACTTTGCTTTGTATCCTGAACAAGTCCTGGCAAATACACAAATCCATAATTTTACCTTCTCTTATCTCTATTTTTTCTCCTTGTTTGTTTGTTTGTTTGTTTGCCTTTAATCTCCAGAGCAACAATCCTTTTTATTTGACCTGCCAGCTGTACGGGAAATCGGATTCGTGCCTGGTGCTGCTGAGCAGCTGCCTCTCCAAGGTGGGCAGGGATGAGGAGCTGGCTCTCGGGAAGCCTCTCACGGAGTCCCCTCTCCACAAAAGGTCCTTCCGCAACGGCGTCGGAGCGGGAATTAAAAAAACTTCCTTCCGAAGGGCAAAGTCCTGAGCAAGTGTCCCAAAGCCTGGCCCAGATTTTGACATCTGATGTTTCAATCGTTGCTTCGAGTCCGTTTGATGCTTTTCTCTGACAAAGCCACCTCTGACAAAGCTCCCGTGTCCCCAGCGCGTCACCAGATGTCGATTTGCAAGCGCCGCGAGCCGAGCGGAGCAGATGGGAGCGCTCGGGAAGGGCTTTGATCCCCAAGTTACAGTAGCATAAAGTTTTGTCTTGAAATGAATGTTTTCATTTGCTTAATTCCCCTCCTTTGTCAGGCTACAGATCTAATCAAGTTGCTTTTTGATTAATACAAAGGTAATCCCGTGCTTTGAGGAGACGCGTGCACGCAGCCTGGCGGGAGGACAGAGGATATTTTTCCCAAAATCCCTCCTCTCTGTCAGACACGAGGCATTCCTGTGCTTTCCTGTCCCAAATCATATTCACTTGAAGACAGCTGGTAATTTTAATACAGTTTTAAAGTACATTTCATTTCAGGTTTCCAAAGATATGAAGGGCCAGCGGTGAAAAACAGAATCAGGCCCTACTTGTAACTCCCACTGGCTTTTTAATATAGTTATTTAAAATGACTTTGGCAGGAAATAATCTCCGGAGATGTCTCATCTCATATCCAGAAGAATCCTGGGAAATCACTCTAAGGCAGGGTATCAGCACCACTCCCTGTGCCTCAGTTAATTGACTTAGGTAGGCAACCCCCAGCTGATGAAATGTGCCAAATCTGGGATATTTTTTCATTTCCTGTTAGAAAAAAAAGAAGGACAAAGTCATTTGATGTGAAGTATGTAAATGTGGTGTGGAGGCAAGGTCACCTGCTGAGTTACACACGTGTGAGTTATACTTGTGGCTGTGTCCCCTGAGCATGACAAGCTGTGCCCTTGGCTTGGAAACGTGGCAGAGTGTCCCTGCAATGCCTTTTGCAGTCCAAGCTATGATATTGATTATAATAAATCACTCTGTGGATGTTTTCTAATATTTCCCTGTTAAATATCATAACTCAGGAGATCGTTGTTAACCCCACAATGAGGTGGTTTGGTGTCATCACCTCTATGATGCCCCCCTTGAGCCCATGGGGTGAAGTAGAGCTGTGCTGGTGGGACAGCGGGTTTTTCTGGATGATTTCTGGCTGATCCAAGGAGATCAAACACATTCCTGCCTGTATTTGTCTGGGCTGGAAAGTTTAACACATCCTGGGTTTTAAAGTCGCTTAAACACTTGAGTTCCCTTGGGGTGGTCTTGAGGTTGCTGAGTTGAGTGGGTACCATGGAACCCAGAAACCATGGGATCCTAGGAACCATNTGAAGCCAGGAACCATGAAACCTAGGAACCATGGAACCCAGGGACCATGGAACCCAGGAACCATAGGATCCTAGGAACCATGGGATCCTAGGAACCATGAAAAATGCCTAAGGAATGTGCTGGATATTTATTATCCTTGGGTGCTGTCAGATGGGAGCAAGCCCAGGATGGCACCGTGGTGACACGAGGGGTTCCACTGCAGCCAGGCACTGCCCCGTGTCACTCCTGGCTCCTGGGATTTCAGCCATGGCAGATGTCCTGAAAATTTTCCATCCCAAACACTCTCCAGCTCTGTCCAGCACTGCCCAAGGAGCAGAACTGCACTGCCTTTGGCCATGGAAAAGTGACAGGCTGGCAATGACTCCTGGGCAGTGACAGAAGCAAACACAGGTCCCAAGTGTGAGGATTGTCCAGAGCTGTGGCTGCTCCTGGATCCCTGGCAGTGTCCAGGGCCAGGTTGGACGGGGCTTGGAGCAGCCTGGGACAGTGGAAGGTGTCCCTGCCCATGGCAGGGGATGGAACTGGATAATCTTTAAGGTGCCTTCAACCCAGTCCAGTCTGTGATCCTATGATTCCATGATCCCATGATTCCATTAATCCATTCTGCATCTGTGCATGGCTGTGGGGATGGAGGTGTTTTGTCCCAGTGCAGCTGCCTGCTGTGGCTCTGTCCTGCTCATATCCCCACCCAAATTATCTTTCAGGAAAGTGAAAAACCCAAACAAGTTCAGATTTACCTTTGTTTAGGTGTTCAGATCCATTTTTGTTAACATTTTCCTACATGACCAAATACATTCCTGCCTTGGTAACCTGGGATGAGCAAGGTTGTCTTTAAGCCAACAGAACTCTGCGTGGAGCTTGGAAAATCAGGCTTTTCCCCTTCATTCATTGTCCAGGAATGAGAGTAACTCATTCAGAGTTTTGGCATTTGCCTTTGAGCAGGGCACGTTCCAGAGGGATGCAGAGCTGGTGTCCTGCTCCCACAGACCTTCATCCCCTTTTACTGAAAACAAGGAATGAAAGAAAAATTGGCTGCTGGAAAAATCCCATTGTTTATGATTTAGCCAGTCCCTGACAGGCCACTCCAGCTGGAGGGATCTGCATGGACAAAACAATGGGAAGAGGAGGCCACCCAGAGCCGTAAGTCACCTAAATCACCTAAATGCAGAGCAAGCCTGGAAAATGTAGATTATCCAGCTGCCTTTCAGGAGTTCTGTCACTGCAGGGCTGATCTCACCATCGCCACCCACAGAAAACTCACCCTGCAATGCTGAACTCATCTCTGAACTCTAAAGGTGGCTTTGTTTTGGAGAGAACAGAGAGTGACCTCAGTGATCTCTGTCAGGAAATGAGGATCTGAGGGTGCCATGGCTGGGCACATTAATTTTTATGCTGACAGGAACTGGAAATGTGGCAGAAAATGTCTTCTTTCAGTAAAAAGAGGAGAATAGGAACAACTGTAGGGATGCCAACCTGCAGCATAATTAATGTGCTGCCATTCATTTTATTCCTTTCTGGAGAACAGGGATTCAGGATGCTGTGAAAAAATATTTTTTATTAATTTCTTTTCTATGTTTCTTGACTAAACTAACAGAAAGAGAAAAGATAAGAGTTCAGAGGATGGGAAGAGTGATGCTTTGTCTGGGGATTGAGGACCAAGTTGGGAAGTTGGGAATGCTCTGGCCAGTCTTGGCCTTTGTGAGTAATTCAGTCTGGGACTTACAACAAACAATTTCTACTCAATTTCTCCATCCAAAAAATAAGAAGCTGCCTTCATTGAACCATCTTGAGTCAGCAGTGTCATGGCTGATGGACTTGGGAAGAGTTTTGGGGAAGAAAAGAGCGGTTTCCATAGCTGGAGAGGCTGAGGAAGAGGACAAGCAGAATCCCTGAATCCATAAGGATTTTTTTTCCTTACTTTGCTCTAACTTGTATCTACCTCTGGAGGCTTTAGACATAAATTTCCAGTGATGATTTCCTGTTTTTGGGCTGTGAGAACCATCCCTGAGCTCAGCAACCACTGTTTGGAGCAGCCAAACTCAATTTAGCCAGTTTTGATTCTAATTCAAACTAGAAACCAGATTTCACTAGGTTTACTGAATAATTGACTTTTATTTTGACATTTATTGAAGCAATTAAACTCCTTTTAACCATGACATCGTTGCCATGAAGAGAACCCATCCATTAGGAAATGTGGCTACTCAGATCCTGCTGTGTCTAAATAAATAAGCTGATTATAAATAAGTTCATTAATTTATCAACCAGCCTGTCCTGAGCCCTGGGATTAGGGTGATGCTGCCTTGAGGTTGTGGGAGCTGTGTCTGCATCCCATCCCATCCCATCCCATCCCATCCCATCCCATCCCTATCCCCACACCTGGAATGGGCCTTCCAAGGAGCAGGACGTGTCACCTGCTGCTCCTCTGCTCCCTCAAAACCATCTGTGCCTTTGGAGGAGCTTTGGGGTTACCACTGGTGAACCTGAAGGGAACAAATCCCGTAGAACACCGACGAGAGAAACCTGCCCAAAGACAAGAAGAGGAATTAACATTTTTCTTCTTCTTCACAGGTTATTGGCAAGGAAGGCAATTAAATGGCCTGATCTAATAGCATCTAATTAACTTGCAAGCCTGAAAATTCCTCGTTGTAATGACATCCCAATCCTCGGGTTTCTGATTGCCCAGCACATATTAAAGTAAGGGTATCACATTTAGGTTTCCTAATTTGCTATTATTTGCCTGTTTATGGTAATTTATTCCCTGAAAATACTGAGAGGAAGAAAGGGAGCAATCTCTTGCTGCTTTTAACTCTGGATATAATTTTGACCTTAAGAAAGAACAAGACAGATATGAGAGAGTATATTAGATGTTATTATTACCGTAATAAAACAGAGATAAAAATCATAGTGCAGAAAGGCTCTAAGACAACTATTAACCATTTGTCATATAAAGAAAATCAAAATTTAACTTATCAGAGAGTCTGGAACTTTAAAGATTCCTCATGAAAAATTACTTCTAACCGTGGAGCATTTATGCAGAATGTCATTGATGAGCTGTCTGCTTAAATGTTGAAAGAGTTTGGGGAAAGATTGAAAAAATGTCAAAGATACGCCTTTTATCAGTCTGAGAGAATGTTTCACGATATTTAAATTTCTGTTTGAGAGTGAAGCAGCATGGCAGGACTTTTTTCTTTAAGGAAACAAGCTGAGCTCACTGCCCTACCCCAATGGGCCACGGCTGGTGGGAACAACCGAGGTGAGGATGGACCTTGGTGACTGAAAAAATGGCACAGCTGAACATCTAACATCACTCTGGGGTTGGGGTACAGAGTAATTTGGGGGGTTAGGGCAATTCTTCTGTCTTTCTGGTGATAGAAGGACTTTGTCTTCTAATTCCCTCACAGATTTGAAGTCATTGGGTTGATTATTCCAGAAATTAAGCCGATCTTAAAAGCTCAATCAGCTGAGACCCATCTTTCTGACTTCTTCAGAGTGAACCTTCCCGGAGTCATGGAAAGGCTTGATGTGACAAGAAGTGAGCTGTGGAGAGCTGCTCTCCAGACATCATCCCCAGACTTCATCCACAACTTCCTGAAGACAACAGGGAGCGATGGAATCTTCCCCAGGTTTTGCCTCAGACATTCGGTGCCTTCAGGGTCAGAATATTTTGTGTTCACTCCTTGTGGTCAAACGAACCTGGTGAGTCTCTATGGCAACCCTGGAGCACCTCACAGAGCTCTGAGCACTCAGAGATTCCTCTGCCCACAGAGCTTCCTCACGGATTTCTGTGCTTTGTGCCCGAGGGCTCTCCTAACCCCTTGTATCTTAACAGAGCTTTCCAAACCGCAGCCAAACTCCAGAGCTGGGAGCTCCATGAGGAGCCCGGGCTGCTGTGGCTGGCTCTGTGTCTTCATTAGCATCTTAATTAGCAGCATGACACTTGGCTGAAGCGAAGGCCTGTGAGGATGCTGTGGAAATTTATTGTTAAACTCGGTGATGTCAGCATCATTCCAGAGTCATTTCGGTCCCCCCAGCTCTGCTTTGCTTTTTTTATAACTAAAAATTACACCATCAGTAGATGATGATTATCATCTTGCAGAGGGGTATTTTTTACTTTATTTTCAGGTAAAAATCATCAATTAGTTGGAAAGAACAAATGGCTCTCAACTCAAAGGAGGAAAAAAGAACATGTATGAGTAAAAATGGGGAAAAAATTATTCCCATTTAATGGAATTTGAGCTTTTTCACTGATTTATTGATAATCCTCGACAGTGCTGTTTTAGGACATTTTTATAGTAAATCAAGACCCAGGGTCATGATATATTTTCATACATTTCATATATTTCATATATTTTGGTAGGAGCCATCTCCTTTCAGCCCATAAATTTTGCTGTCTTAATTTTTGAGTCCCACTCATTCTCCCTGATGAATGATTTTCTTGAAGCCACTGAATGGCAGTTGTGGTGGCCTTCCCCACCCCCTGGAATGTGTCAGAGATACCAAATCTTCCCAGTTTGAATTTTTAAAGGGTTCTGCTGCACTTGTACGTATTTTGGATTAAAGGATCTCTCTCCTTGGATTGGGGCACCTTTGGGTTCCCCTCTTATGACAAGGGATGTGTTTGACCCTGCTGATCTTTCTGCTTTTTGGTTTTAGCCAGGTCTGCAAATTATTCCTCCTTTCTGGCTCTGTGGGTCTTGTCAGCTTCCTGGAGGGTGGGAGCAAGCACAGTCACAGGGATATTTTCTGCCTCTCTGTGGCAAAGTGCATCCCGTGAAATGCCACTCACTTCTCGGTTTTAAATTCATTTTTACATGCAAAATATGGCAAAAATTAGTGTTGCATGAGACACTGTGGCACATCAGGATTGATGGGAAGTCATTCCCCTAATTAGGCAGCAACTGGGGCTGGCTGGAGTGTCCATAACGTGAGGAGCTGTGGGCAAATCAAAGTAAAAAGCTGTTGGGCTGCTCGTTATTGACTCAGTGTCATGTTTGGGATCAGGAATCCTGCTGGGAGTGGGCCAGTGCTGAGTGCTGGGTTCATATTCTCTGGAATTGTCTGGCCTCAAGATTTGCAAGACTATTACAAATCCTTTATTTAAATATCTGTCCATAAAACAGCCCAAGAAAAAATGCAAAACCCATTACTTAATACAATGTTTGTATTCTCTTACCCAGAATCATGGAATGGTTTGGGTTGGAACAGACCTTCAGCATAATCCAGTCCCACCCTTTTCCATGGGCAGGGACACCTTCCATTGTCCCAGGCTGCTCCAAGCTTTGTCCAGCCTGGCCTTGGACACTTCCAGGGATCCAGGGGCAGCCACAGCTTCTCTGGGAAATCAGGGCCTCCCCACCCTCACGTCAATTTAATAATGAGGTTCCTTCCTTAGAGCCACTTGAGGCAATGTAGGACAATTGACTGGAGGAGGTTATGGAGTGATTAAAGGCCCAATCCTGATTGCTGAGCAGAATTATGTTAACTGATCTTGTTGATTCATTTACACAGCCTTAAAGGAAAGAAAATAATTGCCCCATGTGGGTGGAATTGGGCTGTGAAAAGATAATTCTGAACCCAAAACAATTGGTCTTTTCCCGCTTGCAAAGGTGGGGTGGTTTTGCATTTTCTTTACCTTTCTGCAAATATTAACAATAACTGGAATTCTTATAGAATATCCTGAGCAGGAAGCGATCCACAAGGATCATGGAAGTTTATCTCCTAAAAGAAGCATCCTCATGGATGCTCCTGCCTGCCAGGAGCTGGGCAAGCCCCTGTCAGAGCCCAAACTCCACATCGAATCCATGCAGCTCAAGGAGGCCACTACAGCACTTTGAACAGCCCAAATGGTTTCTCTGGTTTTGCAGCAAGCTGGCATTTTCCTAAATTTCTACCACCTAAATTTCCACCTCCTAAATTTCCTGGATTTTCTGCTTTCAGTGCCCAGGTGTTTGTGCTGCACTTTCTGAACTCCTCACAGTGAGTTTTTCCAGAATTAGGCAGAGGCCGTGTGAGGATGAGATCTCCAGGATCCATTTGCTCCTTTGCATGTCGAGCATGGTGCCCATTTGCATATTTTGGTACTTGAACTTTACAAATCACTCCTTATGATCAACAAATAAGGTGTCATTTACGTGCTTGTGTTCAGGAAATGAGTTGCATTTATCTTCCCTGTGTTCTCAGGATGAATTCAGGTGTTTTGGCACAGTGTGCTCGCCTCGCCTGCCTCGTGCTGTTCACCTGTCAAAGGCTGTACCTTTGAGCCTGTAACTGCTTAATTAATGATTTTATAGATGCTGTAGCCTTAAAAACTGGATTGTTTGGTCACTGGCCTAAGCTGGATGTTTTTCAAAGGCATATTCAACAATTTAACTATTTATTTATGTAAAATACCTTGTATTTTAGATGAATTTAGTCATACTGCATTAGAAAAAACCAATATAATTTTTAAGGGTCTGATGGCTGAAAGTTTCATTTGACAAATTAATTGCACAGTATTTAGCAGAGTTAGTGAGGGAATATATCACATGGTTGTTCATTAATGATTATTAATAAATGAGGGTGGGCAGGCCCTGGCACAGGGTGCCCAGAGCAGCTGTGGCTGCCCCTGGATCCCTGGCAGTGCCCAAGGCCAGGCTGGACATTGGAGCTTGGAGCAGCCTGGGACAGTGGGAGGTGTCCCTGCCATGGCAGGGGCTGGAACTGGATGGGCTCTGAGGTCCTTCCAGCCCAAACCAGTCTGGGATTCCATGATTCCATGACTCCATCACACCATTTGCTGGTCCTTACAGCTCCTTTCCAGTTGTTGCCAGGAGCTTTTACTCCACAGTAATATTTTTTTTTTTACTGCGTTTCCAGCAAATGCAGGAATTTTATTTTGTGTGCAAATCATGAAAGAAATGAATCCCCCTCATGATCATGGAATCATGGGATGGCAGGGTTGGAAGGGTTCCCACATGACTCAAGCTGGCATTCCCCAAGGGTCATACCAATGATGTTTCAGTAGTTTTCTGTTATATTTTTTTGGTGGCTACAGCACAATTGTGTTGCAGTTCCATGTTGAATAAATAGAAAAAGCCCTGGTCAGCAGGGGCAGCGAGGTCAGTGCTTGTTCCTGACTGACTGAACTGATGCCTTAGGTTTTAACTTTTATATTTTTCAAGTCCTGCACTGCCTGGTGTGTAGCTCTGAAGTTTCTTGTATCCTGTTCATTTCTGCTCTCTCATGCTGGGCAGACACAACAAAGCCTCTCTGGGCCTGCTCCCCAAGGACACCCAGACCGTCCTAGGCCCAAAAAGTATAAACAAAAGGGCCTCTAAGGAGGGAAGCTGAGGGGAATTACATCATTAAACTGAAGCTTTAATTGGAGAATTAACCCTGATATGCAAATGAACCAAGCCTATAAACGTGTGAAGAACTCGTGCCCTGGGGTCCATCTCGGGCAGTGGCCCCTGGCTCCCCAGGGGTACCTTTGAAGGCCTTTCCAATAAACACCAACCTTTATTCCCTTATTCCTGTCCAGTGTCTGGTTTCTGGGAGGCCTCTTCAGGCATCAGAACAAACCCTGGAAGGGAAAGCAAACTCCGGCTCTCCCGGGGATCCTGCTCGGAGTCAGTGACAGCTCTCATTGCTGAGAGTCACTTGGAAAAGTCCTGACCTTCAGGAAATGGTTCATTTTCCCTGCAAATGAAAAATGAATTTCACCTGCCAGTGAGGGAGAGGGAAGTGATTCTTTTTGAACTGTTCATATTTTGATGCTGTGGAGCCGCAGACACACAAATCCAGGAGTTATCCAGGCAGGAATGCTGCACGCCTGACATGGAGCACTGCAAAAATTCAATTTAAAAATGAGGCCACTTCTCCTTTTCCTACAGGAAACTCCCCCACATTCCCTGTGCCACCTCGGGCAGGATTCTGACTGATTCTGCTTCTGCACTTGGCTCTTACACCCAAAATTTTGAACTTGTCCTTTTTCCTNCACACCATTTGCTGGTCCTTACAGCTCCTTTCCAGTTGTTGCCAGGAGCTTTTACTCCACAGTAATATTTTTTTTTTTACTGCGTTTCCAGCAAATGCAGGAATTTTATTTTGTGTGCAAATCATGAAAGAAATGAATCCCCCTCATGATCATGGAATCATGGGATGGCAGGGTTGGAAGGGTTCCCACATGACTCAAGCTGGCATTCCCCAAGGGTCATACCAATGATGTTTCAGTAGTTTTCTGTTATATTTTTTTGGTGGCTACAGCACAATTGTGTTGCAGTTCCATGTTGAATAAATAGAAAAAGCCCTGGTCAGCAGGGGCAGCGAGGTCAGTGCTTGTTCCTGACTGACTGAACTGATGCCTTAGGTTTTAACTTTTATATTTTTCAAGTCCTGCACTGCCTGGTGTGTAGCTCTGAAGTTTCTTGTATCCTGTTCATTTCTGCTCTCTCATGCTGGGCAGACACAACAAAGCCTCTCTGGGCCTGCTCCCCAAGGACACCCAGACCGTCCTAGGCCCAAAAAGTATAAACAAAAGGGCCTCTAAGGAGGGAAGCTGAGGGGAATTACATCATTAAACTGAAGCTTTAATTGGAGAATTAACCCTGATATGCAAATGAACCAAGCCTATAAACGTGTGAAGAACTCGTGCCCTGGGGTCCATCTCGGGCAGTGGCCCCTGGCTCCCCAGGGGTACCTTTGAAGGCCTTTCCAATAAACACCAACCTTTATTCCCTTATTCCTGTCCAGTGTCTGGTTTCTGGGAGGCCTCTTCAGGCATCAGAACAAACCCTGGAAGGGAAAGCAAACTCCGGCTCTCCCGGGGATCCTGCTCGGAGTCAGTGACAGCTCTCATTGCTGAGAGTCACTTGGAAAAGTCCTGACCTTCAGGAAATGGTTCATTTTCCCTGCAAATGAAAAATGAATTTCACCTGCCAGTGAGGGAGAGGGAAGTGATTCTTTTTGAACTGTTCATATTTTGATGCTGTGGAGCTGCAGACACACAAATCCAGGAGTTATCCAGGCAGGAATGCTGCACGCCTGACACGGAGCCCTGCAAAAATTCAATTTAAAAATGAGGCCACTTCTCCTTTTCCTACAGGAAACTCCCCCACATTCCCTGTGCCACCTCGGGCAGGATTCTGACTGATTCTGCTTCTGCACTTGGCTCTTACACCCAAAATTTTGAACTTGTCCTTTTTCCTTCCGCTGTTCTGTTGATGGGATTTTCTGCTCCCACTTGGAATTTGTGTGGCATCCAGACACTGCAAATTAATTTGGTGTCTCAGCACTGCTGCAGGGAAAATCATAACTAATTATGGGAACGATGGATAACCATGGGACGGCGTGAGGGAGATTTCCACAGGAGCAAGGAGGGGTTAAAACCGGATCTCTAATTCCCATATTTTGGGGGTGTGCTTTGTCCTGCAACTTCCACGAGAAAAAGTTCCCAGGGAGATAAAAGTCGGTGACTTCTGTACAACATTTTGCTTTTTTTTGGTGATCACAAGCTTAGCTTCTTAAATGAGGTGTGCCTGGGGATGGGGGAAGTGGCAATATTTTCCCAGCGAGCCTGAAGCAGCTGCAGGTAGCATTCCATCATGATTTTTGTCAGAAAGATGAATGCCATCCCAAAAAAAAGTTGGAAGCTCACAGCACCTCGGCTTTGATATATGAATATTGCCACTGTGGATGTTGGAATGGCATTCTGGATGCTTTGTGGGTTTATGGCTGTGAGACATTCCTTAGGCTGATTCACAAACACTTTTCCTACACATTTTAAAGCAACTTTTGGTCTTTGACTTTTTTTTTCCCCTATTTTTTTTTTGTTGTTGGTTCATTTGTGATTTCAACACGCTTCTGGAAGTGAACTGAAGAGACTGGAGGATTTTGGAGATATTCATCACACAAAAATGAGTAGTCACCTGTTAGTCACCTCTGGTTTAATACCCTGCAATGCCAAGGAAGGGCTGCACTGCATTAATTCCCACAAATTCCAGCTGGGAAACCACGGAGCCCTCACAGAGAACTGTTGCAATGGGAAATAGTTAATGTGTGTGAGGTTTTATAAATTGCCCACCCTCCCAGCTGTACAGATACCACGAAAATGTCGTTTTTGAGAGGAGATTTCCCAGAACAGTGGTAGTTTTTAAGTGAAAATAGCAGCTTTTGTTTGGAGCATGTTCGTGCCCTCAGCCCCAGCCTGGCGAAGCACTTGGCAACCAGAGCTGGTTGAAATCCATTGGAAAAAAAGCAGGAAAATGGGACACTGCCCTCTAACGTCAACAAATCCAAGCGAAAGGGACTGGAAAGCAGCACAGAGAGATGGAGTGGGATAAGGATTCGCTCTGGATGCTTGGAGTAGAAAAGTAGAGGAGCGTTTGAAATGTGGGGGTTTCAACAGCATCAAATGCAGCTGAGCTTCCAGGAAAAGCCAAATGCGAGCCTCAAATTCCATTTGTTACTCCAATCCTGCCCCAGGTGAGGCTTCATCTGTTTCCTTCCTGCCTTTTAGTGGGATGAACATTTAGTGAGATTGGATCAGATGGTCCATTGTGACCCTTTCTGACCTCACCCATTCCATGATCCTGTTTTCCATGGAAAGGTGGACTCCAAGCACAGAATATTTCATGCCAGTTGCTAAAACACTCAGGTTAAGTAAGAGAAACGTCTTGGATCTGTTACTGCTTCCTATTGCACCAAATGTGCTTTATAAATATCAAAGATACCAAAAAAAAAAGGGGAAGAGTCAGTATTTGCATTAATACCAAAGATCAGAGAACACAGGGAATGGTCCCAGTGTGAGGTCCCACTCTGTGATTTCGACACCACCAGATTTTTGGGATTTGTTTTCCCTTGCTGCCCAGCAGCAGATTTTTGTGCATTTCACATTTATTTGTGGCCACCAATTCGCACCCTGGGACCAGGGCTCCTTTTCCACGGAGAAGGGCTTGGGGAACAAACATGAAAGGTGTTCCCAAAACACTCCAGACTGCAATGCTTAATTTTGTGATCAGGCAGGCAGCTCACAGGAATATTCACAGGGGAAGGACACCAAGGTGGATGCAAATCCAAACATGATTGAAGCATCAATCACTTATTCACGGAGAAATATTTACAGTGGTTTTTTTTAACTTGACAAAGGGATAATGAAATGCGTGTCCTAGGGGGGTTTATGGGCAAATTTTATTCCAAACATTTGCAATTAATGCAGAAATGGTGAGCTCACCAAGTATTGGAAAAGGCCAGGAATGAAACAAAACCCCAGAGGGGTTGAAATCAGGCTGGCCAGGACTTTTCTCCAAACTGTTTTCCATTGGAAAATGTCAGATCATAAAGAATGAAGTGATCTGTGGAAATCAATCAATCCTGACAGAGCCACAGCGAGGAGCATTCCCTGCCAGCTGTCAGGCTCCTGCTCCAGTCTCCTTCAGGAACAGATCCAGGATGTTCACCCACCCGGACACCTGGACACACATCCCATGTCCCGTGTCCTTCCCAGCCCTGGAAGCCACCAGGAGCTCCAGAGCCACTGGAATCCAGTGTCACTGTGACCTTTCTGCTGAGCTGCGTGACACAGTTCCTGGTCTGGAGTGCCACGGGCAGGTGTGTTTGGTTTTTCCCATTTATTGTACATTTTTAACCTCAGAATTACCTGCGCTGATTTCTGCTCTCCTGGACAAGAAAGGAGAAGCAAATCCAAGCTGCAAACTGTGGCAAAACCTGGAGAAAAGCTCTCCCAGTCTCCCAAAGCACCGACTCTAAAGACCAGCAGATTTATTGACGTGAGCAAGTGTTTATTCCTTGTTTTCCAGATAATCCAAAGCAAGCCGAGCGCTCCTGGTGCTAAAAGGAGCGAGAAGTGCCAGCCTTGGAGAGCGGCCACCTCGACTGGCCATTCCCAAACTGCACTGCAGGCACTCCCAGGGGCTCAGGAGGCTTTCTCAAGCCTCATCACATCCCTCATGGAGGCATTATCCCTGCAGCTCCTGCACCTGCACTAATTTGGGTGGGATGGGGCAGCAGGAGCGGTCGGGATCCACAGTTACCGGCCCTGCTGGAGCTGCTGGAGGTTTTCCTGCAATAAAAATCAGAATTTCATTCTTTTCCTCATCTTAGCTGTAGCACGGTGTGTTTGCAGCCCTCCAGGAGGTGTTCCCACACGCCTTGGCAGCAGTTTTGGGTACATCTGTGCAGGTTGGAGATGCCCGTGAGCAGATGGAGCTGCTGCAGATGGCCCGGCTGGCACATACGGGGAGGAGGGGTCGGTTCCTTGTGCTGGGAGTGGGATGTTGTTCCCACTCAGAGGGGTCACAGTGGCTTTCTCTTATCACTCAGGATCCTCATACCTGTGATTCCAGGCTGGAAAACTGTAAATATCACATGGAGTGGCTTTCTCTTATCACTCAGGATCCTCATACCTGTGATTCCAGGCTGGAAAACTGTAAATATCACATGGAGTGGCTTTCTCTTATCACTCAGGATCCTCATACCTGTGATTCCAGGCTGGAAAACTGTAAATATCACATGTCAAGGCTCATTGCTGGCACCTTGGGAGGGATTAGTTTAGTAGAGGTATTTCCAGGCTGCATCCTGCAAGTTGTTCCTGTTAAGTGCTGATTAATTGTTGTCTCTTGTTAATAAATACCACGAGGAGAGGTGGAGCTCTCCTCCACACAGCTCTGGCCTGCTTTAAATTAAGATTCAGGCGAGGGATGGGAATGAGCCATTGCTGGATGTGTGGGGAGAGCAAGGGAATATTGCCGTGCTCTCCTTTTCCAGAAGCAATTTCCAACCTCTCTCCCCAAACACAAAGCCCACCAGTGGGCAAGAACCAAGATTAAATCTGTCATGTTTTTATTTCGTTCCAACACCTCTGTTTGAAATCTAAGCTAACTTGCCGAGGAAAGCAAGGAGCCCTCTAACGCCAGAATTCCACCAGCAGAAACAACAGCCAGGCTCCAAAGGGCAGTAAAATATTCCATAAGCTGTGAAAACCAGAGGATTCTGCAGCAGGGACTGAGGAGTTTTATATCCTATATAGATTTCCTTCGAATTTTAATGAAGGAAACCAAGTAACGAGGAAGATTCTCCCACTTTAACAGCAGAAAGAGCGGATTCTCTGGGAAAGGAGTGGGATGCCTTTTATCTTTTCCTAATGAAAACACTGCCACCAGCTGGTTAATGAATGGGTCTGACCGGGGCTTTGTACAGAAAAAATTACATTGGGGGTTTTAACCCACAGCTGAACTGGGAGTGGTGTTTGAGGTCAAGATGTTTTCAGAACAGAAAGTGATTAATTACTGTATGCTCCATTTCTTTTTCAAATAGAGGTACATGATAATAAAGCAATTAATGTTTTTTGCCTTAAATACCTTGTTAAACGAAGGTGCCACTGCATGAGGTACTTCAATCACCTTCCACCTCCATGAACTGGTGTGACCATCTCAGCTTCCACGGCAGCTCAGACACCTCCAGGTTTGCAGCTGATTATTTTTCAATTAACGCTGAAATTAGTTGAATTGAGGCATTTGAAATACATTAAAGTGAATTTGTCTTTTCAGGTTCATGGGTTGTTACTGATGTCCAATGTTTTGCTGGGTCCCTGCTCACCGGAGCTGGAACAAAGCCTGGCAGTTCTGGGCTGTGAGGGCAGCACAGGGAGCAGTTGTGGGATTGGTGCCAAGATTTTGGGATGGTTCCATCAACTCCTCACTCCTGGTGTTGTTAAAACATCAGCAGTGGCAGCACTGACATTTCAACGGCCAGGGTGGGGTTTGAGACAATTCCTGTGCTCGGAATGATCATTTCAGGTTTCCTGCAGCAGTGAGAAAAGTGCAGCTCAGCTTTTTAACACTGATGGAACAATCACTGGGAAGAGAAACCTTGTAAATGGAGGGTGAGGCTCACAGGCACAATTCTGTGCTCAGGGGGGATTCCCAATTGATCCTGTGCTGGAGAGACAGAGGAGTTATTGCAGTCTGAGGCTCTGTGAGTGCAGCAGGAGATGTCTCATGTTGGAGTCAATCATTTCCCTTACAGGTGATGATCTCTCTCCTCTGGCCCCAGACTCAGGTACTGACTTTTGGTGCTGGTTATATTTATTTGGGGTTTTTTATCTCTCAGTGAGATGAAGCCATGAAGAATTTCAGGACCCCTTCACCAAGCTTTGGCCCGAGGAGAAAATTTGCCCACCAAACCTGTGCCTGTGATATCACAGAATCCTTGAGGCTGGAAAAGCCCTCCAGGATCACTGAGCCCAAGCTGTGCCTGATTCCCACCTTGTCCCCAGCCTGGAGCCCTGAGTGCCACGTCCAGGACACCTTCCTTGGACACCTTTAGGGATTGGGACTTCTCTGGACATGCTCCAGAGCTCTGTGGGTTTTTACAGCTTCCCTCTCGCACCTTGAACCAAGAATTCTCCCTGGCTTTTGCCACCAGACTCAGCTCAGGGCAAACCAAACCATGTTTTTCCTCCTGCCTTATCATTAATAGGTTTAAAACAATTAAAGACATGATTTTTTAAAAAAAAAAGTAGTGATAAAATTTTAAGTGACTCCAGGTTTTCTACAAGCAGGTTTCAACCCAGCAGCCCACAAGCCCTGCTTGAAGCTCTGTGTGGGGTGGGGTTTTCTTCCCAAAACCACCTTCTGTGATGTGAGAGCAAATTGATTGCTCCTGTTTTTCCTTGGAAACAAATATTTCTCTAATGATCCTGTATCTCATTAGGCAGCACCAAAATACTACTTTTGCTCAGGGAGGACCTGGTTTGTCATGAGCTGGCAGCAGGTGTTGGACCTTAAAACATCCCAGAATTGAAACCGTTCTGTCTGTGCACCTTCCACACCCTAAGAGTGTCCTGTTATCCATTGGAATGCCTGAGTGGAATATTCACTGCTCAGCAATAACAACAAACACATTCAAATCCATTGGTTTAATTGGCTGTGAAGCTTTTCCTCTGGGAGGGAATTCAGGACAGAAAACATTTTACAGCCCTGGTGCAGATTATGTCGAGTTCTCCCCCAGCGGTCCCATTCATTTCAGTGCAATGCCTGCAAACCAGGGAAGAGCCAGTGGAGAGAAGAGGGAATCCAGCCCCATGGCTGGCCAGGGATGCTGCTGACAGCACCACGAGAGAGGTGAAACACCCTAAAGCCACCCATGGAAACTCAGCCAGGAGGAGAAATTTCTCTCTTCACTGTACAATAATCCTGCCTTGGGGAGGAGGATTAGCGGGGGATTAAGCTGCGGTGAAGCAAGGGCACTCTGCTCCCCAGGGACGGGCTTCTCCCAGGGATTTAGCGGAATTTGGAAGGCACCCGTTGGCTCCACGTGGCCGCTGCTTTACCCCGTCCTCCCGAGCCTGCGGCGTGGCCGTGACCTGAGAGCTCCAGAAACGCGGCTTTGGGGGGTGAGTCTGGAAGCTCCTGATCTTTGAGGGCGCTTGGGATGGCCCCAGCACGGGTGGGGTCCCTGAGGCTACAGCTGGGTCCCTGCTCCGCTGGTAACCAGAGCCACGGTGGAGCTGCAGGTGCAGATGCAGACAGTGGGTGAGGAGAAACGGGAGTGTCACTGGAAATCTCTTTGTTTTACTGATTTCACCTCGGTCTTGTTTTATTTTCCCATTGTTGTGTCTATTTTAAGGAGGCTCAGGGGGAACCTTGTGGCTCTGCACAACTCCCTGACAGGAGGGGGCAGCCGGGGGGGGGTCGGGCTCTGCTCCCAGGGAACAGGGACAGGAGGAGAGGGAACGGCCTCAGGCTGGGCCAGGGGAGGCTCAGAGGAGGAATTTTCTCATGGAAAGGGTTGTCAAGGATTGGAAGGGGCTGCCCAAGGAGGTTTGGAGTCCCTATCCCTGGAGGGAATGACTGGATGTGGCACTCAGTGCTCTGGGCTGGGGACAAGGTGGGGATCGCTCACAAGTTGGACTCGATGGTCTTGGAGGGTTTTTCCACCCTAAATGATTCTGGGATTTTGGGATCTGATACATAAATCAATATATACTGCCAGCAGCAAATAAAGATCCAGATCTGATCCTGAAATTGAAGTTATTCCATAATTAAACAAAAAACCCATTCCAGGGAGATATTTAGGCAGCTGCCTCTTTCCAGCATCCATAGATATTCTAGATTCTGACAATACTACTCAATTAGAGGGTTTCTTACCAGCAAAAAGTCATTGAATATTTGAAGTCAGTTCATCAATGAAGTCAGGATATGAAATAGTCAAATTAAAACTGAAAATGTGCATGTGTACACGGGGCAGATAAGTGCATCGTGCTGCTTTGAATTACCTGGTAACTCATGAAGTGTCTCAGGGTAATTGCACATTAAAATTGATGTTTGGGGCTCTGACAGGCTGGGAATATCCATCTTGCAAACTACACATTCCCAGCACAGTGGAGAACTCTGTGTTCCATGAAAGTTTCTTATGAGCCACACTGAAATCCCAATTGCGCTTCTAATTGCCAGCAAGTCTGGCAGAAGAAACAGAGCATTTCAGGGGTGGATCCCAATTGTTGAGCAAACACAGAAAAGCGATGGGAAGGGACAGTTTTGTGTCCCAGCAAAGCTGCTGTGTCCCAGGAGGATGTGCTGCCTGGAGCAGGCTCCTGTGGGGTGGGAATGGTGCTGGATCCCAGCGGGTTTTGGATCAGATCCCGGGACAGCAACACAAGTTCTGCAGTATTGACTGTTCCAGAGTCGTGTTTCTCTACAGATCTCATTAACTGTCCCCTCATTAACTACAGGGTAATTGGGCACTTCTCATTTCACAAAGAAAATGTGTTGACCTTCAGTCAAATTCAAACAGACACTTCAGGGGAAGATTTAGAAAGCTCCTCTTGGAAAAATGAAAATCATGGCATGTCAGGCATGACAAACATCTTTATTTTCTCCCTGTGTGTTTCGGAGGCTTGACTTCTGATTCAGCACATGAACACCTGCAGGAAAAGCTGTTTCCCCAATGTTCTTGGCAGATTTCTGCTCGGGATCATTTCAGATTGCAATGTTTTGCTTGCCGATAAGATGTAAATAAACCCATGGGCTCCTATTCTCCTTTGATAAAGGAATTAATGGAATAAAAGATGAAAAAGTCTCTCTTAAAAGATGTTTGCACACATTTCAGAGTTGTGAAGCTTTCTGAAGGTTGCTCATCCAAAAATGGCAACAAAAGTGATGTTCACTGATGTTTTGTGCTGTAATTTAGCAGATTAGCAGCTAAATATCAGGTTATTAATTTACTTCTTTTCCCCAGTGCTCCTTAGGGATACCTGGTCAATTCTGAAGGCAGAATGAGAAAATATCTCCTGATTTAGGAAACGTGATCAGGCAGCAGAAATGGTGGTGGTTTTTAGCAGAGGCTTCTGCAAACAGAGCTGTTACTCCTCCAGGAGACTCCTGACAAGTCCAGAACAAATATTCTGACAGCGAATCAACTCCTGACCTGTGTGAGCCCAACACTTTGAAAAATGCTGTGTGTTGACTCAGTCAAAGGTTTTCTACATTGTTGATAAACTCAGCTCTTTCAGCCTTCAAGAGAGCGAGTTCTGTGTTCCTCGGAGTATCCTTTGTGGTCTCCTTGCAGGAATTTGTGAATACAGCCGGAATCAGTTAATTCTTACACATTTAAAAAGCCTTTTGTATGCTGCAGTGGGCTTGGGAGCAGCACCTTCAAACGATACCTTAGGAATTAAAATGTTTTTCCTTCAGGAATATCTCCCAGGCTAACAATGCCCACTGTTTTCCATCGTGTTTCCCATGGGAACCTGAGGCTTTAGAAGAGGGCAAGAACTACCCTGAAGGGGGAAAATAGCAAGGAGAATGGAAAATCCAGGTTTGTGAAACCATTTGTTTCTCAATGACTGAACAGAGGGTGTGGATTTCCACTTTGTCTTTCCAATCCAGGCCTCAGTCAGGAAGGGCCAAGGCCTCCCGTGTGTCATCACCATGCTGGGCTTCAAAAGAGGTTTCTTCTTCTCCTTCTCCTTCCCCCAAGTGGCTCCTGCCTGGCCCACACCAGCACTAACCCAACGAATGTGGGGGATTTGATGTTGTGACTCAGAAAAATCAACTCCTCCCAAACAAAAGCTGAAAGAGACTCGAGAGATGGTTCAGGCCCAGATCTTGTGTTGCCTCCAAGCAAAAACCGTTCTTGTAAACACCGAGTCAGACAACAACCCTGCTGTGACAACAGCCAGCAGCAATGCTCCAGACTCTGGCATGAGGAAGTCTAGACAGCTCCTGCAAGAGCAATCAGGAATTCTTAACATGTCTCCCGTTGCCATCGAGTTGATCTCATTTTGCCTCACTGCCAACGGACCAAGCTGGCTGGTGGTTTAGCCCTCTTCAAAGAACCTCCCTTAGCCATCCTTTTCTTCTATTAAACTAAATCAAAACTTTAAACTTCTTTTTAAAAAGTCATGGTTTGTTTGAAAGTCTAGGTCTCGCTGCTGTCCTCCAACTTCTACATTTCATCTCCGACCTTTCTGAAACTATCTCTGAAATTAAACATCTCTTCTGCAGCAGTCACAATAACAGCTCGTATTCAATATCCTCTCTCTTCCAGCAATTCCTGAAAATAACTGCATGGAAAGCTACTCCTACCTGAATTTTGCCTTTCTGGATGTGTCTCATTTAATCATTTCCCTGTGGCAGTCTCCAGTTCTGGTTGTTTGGGTTCTTTTCTATTTTATGACATCAGAATTTTTACATAGATGGAAATACTGAAGAGAATCAGGCTGAGCAGAGATTCCTGTGGATGCACCCTGAGTTATCCCCAAGCATATCGATGAATTACTTCCTGAGGGTAGAAAACACCCCTTTTTCCCACCAGATCCAAATAATCTGGTCCTACCATAATCTTATGACAAAATCCAGCAAGTGGCACAGGAGAAAAAAAAATCCACTTCCAAATTTCTGTGCTGCTCCAAAACAAGACATGAACTCTGCCATTAGCTTTGTTTTTGTCGTCTTCTCTGTCTGAATTTTAAAGCTCTGCACATAAAGCAGCCGGAATTGCTGCCGGATTTTGAGGCAGGTGACATTTGTGTATGGCTGTCGTCGCCGCCGGATGACTCTGGTAATGCTCTAATTATGTGTAGTGAGTTGTCTCTAAGTGCTGGATGAAAAGCTCCCTGCATCATTAGGCACCTTGTTGTTTACTAAATGTCTTTTACGATCCTGCCGGGGCCCCAGTGAAGGTTGTGGCGGTGATTGCGTGCAGAATTTCTATTTTGGGGGATTTCTAAATCAGCCGTTGGTTTTCACTCCGGGCTGGAATCTGGCGGATTGATTCTCAGCTGAGACTGAACTTAATTACTGAGTTTAACAGCAAAGTTCGGCGGGGCTGGGTTAGACAGCTCGAGGGTGGCTCTTGCAGCATTAAAACAACAACATTTTCCAATATATTTTCTTTCTGGTAGAGGATAAGAATTTTAAAGGGAAGATCTCAAAGCCTGAGGTGGATGTTGGTCTGGATGAGGGAATCATGGAATGGGTTGGGTTGGAAGGGAACTTAAAGGTTGTTTACCCCAACAGCCTGCAATGAGCAGGGACATCTTCATCTAGACCATAGTCCTGCTTTTCTCTGGACACGGGACATCATCTCTCTGGACTTCTGTCAGGTGTTTGGTGTTAACCATGAGCCAAAATTACATTTTTTATTTAAAAAACATGACTTTATTAATAATTCTGTTTGTTTTTTTTGGTTTTTTAACCCCAATTTTGAAAAACCTCTAGATAGATGCAAAAGTTAATTAAATACGTGCTGTGAAGAAAAAATTATGACTGTCCTATGCTAGCTCTCCAGCAAATCTAAAATAAACTTGCAATTTAAAAATAACACCAAAAAAATGAATGGATTTTTAACCAACACAAATGGGATCAGCTGGAAAGGGAAGTGTGTTGCTGGTGGAGGAATTAGAGTGGCAATCTGACACATTGTTTGGCAAGGACCAATATTAGGAATATTTTGTCAAGTGCTATAAATAAACTGGAAATACTCTGGAAGGGTCCTGTAATGGCTGACTCAGCTGGTGCTTCCCAGAAAATTTTTCAGCAGTCCATGACTACATTTTATAAAAAAGTTGATGTGATTTCTCCTTGTTTTGCAAAGGAATTGATCCATGGGAAGTGCAGGATTTCCACTTTTAAAGCAGCTCTGTGTTGACCTGGCGGGAGTGATTTCACATGAGGCAGAAGGACAACGGGGGCTGCAGCCACCGGAGGAGATTGCTCTGGAAAATTATCCAGGACTGGAGACCAGCAGAAGGCCTGGAGAGCTGGGGGGGCTCACCTGGAGAAGAGAAGGCGCCAGGGAGAGCTCAGAGCCCCTTGCAGGGCCTCAAGGGGCTCCAGGAGAGCTGGAGAGGGACTGGGGCCAAGGGCTGGAGGGACAGCACACAGGGAATGGCTCTAAGCTGAAAGTGGGGAGATTTAGATGGAAAATTGGGCAGGAATTGTTCCCTGGGAGGGTGGGGAGGGGCTGGGATGGAATTCCCAGAGCAGCTGTGGCTGCCCCTGGATCCCTGGCAGTGCCCAAGGCCAGGCTGGACATTGGGGCTGGGAGCAGCCTGGGACAGTGGGAGGTGTCCCTGCCATGGCAGGGGTGGCACTGGATGGGCTTTAAGGCCCTTCCCACCCACTCTGGGATTCCATGGCAAAGCTGCTGTGGTTTTATTTCGACTTTTCAGTTGGTCACTTCAACTCAGATTACACAGCAGGTGAAATCCGTTATTTAATTATCCAGTGATAATTCCAAACAGAACTTTCAGTCCTAGTCCTCAAATTTAAGCCCAGCTCTACTCAACCTCCCCTTCCCCCAAACGATTCAGTTTTAGTTTTCTCTGCTGATGTGAGTAATAACAGAACATTTTACAACAAATATTCCATTATTTTCTTGTTGTTGTTTCAAAATCGATTTATAAACATGTTTTTCTGAGTGTTTTCACTTACTAGAGAAAGCTGCACCTCATGTGGGTGCCTCACATAATTCACCCAATAATCTCAGCACTCAATTAAATTTTAAATGTTTCTCCATTAAACACTTATTTTACCACAGTAAATAATTTAACGGGTTTTCATTTAAAAGTGTCTCACATCACAGAGTTTTCAATCTTCTTTTTTTTAATAAAGTCACATCATCCTATTTCTTCAATCTGAAATAAATGGACTTTTGCCTAAAGACTTTGTGGGCACAGTCCATGCTGTAACTCTGCACATACATTTGCATTCACCGTCTGAGTAATATGGAAAAATAAAAGAAAAATGAGTCAGGAAGTGAGCCCACAAACTTGGAATCAATAGATAAAAATGAAGTGCACTGACATTTCATCAGTTTCTATTCTGAGTTCCTATCCCAAATGTGGAATTCCTGATTGTCACAATTGGTAATGACCAGGATAGTTCATACCACAGAATTCCTCTGATGTACTCAGAGAAATATCCAGACCCATCTCTGCCAGTGTTGAATCTTTCTATTCTTGATCTTACCCAAAAATTAACTTTCTATTGACTTTGAGCAAGGGAAACTTTCCATAACCTAAATATCATTAAAAAGCCAGTGTTCCCTGGGAATTACCTTTTGTAAACAGGCTGAGAGCTCAAGTTTCCCCTCTGCAATCAGGAATCTGCCAGGTGACTTTGGTGACAAACTGGGAATTGTTTAGAAAAATATTCAGGGGGTGGGAAAAATATTTTTATCTTTTTTTTTTTTTTTTTTCCTGGAGAGAGAAAATCAGAAGTTGTTTAAATTTTGCTTTAAGATTTTAAAATCTATAGCGAGTACTGATGAGGTGAGAAAGGACTAACGGGGGAAGGCTTCAAACTGAGAGAGGAGAGATTTAGGTGGGATATTGGGAAGGAATTCCTGGCTGGGGGGGTGGGGAGGCCCTGGCACAGGGTGCCCAGAGCAGCTGTGGCTGCCCCTGGATCGCTGGAAGTGTTCACAGACTGGTTTGGGTGGGAAGGGGCTCATCCCATCCCACCCCTGCCATGGCAGGGACACCTCCCACTGTCCCAGGCTGCTCCAAGCCCCAATGTCCAGCCTGGCCTTGGGCACTGCCAGGGATCCAGGGGCAGCCACAGCTGCTCTGGGCACCCTGTGCCAGGGCCTGCCCACCCTCCCAGGGAACAATTCCTTCCCAATATCCCATCAAAATCTCCCCTCTTTCAGCTGGTTCAGGACCACCACCTTTTATTCCCACCACCTTTGCCTGTTGCAGGACTCCAGGACAAACATAAACCTTTTCCTTTCCTTTTTCCTCATTTGTGCCTCTGAACCAGAGCATCGGACACCGGGACAATGCAGGACAGGAAAAATTCCAAAAATCCCTCCATGAGCTTGGGATTGCTCGTGGCACACAGGGCAGGAGACGCTCGTTAACATCCACGGGGTTTGGCCAACACAAAACTGCCAAGTCAGGCTGAGAAAGGTCAACACCCAGAAGTTGTTTGTGCTGACGGTTCAGAGCCTAAAACGCTTCTGCAATTATGGAAATGGGCTGGAAAATATTCCGTAGGCGAGGATGTGCCGGGGATTCATTCCCTATCTTTATCTCATTAATTTCAGAACAGAGTTCTATTTCCTGAGCATCGTTCATGACCATAAAGTGCTTATCCCTCCATCGTTGTCTCCTCATCCCCCTTTTTGTTACAGGCTTGGCTGGCCTGAGATTATCCTAAACTCTTTGGAGCTGGGATAAAACATTTGGACAACATCCAGCGTGGTGGGACCTGCTCTGGATTGGAGCATTGAAAACAATCTCCACAGCAATCCTATGCAACACATGGAAAATTGTGATAAGGGTGTCTTTAAAGCTTTTTAATGGGATGTGGTTATGGATATTCTGTTGTCCTGCAGAAAACACCAGGAGAAACTTCATGGGTATCGGAGCAACTTAGAGGAAACTTGCTTATTTCTAATTAGCTTGTATTAATTGAGAGCTTTTCATCAGTTAGTCCTAAATTAAGGGAAAATCTTCATGTTGCCATTCAGAGCTGCTGTCCTTAGGCTTTCTCCTATGGAAGAATGCAGATGTTTAGGAATTATCATTTTGAAACACTTCATTTGCATTCTGGCTTCAAAACAAAGCGATGATCCTCACAGACTAAGCAGAGGTTTGGTTAGCAGGGACGAAGGGATGTTCTTGGAAAATGTCACTCTGCAGCTCCCCTCTCTGTCAGCAGAGGGGTTTGAGGAGGGAACTGTGGCCCTGTCTGACCCAGAACATTCCTGAGC
Organism: Ifrita kowaldi; assembly: GCA_013398055.1. NCBI lineage: Eukaryota > Metazoa > Chordata > Aves > Passeriformes > Cinclosomatidae > Ifrita > Ifrita kowaldi. The sequence continues at coordinate 112,342 of VZRS01005809.1, forward strand.
AGAACTTTGGGATTTCAGGCAGAGTCCAATCTCTTACACTTTCCACACTTCGAAACACTTTGCAGCAATCCAGACAGAAGGTCACAAACACATCAGAAACATTCTTGAAAAAACCTCATTTATTTATTTTTTCTTTCAGATTGCCTTGCTGTTGGCCAAAGAAGCTCTTTGGGGATGAACAGATTTTGTGACTTGATCAAAACCTCTTGTGTTTGCTCTGGTACCTCTTTCAAACCAGCAGCAGAGACCTTGGCTCTGTGGCTGAAGATTCCAACATTAATTTCCCCTTGGTTCCATGGACATCCCCATGCCCGTTCACCCCTCTTGGAGGGGAGGCTGTGGCTGGGATATTTTTCCAGGGTAGATTTTCTGCTTTGCTCCCTGCTTTGTCCAGCTGTGGGAGGCAGGAATTCTGCACAGGAAACTCATTTTATTCTCCTTTCATACACCTAAAAATGACCTTGGGAGGCAGAAAATGCAAGTTGAGGGGTAGAGAAGGGGCAGGCTGAGGAAGGAATTTGTGACAGATGCTGCTTGTGTAAAGACTAAAACAAACTGAGTTTGAGGCTGCTCAGAAGGTAGAGCTGATGAGCAAACACAGCTAATAAGTAAAGTAAATAAGTATTTGGCCATACAGGAATAAACAAGCCTCACAGGATAATCCCAGACAAGGTTTTCACTGTTTCTGTGTGGGGTTTAATATGTGAGAGGGGAGCAGGAGAGAGATGGCTGGGTCTAAACAGAGCTCCTGGTCCGCCCTGCCGTGTCCTCAGCCCTCCCAGGCATCTCCAGTCGGGATGGAAGCTCCAGCACAGACCATTCCATGTTTTCTTCAGCCATTCCTCTTCATTCCTCTGCGTCTTGGCTGGAAGTCCTGCCCAGGCTTCCCCATGATAGCCCAAGGCAGGTGGAGATGTCAATGTCCTCTGGTTTGTGCTGTGCCAGGGGCACATAAATCCAGCTGATGGAGCCCTGGGGTCCCTCCTCCTGGGAATTCACTTCCTGGCCATGAACCTCCCTGTTTTGCTGAGGAGATGGGACAGGAGGAGGCTGTGGATGGGTTAAGTCAACAGAGCAGGGCAATAAATTTGTCCCAGGGCAATAAAAATGAGAATAAATTGCTTGATTTTGGCATTTCTGAACTCCAACTCTGCACTGCAGCACGTCCCATGACTGACATCTGGGCCAGGGAGATGGCATCCTGTGCTGGCAGTAACTTTGTCCCCTCCACCCTCTCTCAGAGGCCACTTGAGGAGCAGGACACTGAGGCTGAAGCCCAGGACAGCTCCTTCCTTCCATCAGTCACCTTCTCCTTCTCTTTTCCCGGCAGTGCCAAGCTGCCTCTAGCAGATCCCGAGTGCCAAAAGTGCTTTTGGACAGTTTCCCCTCCCTCTGCTTAATTAAAAACAACTCCTGCAGCTCTGGGGTGGCTCTGTTTGCTCATGAGGAAAGGCAGCCCTGGTCTCTTGGGTGTAAAGTGGAAAGTGGAGGTGTCCAAAAGAGCTCATCATGGAATCATGGAATGGCTTGGGATGGAAGGGACCTTAAAGATCATCTTGTTCCAACAATTTCCACTGTCCCAGGCTGCTCCAAGCCCCATCCAACCTGGCCTTGGGCACTGCCAGGGATCCAGGGGCAGCCCCAGCTTCCCTGGGCACCCTGTGCCAGGGCCTCCCCATCCTCAATTCCTTCCCAACATCCAACCCAAATCCATCCTCTTTTGATTTGAAACCATCTCCCTTGTCCTGTCACTAAAATATTTTTTCTCTGCTCCAGCCTCTTCCTCCTGAGATGGTGAAGAGAAAAAACGAAATCAAACCTCTCAGGGGGTGTTAAATTAAGAGCAAGCCCAGGAGCTCTCAGCCTGTAGCTGAGGATGGAGCAGGGAAGCTCCTGCTTGGACTGCAGCCTCTGGGAATGAGCAGTGATGTTCCAAGTAGCCATAGGTGGACACGTGCCTGGTGCTTCCAGCCCCATGGGACCATCTGAGATGTACCTAAATGTGTACTAAACATGAACTGTGACAATTCCTGGGGCTCTAAAAGTCCCCTGGATTCCGGGCTGGGATGGTCCCTGTGCTCCCTGGGGAATTGCAGGAACGCCATGGAGAGAGGATGGGTCACTGCTGCACGAACTGCCCCCACTCCATGAGCTTTCCCCTCACACTGAGCCCATGAGAGGATGGAAACAGCGGATTTTGCTGCGTTGGGTTGAGTATTTTGTAGTTTTGCTAATTTTCTTGTTGCTTACACATGAAATGATGGTAATAGTCCCTAAAAGCTGTTATTCCCCATGCTGGGAAAACACTCTTTAGCCACCTGCTGCAACGAGCATGTTTCAAACACAGCATTTTCTGTAAGAATATAACCCTCACTGCTCGGGAGGTTTCACTAATCAGCTGCTGATTTTTCAATTCTAACACCTCAGCTATTTATTTGTTTGTTCAAATGCCCTGTGTACTTTATTTAAAGCTAAGCTTTTATTTAATGTTTGTTCAGACAACCAGAGTAGAATGATCAACTCCAAACTTGGGGTTTTTTTCTTCATAATCCTGCACATAAGGGAAAAAACCATAATCAAGAGACAAGAATTAAACTTTTTTGGGGGAAATAACTTCTCAGCAGAGGCTTCACACCTGTCTCAGTCCAGGGGCGGAGTTGCAATGGATATGAATAAGTAAAACTAAGATTTTATTTAATGTTTGTTCAGACAACCAGAGTAGAATGATCAACTCCAAACTTGGGGTTTTTTTCTTCATAATCCTGCACATAAGGGAAAAAACCATAATCAAGAGACAAGAATTAAACTTTTTTGGGGGAAATAACTTCTCAGCAGAGGCTTCACACCTGTCTCACTCCAGGGGTGGTGTTGTGATTGATATGAATAAGTTATAAATGCCATGAATATTTTAATTTTTCTACAGCACAGGGGTATTTCGGCAAAAGGAATGATTTAGCTCTATTATTGTCTGCTGCTGCCATGTGGATTCCTGGTGAAACAGGCTCTGGGACTGGTTTGTGCTGACAGGGAGTGAGCAAAGTGCTGAGCTCTTTTCCATCTCACGGCCTTGCTGCAGGTGGCCACATCCTTGATCCTTTATTCTTCCATAAAACAACAGGGAAAGCTGTGGGAACACACACGGGCTGGCTTCCAGGGTGGGAGATCCTGCACTGGATTCACGAAGATGACTTTGGAAAGAAGATCCTGGGTTTGCTTTGTCACAGCCCCTCTGGGGTGTCCCTTCCCTGAAGGGCTCTTTATTCCTCTCCCACAGTGTGCAGGAAATAGGGAGTTGTTATTATTCTAATCATGGCCATTCAAATCCAAGAAATGACATTTCAATATTCTGCTGAGGTAAATCTCAGGTCACACAATCATTCAGGGTGGGAAAGACCTCTGGGATCAGCAAGTCCGAGCTGTGCCCCATCCCCACCTCGTCCCCAGCCCAGAGCTCTGAGTGCCACGTCCAGCCCTTCCTCAGACACCTCCGGGGTTGGGAATTCCAATGCAGCCCATTCCAATGTGTAATAACCCTTTCCATGGAGAAATTCCTGCTGATATCCCCCCTGCCCCTCCCCTGGCCCAGCCTGAGGCCGTTCCCTCTCCTCCTGTCCCTGTTCCCTGGGAGCAGAGCCCGACCCCCCCCGGCTGCCCCCTCCTGTCAGGGAGTTGTGCAGAGCCACAAGGTCCCCCCTGAGCCTCCTTTGCTCCAGGCTGAGCCCCTTTCCCAGCTCCCAGTGTCTCCATGACAATGATGGAATGAAATTCTCCATCACTCCAGGCCTCCTCCTCAGCTCTGAGCCCAACAGGTCCTGTCCCAGCTCGGAGGGGTCGGGGTGGCCTCACCAGGAGCATTTTCTTTACCAGCTGCGTTTTGTTCACACTGTGCCTCATCCCACCCCCGGGCCCTTGTGGGCACATTGTGATCCTCAGCAGTTACTCAATTTTATGAGAGGGAGAATTTGTGGAAGAAGGTCAAAGAAGATTAATAAGGGACAAGGTGTCTAATAACTACACAATTGTAGACAAAAATAGGAGAATGATCAGTGCTCACACTGTGCTGCTTGATCTTATTACCCTGCATTAGCACCATTCATAATTTAAAACTTTAATAAACTCCCAGCCTCTTTGGGCCAAGATAGATGTTGCTGCTGGTTTTATTAGCTCCAGAACGGGCAGAAGCTTTATGCAACGTGATTATCCTGCATAAGCAAACACCTAATCACTCTGGGAACATTCTCATGAGTACTAAAAGGGACAAAATCAGACCAAAAGCAGCCTTGAGACAACATGGTTTCACCTTCAGCTTGAAATTACTGCGGAACAGAGGTCGCTCAGTCTTGGAACAGATGGCAAAGAGATGGAAGGCCCCAAATACCAAAGCTGGAACATCCCAGAATCCCAGACTGGTTTGGGTAGGAAGGGCCCTCACAGATCACCCAGCCATGGACAGGGACACCTCCCATGGACCAGGCTGCTCCAGTCAGAAGTGGTGAGCCAGGTTATCCCTCATGGAACTGCTCTTTTTCCCTTTGCTCCTTCCTGTTTCCTGCAGTTTGTTCAGTCCTGATTGTTGCCTTAAGGTACAGTGGGATATTCCTTAACCCAGGAACATGCGGCACGTTTTTCTCCTATTACACAGCATATTTATTCCCCATATCCCTCTCCTCTCCCCCAAGCCGAAGCCCAGGTGTTGGATACCCCAAACCTCTCCTCCCCACACTGCAGGCGCTGCCTGGCGGGGACAGGCGTGGCCTGGAGTCAGGGACACACGGCTGGGACTGATCTTCTGCCTCGGGGCAGCAGCTCCTTCCCTCTTTCCCCTCATATCCCAAAGAATCTGGGGTTTTTGCCCCTGCACAGCTCCTTCTGTCGCAGGTAGTGCAGGTGAAAGGGATGAGCAGTGAGAGGGGCAGTGTGCTCAGCACCAGCTGTGGGATGGCTTTGGTTTCCTTGGAGCCTCTCCCAGCAGCAGGAGGAGGACGCAGGACGATCCCAATCCCAATCCCAATACCAATACCAATCCCAATCCCAATCCCAATCCCAAAAGGCAGGAGCGGCTGCAGCGCAGGGAGGCAGAGCTGGAAGTGCCACTCTGAGGCCAAGACCCCTGGCCACCTTCCCTGGGGACAAAGGGAAGGAGAAACAGCAGGATTTTATCTTCACAGGGCAAAGCCTCGGCAGGAAAAACCATCCCTTGCTGGCAGGGTTTGGAACAACGCTCGGGACTGGGCCGGGTAGAGAGGGGATGGCTTGTGTGCGCTGAAAAATCAACCTGGATTAAGGGATAACTAAGGAAAGTCAGCAGTGATTATTAAATAAGCAAATTATTCCGTTTGTGAAAGGAAAAGAGGTGGCAGATGCTCTCGTGTCAGCTGGGGCTGCTGCCGTGGCACGCAGCGAGGAGCAGCTGAGCAGACGGGACAGGAGAGGTTCTGCAGGACGGGCGGAGCTCCATCTCCATCCATTGTTCCGCTCACTAACGCTAATTCACTTTCCCACCCACTACTTAATTTAATTTCCATGCCTATCATGGCTGGAATGCAGCATCCTCCTGCCAGGGGCCAGCAGAAAGGCAGGTAAAGGTCAGGTGAGTGTCTGAAAACTAAAATTACAGACAGCCCTGCTTGCTTTATTGCAGGTTTTATCACCTCGTTAAAAACAAACAAACAAAAAACCAACCAACTTTTGAAGGGATTGTTGACGATTTTAAATGTAAAAAAAAAAAAAAGTAATTTTCAAGGGATTGTTGATGATTTAAAATGTTTTTTTTTAAAAGAAAGATTAACTTTTGAAGGGCTTGGTGATGATTTTCAATGTTTAAAAAAAAAGAATAATTTTAAGGGGTTGTTGATGATTTAAAA
>VZRS01005814.1:0-44929 GCA_013398055.1 Ifrita kowaldi
CGGGAAGGCGGCGGGAGGGCGGCGGGAGGAGGAGGGAATGTCCCGCCCCGGTGCCGGTCCGGCCCCTTCGCCCCGGCGGCCGCGGGGCCCCGCGGGAAGCGCCGCTGTTGCCATGGTGACCGCGCGGTGCGGGCCGTGGGCGGGGCTCCCCCCGCGCAGCGCGCTCGCGATTGGCTCCGCCCCGCTCCACCTGCTCCGCGGGGAACGCGGGTTCGAGTCCCGGCCCCGCCGTCCCGAGGGACAGGGGCTCGGTGTGGGTAGTGTTGGAAAATGTGGGATGTGTCAAGATTATCTTGTTGTGTCCAGTTCTGGACAAGCACAAGTTAAAAAAAGACTTGCTGGAGAGGGTCCAGCAGAGGCCGCAAGGATAATGAGGCATCTGGAGCATCTTTGTGATGAGGAGAGACTGTGGGAGCTGGGCCTGGTCAGTCTGGAGAAGGGAACCTCATCAATCCATACAAACATCTCAAATCTTGTGCCAAGAGGATGGTGCCAGAGCCTTTTCAGTGGTGCCCGGTGAAAAGGAGCAATAAACTGAAACACAATGAGTTCCACCTCAGCATGAGGAAGAACCTCTTTCCATGGCGGGTGGCAGAGCACTGGGACAGCTGCCCAGGGAGGGCGTGGAGTCTCCCTTTCCAGACACATTCCAAACCCACCTGGATGCATTCCTGTATCACCTGCTCCAGGTGACCCTGCCTTGGCAGAGGGGTTGGACTGGAAGATCTCCAGAGGGCCCTTCCCACCACAACTGTTCTGTGATTCTATGATTCTAACCAGTGGAACAGGCAGCAGCTGCATCCCTTAGTCAAGGACACCCTGAAACTATCAAGCTTTAAGGACCTAAATTAATTTGTTGATGTATGTTTATGTAAACATTGGTAACTTTCAAAGCCCATATATTCTATAGGTGAACTATGTTTGTTATAATAATAAAAATCACACTGACAGGTCAAAAAGACCCTGCATAGGTGAAGACCCTTCCCCTGAGCGTGTGGAGAAGCAACTTGTATAGAAATTATTGAGCAATCCTAATAAAGGATTGTGCTTGGAAAGTTACTAAATCTGAATTTTTGTGTATAAATAATAGCAGGAAAGTCCGGTGGGGTGTGCTGGATTTGAGGAATACACCAAGCACCCAGGCTGCACAACCCTGAAATAAAAAAATCAGTGTCTCTCTCAAGTGTGTCATTATTGGCTTGTCGCACACCAGGTAAGAAATCCGATTTTGTGGACACCAGTGGCAGCCCCTTGGCCACCACAGTCCTTCTGTCACCCTCAGGGCAGCACAGCTGTGGAGCCCAGTCCAGGGAACATTGCCTCAGAGCAGGGAGAATCAGACAGGGAACATTTCTCCTCAGACCAGGGAGTGTTCCTCCTCAGTGCACTCCTGAGGAATGGCACTGGAGTCACTGGATCCGCCTGCTGGCATCCTCTCCATGCCACAGCTGCCACAGGTCAAAAGCTCCAAATGCTGCTTTTTGTCATTACCAAAGGTGTGGTTCCCCGCCGAGGAGTCCAAAGTTGGCTCTGAGGCGAGGCCATGACTCATGGCAGGAGGAAGGAGAGTGTGGATGATGGGCTGGCCACAGGCCAGGGTGATGCCATGGCACATGGAAAATGCATCTCCATGTCCTCACCCAGCTCTTGGCAGGACAGGGAAAGATCAGGCAGGTCCTGTGCCGCTGCCCTCCATGGGGAACTCACTCATCTGCCTTTAACCAGCCCAAATCTCCTTCTATTGCAGGCACAGGGGTCCTGAGCCAGTGGGGCTGCTGGGTCTCTCCGTGATCCATTCCAAGGGAGTCACTGGATCCATTCCATACAGAGTCACCGTAGCTGCTCCTCAGCAGGTGCATGGATGGGAGCAAGAGGAAAGGTTTCAGCAGCAAAAACATCCAGCCCTGTAACAGCAGCAGGAATATGGAGCTTGCCTCGCCTCCTCTATCCCCACCCACATCCCATTTAAATTAAGATCGCTTTCCCACAGCTTCCCCCCTTGCTCCCAAACCAGGATGATATAGGTGTTTTCCCCATCTTGGCAATGGATTTATCTTCACCACACAAAGGGATCCCAATTCCGTGACTCATTTGCCTTTCGATTTGCCAGAAGCCAAGCCATAACCCATCCCCTCAGCCACCTTTCCTCGCCAGCACCCTCCCTCCAGCTCCGGTGCAGAGGAGGGCGATCCATGGCTTGGACCGGTGCCTCTGCAAGGAGGGTGTTCCTGCCTCTTACACTTCTTTGAAGCGGTTCTTGTTCCACCCATGGCTGGGAACCCCTGCTCCAGCACACGGGGATCTCAGCAAGTCATAGGGAATGAGGAGAAGGGCCTGATCAGTTATTCAGGAGCCGCTTAATGGCAGCTCCCTCCACCAAAACACCTACACAGTGACAGAGCTGGAGAACTGGGCACGCCAGGCTCGGGGAGCCCTGGGAGCTGCATTCAAATGGACACTTCAAGAGAGCAGCCGTGCTCCCAAGGAGCTGCTGTCTTGTTTCCCACCGTGTGAGGAGGAGCCTCAGCGGGTGCCTTTGCGAATTCCCCCCGGGGAGATGAGACCTGGGAGCTTCAAAGGGGCCACAGAAACTCGGGCTGGTTCAAGCTGCGGCAGGCCCGGGGCAGGAGCAGCTCCGGCGGGATGGCGGCGCTGCGGGCAGTGCCGGGCCCGGAGCAGGCCCGGGCCCGATTGGTGCGGGGCCGCAGGGGCCGGATCCTCACCCTCTCCCGGCCCTTGTTGCCCTGGGGACACCCCGAACCTGTGGGAAAGGGAATTACTGTAGTGCAGGGCCAGCGCAGAGCGGGGAGCTGCGGGACCAGCAGTGCTGCACTGGGGGAGATGGGAACTGCACCCCGGCCGTCACAGCCAGCCCTTGCACCCCAGCTCTGGCACCAGGCAGGAGACTTGCCACCCCATTGCCACCCCATTGCCACCCCACTGCTGCCACTCCCTTAGAATCATAGAATTATTTGGGTTGGAAAAGCCCTCCGAGACCATTGAGTCCGGCTGTTCCCCCAGCACTGCCCAGGCCACCTCTGCCCCCAAGCTCCACATCGACACATCTGGTAAATCCTTCCAGGGATGGGAACTCCACCACCTCCCTGGGCAGCCCGTTCCAATGCCTGGCAATGGTTTCTATGAAGAAATTTTCCACGATATCCAATCTAAACCTCCCCTGGCACAGCTTGAAGCCGTTTCCTCTGGTTTTGTCCCTTTTTTCCCTGGGAGCAGAGCCCGACTCCCTCCTGACTGCCCCCTCCTGCCAGGGAGTTGTGGAGAGCCAGAAGCTCCTCCCTTGATCATCCCTTTCTCCAGGCTGATCTCCTTCAGCTGCTCCTGGTGCTGCAGACCCTCTCCCAGCTTTGTTCCCTTCCCTGGACACACTGCAACACCCCAGTGTGTGTCCTGCAGTGAGCAGAGGGCAAGGACAGGACCTGGCATGTGCCACAGCCCTGGCTGCTGGAAAGGTTCTTCCCCTGTGCTCTGTCCCCACCTGAGACCCTGCAGGAATCTTTCTCCCACTGAGTTTATCAGCACGTGGCAGAGCAGAGGTGACCCCAATAGGGGCAGAGTTAAACGCAGAGCCCTGGCCTCTCACCCCATGTATATGAATTAGGGCTGTAATTCCACCCTGCAGTGTGGCTGGCAAGAGCGAACAGACACTGCCAGACCCATCTCAGACATTTGAGCTTTGACCCTCTGTTTTATGACTTCACTGGAGCCGTCAGTGGGATGACAAGCAGCAATATGCAGTGAAGGAGTGCCTGCACATGGAAAGGAATGACAGGCCCCTTATCTATGAAGTTTCCATTCTTCAGATACAGTTTTCAAACAAAAGGCTCCACTACTTGGATGAGTAATGCCACTGTTTCTCCTCTCCACCGTACAATTAACTTCCAGGCTGGGATCTCTTCAGAATTGAGCTAAGAATGGCATAAACCAGGGAGTATCAGTGAATGTTCCATGCACCGGTGGGGCTGCTCCGGTGATTTAGCTCCTCTCACACAGTCTGTCAGTGCCCTGCAGTGGAGAAATGGGTTAATTGCAAACGACACATGGACACTGCCCACGACACCCCTGAGGGCAGGGACAAACACCGGGGAGGGGGTCACAGGCAGGCCCCCCAGCCCCTGCTCTGTCTCACTCCTGTCCCATCCCTGCCTGACTTCAGCAGGTGTGACAAGATCCCCTCCTTTGTTCCAGCCAGGAAAAGTCTCGGTCTCTTCCTGCTGAGCCAGTTGCTCCTGTTATGAGAAGAGGTGGAGGTGTATGCAAAAACAGCCCATCTGGGGCAGGGGAACACTGATCTTCCAGTACCCTTCCCAGGCCCACGTGGCGTTGAAATGCTCTGGCCCTCAGCAGGGAGGCACTTCAGTGTCCTGCCTTGCAGCCTTCCACCAGGTAACTTCTCCTACAAAAGCCAAAACTATTGGTGACAGCTCAGGATGAGCCCCAGGAGGAAACAGGCAGGAGCTCCCCACACACCTCAGGCACTGAGCACTGCAGGAAGGTGCTCCACTGCCCACCACATATAATCTGCGTAAAGGGAAGCAGGAAATCCTCCCACTCCCCATCACCACCACAGCAGCTGTCCTTAAAAGCTCCTTCCCCACCTCTTCATGCTCATCCACCATGGAAATCAGTGCAGAGCTACACAGAGAGCAAGTGCCTGGCTCAGAGCACAGGGAGGGCACAGCCCTGGCACTGCCTTCCCAATAAAACCCCGCTGGCCACGGGGCTCCGTTGCTGCCTCTCCCACCCTCAAGTTGGACTTGGGAACAAGGCTGGGAGAAAGAAGGCAGGAGAAAGAGTCCTGATTTAAAGGGAAGAGCTGTAAAACACACAGTCCGATGTCCTTGTGAAGGCTGAGCTCTGCCAGGCCCTGGAAAGGGCATCACCCCTTTGAGGGGGGCCAGGACCTGTGGGATTACACCGTGGTGTCCACACAATATTTCTCCCTCCAGAAAGGAGAAATTCAGGAAGGCAGAGACTATCAAACCTCAGCTGCTGAAAGCAGCCATAGCCAAGAAACCCTTGACTAAAAAACAGGGATAATTGAGCGTCAAATTTGTATGTATAATGCTCTCTAGTAGGAAGGAGTTGTTAGATTGCACCGTCACGGAGGTTTCAGTGCAACAGAGGGAAGAACCAGTGGGTGTGGGATTGTTGCCAGTTATATAATCCCCGGGGGTTTTGCCTGCACTGGTTTGGGCGAAGACACGGCCCCATCCCGATCCCAGTGTTATCAGCAACAGCACACGGTCAGACTTGGGGGCCTGTGGGGAGAACAAAGGGATGCAGATTTCCTGGGAGTCTGCTTTTGTTTTCCCAAGCAGAAGAGTGACTCAGATTTCAGCGCACTCCTGTAACTCAGCCAACAACAACACATCCTTAGTCACAGCGATAAAGCCGAGGATCTGTGTTCCATTTGCTGAACTAAAAAAAGCTCAAACTCATCCACCCAAGGGCCAGGTCAGTCACTAAACCAGAGACTGCGCTGAACCCCAAGCTGAGCACAGTGACGGCAGCATCTTCCTCCCCAACAACCTCACTGAACTCCTGGAAACTGCTCGGAAAATCCTCTGAACCAGCACGGATAATCTTGGTGCTGCACTATCACAGCTCTCTGATAACTCCTAAGCACTCACATGTCATTCCAACACGGCTGCCAAAGCCTTGCAGAAATGCTTTCACTTCCTGAGGAATGCTCCAGGAAAAAGCACGGTACTTCCTTGTGCTTAAGGACCGGCTTAACACATCCCTGTGCTGTTGTCTCCTGGATCTGAGCTCGTTTTTCATGGCTGTGAGGTACATGCACAGCTTGTTGCAAATGCCAGGGCACGGGTTGCTCCACCTCAGTCATTGCATTCAAAAATTGCGAGCAAAAGAACTTAAACTGACAAAGGGGAGGTTGGATTGGGTTTTAGCAAGAAATCCTTCTCTGTGAGGGTGCTGAGGCCCTGGCACAGGTTGCCCAGAGAAGCTGTGGCTGCTCCATCCCTGGAAGAGTCCAAGGCCAGGTTGGACAGGGCTTGGAGCAACCTGGGATAATGGAAGGTGTCCCTGTGAATGAGATGGACTTTAAGGTCCTTTCCAACCCAAACCACTCTGTGATGCCCTGAGACTCCCAATCCCAGGCTAGCAAAATCCCTGTTGTAGAGTCCTCCAGCCCCCAGTGCTGCTGGGCTGGGTAGGGACCCAAGGCTGTCAGCCCTTTGAGGCATTTTGGATTTGCCCAGGGATTGCTACAGCTGTGGATCAGCCTTTGAATTTTCAGCTTCATTTTCCTCTGGAAAAGGCCTCTCTGAAATACGTGCTGGAGCACCTTAAGGCGGCAGAGGGAGCACGGGGTGTTGCCAGGACAGCGCCCACCTGGGCAGATGTTTGTGCCAGCACTCAGCGTGTCCATTCATGCATGTTAACAAGGGCTATAAATACTCCGGGTCCTTCCCGGCTCCGGTGCCACGTGCCCGAGCCTGGCAGGAGGGTGTGTGAGGACGAGCACTCACAGCTGGGCTCACCAGCACAGCCCCCAGTGCCCCCCATCACACCCAGCCCTGGGCTCGTGCCACAGCAGCTCAGGAACCAAAGGATTGGGCTCATGGAGCAGAGGATCAACGCAGAGCACAGAAAAAACTGGGGCTGCCACCACCCTTTGGAGGAGCTCCCATAATCCAAGCCCGGCTGATGGTGAACATCTCCTTGTTGGCAAGGGGTTGGAATGGTTTCTCTCCCTGCACAGGACAGAGCTGCCGCCTCTCCGGGGCTGCTCCACCAGCTGCTGTCTCCTGCACTGCATGGAGGTGGCAACTGATGGAAATTTCCATGCACTTCAAAGCACAACCTCAGGATAGCTGCTTTTGTGAGAAACTATCCCAAGTTAAAAATTAATGAAATTCACTTTTAGGATCATTTACTTTCCTCCATCCGAACGGCAGGATTTTTGCCAGCCTCTCTGCACCAGAACAAAGAGCATTCCTGCTTTGGCACCTTGGGGATGTGGCCTCTGGTGATTAGGTTGCCAATTAATATCAGGTAATTAACACATTTGCAAGGGCTGGTTGAATCCCACCCTGACATTTTGCAAACTCTGCGTGTTTGGGGAGTGTCTTCATCAGCTTTTGAAGTTCTGAGCTGTGAGCTCCCTGCAAACCTCAGCCTGCACTGGAAACTGGGGCTGGGCCATTAGAGCAAACATGCCTCAAGAAGCAAACATATTATGGATTAATTAAATACCAGGATTTATTTAATTAAGCCTCTTCTCATAAGTATGTAGAGGCAGGAATCTGGAGCGAGCATCCAGCCTTCCTTGCACTGCCATTTTTAGAAATGCAGTTGAATTCTGTGCTGCTTAAAACACAGCGTTGGGGTGATGTGGAGCCCTCCTGCCTCCGACAGCAGTGCAGGATCTGACACCACAGAGTTGGGGGCACCTCTTCCCCATTCCCACACACAACATCCCCCCTTGGAAGAGCACCCAAGGATCTTGTGGAGTCTGGAGGGGTGACAAGTGCCAGCCCTGAGCAGGGGCAGGCACCACAGGCAGCTTGTCCTCCTCATGTTTGTGATGAAAAACTTGTCCCTCCTGTTCCCTACAAGAAAGGCACCGCAGCCCATCCTATCAGTGCCAGTTTAAAGGTCTGGAGATTGATCCAGGAAATACTGAGATCAAGTCCAAGGTCATTTTGGGCACCGTTGCAGAATGCACTCCCTCACCTCCTGCACACCCCACCTGGCAGCACACAATCAGGTACAAACCATCACCACCATGTCCCAGCTCTGGGCTGCCCCATGCCAGGGCCCTCTGTCACCTCCCCATCTGCTCTGTCTGGGGCAGTTCACTCCCTGCAGCACCAAGGACCTGGCCCAGCCCTTCCCCAGCCCTTTTCCTCCTCTTCAATTGCTCTGTTTCACCATCAATTTAAATTCTCCGCGTTACAGGGTGGGTCCAGCAAGAGGAAGGATGGAGGTGACAGTGCCAGCAGAGCCAAGGAGGTGTCACTGCCACACATCTGCCCAGAGGGACAGGGACAGGGTCAGCAAGGCTGCACAGAGGAGGCCAAGGGACAGGATGGGGGAAAGCAAGGATTGTGAGGGCAAGGAGGGTGCAAAAAAGAGCCCCAGAGCCCCTAGGACAGGGAACACTCACCACGAGCAAGAGAGGGCTCTGGAATCTGTGGACATGCAGAGCATTTTGGGCACTCCCTGCTCAGGGTATCCCCATTTGCTGCCTTCCCAGGGGCCGCGCAGCCGGAAAGAACCACCAGGATCTGATTGATTTGAAAATACATTAACCATAGAGAATAGAGCTTTAATTTTTCTTTCTCAACAACAATAAGGAACAGTTTACATTAAAAAAAAAAAACCCAAAACCATGAATAAAATAATATAAAACAGATATTATACCACAGTGTGGAATTCAGATAATCTAAGAACATTAGCAGCACTTCTACAAATAGATTAAAAGCTGTAAGTGCTTGTTAAGCTCAGATCGAGCAACTCCCAGAGACCAAAATGGCATCCAACAGAGAAAAGCAGCAATTCTGTGTAGGGCAACAGAAAAGTCTAATGCCAGGACACCAGATACATTCAAACCCCTGTGCTGAGGGGTAACTCCCTGTCCCACAGAGCCCTCACGATGGCTGTCACACCCTGTCACTCTGTCTGGCTCTCCAGAACACTCCTTGAACGAGGGAAGTGACAATCGTGGGTCTGAGGTAACATCCACGTCGTATTTTCAAAGCTTTTCATTAATTCTGTTTGGGAAAACAGTTTCTTCCTCGGCTTCTGGGAATTACTCTCCAGAGAGACTGAATTTCTGAGAATTTAAGTCGCTCTTACATAGTCACAACAATGACATTTTTAGTCTCTCAGTATCCAGGATCAGGATTTTCAATTCTTCATTGTCCTTAGCAGCAAAGCCATACTCGTTCCTGAAACTTCCACGTATTTAAGATCTTGTGCATAGTTTCAATTTTAGCATTAATTCATTAAAAAAAAAAGTTTAAAAAAAAGGATAAATGGTGCTTTTTCCCCCTTATCAAAGCACTGCTGCAAAGTGCCCTTGCTCCTGGTCATGTCCCACTGCCGATGGCTCAGGAGCCACCATGGAGAAGGGACCGTCCCCTGCAGCACCATCCGTGGGCTCTGCTCAGCCTCCACGTGCAAAATCCATCTATAAAAGGAAGCTATTAAACTACTGAACAGGAATTTAAGGTGGAATATGCTTATCACCAATCTAAAATTAAATTAGAAATTAGATTATATTAGACACATTAAAAGACTTCCATGGCTATTCCAACCGCGTACAATCTCCGGGAAGTTCAGGATTCAGGCAAAGTTGAGAAGGAATCCACACAATGAGCTGTGTGAACGTGTGGCTACGGCACCAAATGGCCTCCAGTGGCCACCAGAGAACAGAAATGTGGTGTCACCGGGGTCCACAAAGGTTTAGATGCCTTCATCAGTGAAAAATTGATTATTCAGGGCAATGAGGATGCTGACCTTGAGTGAGATCACTGGAACAGCAGGAACAACCAGCGGCATTTGATCTACTTCAGGGTGTCTGAAAAAGCTTTTATAGGAATTTCTGACACAGGTCCTGGTGAGTTTCAACCCTTCCACAGTGCTAGGAAGGTTTGGAACTCCATCTCTACATTGTGCTCTGTCAATTTGTGCTCACGCGATAGTAAAATGCTGAAGACAAGCCCAGAACTGCTCAGTACTCGGGGGAATTCCCAAATGGAATGAGAAATAAGACAGAGGTTTTGATGACATGACCATCATTTTGGTCCTACTGATCAAAAGCTCAGAGGCTCCCACTGTGCCTCTAGAGAAAAGTGATTTAGATATTTTAAGATATTTCAAAAGCAAACTTAGGTGATGAGAATCCCAAAACTGATCCCATCCCTCTGGTCAGAGGGCCATGGGCCACAGTGACTCTCAGTGCAGGGGACTAACCTCAGGATAAACCAGGAAAGAGAGGGAAAATAGTCAGGCAAAGTAAATCATAAATAAATACAGAACAAATGAGAAGAACCTCATCCCATAAACTGCTCTTGGCCACAAGGCTTGTGTCTCCAGGATGGGATTTTGGGATGAGGTCTGTGATCCCCACCTGCATCTTCAACAGTTCCATCTCTCAGCCTTTTTTTCACCTGTCAGTGACAAGGGCTGACCACCTGCAGTTCCACTGCTGGCTCACGTTGCACTACGAGGAGAATTTGGATGCGTTAAGGGATGTTCCCCATGCCAGGGGCCAGATGAGAGCAGGACAGGGAGGCAGCAGGAAATTCCCACACAAAAAACCCTCTCAGTCTTCATGAAAAACGTTCACAGCAAAGCGATTCAGAGACTTCAACACAGCAAGAGAAAAACTCCTAGGAAAATCACACATTTAGGAACAAACACAACTTCTAAAGGGTCTGCACAGGTGACACCAAAAGAGATGGATACCAGGAGCTCGTTGGAAGGTTGCATGAGCAGAAAGCTCAAATGCAGGAAGAGAATCCATCTGTCACCCCCTTGGGGGAACACAGGGCCAGGACACAAACACTCAGTGGATTTACACACACTGAGATTATCTGAGCTCAGCAGCTCGAGCGTGAGACAAACCCCAAACCCCACAGCAACGTGGGTGCTCGGTGAGGGTGTGATGGGAGCTGAACTCGCAGCCCGTGGAGCCCATCCTTCCTCAGGCTCAGCTCTGGAGCGACTGGAGCAGAGAACATGGGCTGGCAGCACATGCAGCCCTTGCTGCACCCAGGGGAATGCAGCAGCTCCTCAGAAAGCGTGGAGTCATGGAGTGGTTGGGGTTGGAAGGAAACTTAGAGATCACTTAGTCCCACCCCCTGCCATGGGCAGGGACACCTTCCACTAGCCCAGGTTGCTCCAAGCCCCATCCAACCTGGCCGTGGACACTCCCAGGGATGGGGCAGCCACAGCTTCTCTGTGTCAGTGCCTTATAGTGAAGAATTTCTTCCTAAAATCCAATCTAACCCTGCCCTCTGACAGTTTAAGGCACAGAGCTCCAGTCCCTGGTCCCACAGAGTCAACAACAGGTTAAAATAGTCCTGGGCTGGCAGTGCCATTGTGGGGGGGGATTTCAGCTGCACGGAGCTGCTGGGATGAGACATTCCTCTTCCCCAAGGGGCCAGACAAGATTACTGTATATGGACAAGCATTCCCTGGTGACGGGCCTCTCCTGCATGGCAAACAGGCCATCCTTGGCTGCACGGCTGGGAGAGAGCCCTGCTGGCTTCCACAGCCATGATTCCCACTGTCAGAATTCCAGAACAAGGCTTTATCTCGTGGGGATCCAGCAGTGGGGCAGCGCCAGGCAGGACAGGCTGAGGCCAGAGAAGGCCCACGAACAGCTGCACAGCAAAACCTTTGCTTTTCAGCCTCTTAGCAGCTTTTAACCATCAAAGAGAGCCCCAAGCTCCTGGTGGTGCCTCGCTGTGGGTCCCCACAAGCACAAGAACCTGCCCAGCAACACAGCTGAAACAAAACGTTTTTATATTATTTTTCCCTCCTTTTTGTTTTTTCCTCTTGTCCAGTCTTAAAGTCAGAACTAAGATGAAGCCAAACTGAGGTTGTGATGGTGGCTCTGCTCTGAGCTTCCTGTTGCCCCACCAGAACAACTCTCCCAGCACAGGGACAGTGACAGATTGGCACATCATGGAATAGGTGCTATAGAAACCACACAGTTCTTAGAAGCAAAAGATTTCTCACCCCCCCCCACTTCAAAAAATAACCCACTTAGTTCACATATTTTCTCTCTATACTGTATATATGTTATATATAGACACGATTCTCTGGTAAACATTTACAAGATATTGTAAATAACATTGAAAATTTCTATCTCCATTTGCACAACAGCGCGCACTCACACGCCAGCACACAAGGACACACAGTCAGGTACAATCAATAAATAAATACTTTTCTCCCCCCCCAAGAAATTATTCAAAAAACACTGCTATTGAGCGGCCAAAAGACACTCTCAGTTAATACAGACAGCAAATATTGTGCAGAATTTCTTGGCTGTTTTTGTTTAAAAACCAAGGAATGAAGCTTGAAAGGTTACGTGTCAGCGACGTTGCTTGGTCAGATGGTGTTTCAGGTGACCTGTGGGTCCCTGTCCCTCAGGAAGGGGAGAACAGAGTGCTTCCCTTTCCCTCTAGACAGGTGACAGATCTGTCCTAGAACCTTGAGGGAACAGGAGCAGCCTGGGAAGGAGGGAGGACACGAGCTTTTCGCTCTGCTTAGTGGAAAGGTGAAAGATTCTCACAGGAACCGGCAGATCTCAAGCTCTTTGTTTCCTGTGCTACTACAGCCCAGCACCCTTTGGGGTTTTACTGCTTCAGGGAATTCCCCAGATTGTTGCACACATCGGTTGGGATTCTGAGGAGTGAAAGGCTGCCCACTGCTCTCCTCCTGCCCCAGCCCCTTCCCCAAAAGGTTCAGGATGTGCCACTGCCTTTTCCAGCTGCGACCTCCATGTCCCAGTGTACAGAAATGGCTGATTTGCTCAGAAACAGCAAACCACTCCACCAGGCTCCTCAGGCCTTCCCTGAAGCAGCAGTTTTCTCTGGTGCAGACTGACAGCCGCCTTTTTTTCTGCCAGCAACATCTGACACATGCCACGAGCCAACACAAACCAGCACAGACAGATGTTCCACGGGAGAAGGAAGGGCCCCTCTCCCTCCCGTGGGAGCACTCCAGCAGCAAGGCAGGAGCAGGGCCAGAGGAGAGCACACACACAGCACACATTGCACCAGGGGGGAACACAAATTTTTGCAGCAAAACTTGAGAGAAAGTACCCTTAGAGAGAGAACTCCAGCCCAGCACACCCAGCTCCTGCCCTCCCTGGCTGGGCTGGACCCTCCACCCACCCACCCCTCTCCTTTTCCTGTATTGTTTTTACCTGAGTTGAAAAAGGACTCCGAAGCCTCTGCAGGGCAGCCTGTGTGGGACACAGCAGCTGGAGAGGCACTTCATGCAGTGGGCTCCAGGCTGTGCCACAGGAAAAGTGGCCACACAAGTGCATCTTCCCAAAGCAAAGACCACTCAGGGACCTTGGGCTATTTTCCTCTCCCAGGCCTGTGGGAGAAGCCCACCAAGACCTAACTGGAGATGCTCAGTGGGTTTAGGGGACCCAACAGCCAGCCCTGAAGCACATGGGGAAAACCCCCAGGCACCACGGGGATTGTCTGAGCTGCTGAGCTTCGAGCAGCCGGTCTTAATGGACAGACAGGCACTGTCAGAGGGAAAGTCAGGATAATCAGGAGCTCTGACTCGCCTTCTGAGGAGCCCTTCCCTCACAGGAGCTCAGAGGAACAACGAGGAGACCAGACTCCTACCACAAGCAGCTAAAGTAAGGCAGGTAAGGAAACCTCCAGCCTGGAGTTCCCAGAGGAGGTCAGGACCAGATTTCCCAGCGTTCAGAGAACATTACAGAGGCTGGATTTTGAAAAATAAACCCCAGTGCTGAATTTGGAGCTGTTCTGAGAATCCATCCAGACACGAAGCTCTTGTGTGCTCAGATATTGTAGGAACAATGTAAAATCCCAGGGAGAAAACAGAGCCCTAAAAAAAAGAAAATACTGAAGGGGAAGTAATGCATTGAGGGACAAGATCAAAAGAGGAATTTCTGTGATCAAAGTCCCCCCCATTACTGGCAGAACCTCGTTGTGTTGGTGAGAAGCTGAGAACTGGCAGCATCCCTGTGCTGCCCGGGCTGGCAGGGCTGGCTGCCTTCCCACACCACAGGGAAGGGCTGCCCAAGGAAGCAGCTTTCCAAGGAATCAGCTTTCCCTCTGTGCCACCAAGCTCTGCTCCCCCAGCCCCCGAGCTCTGCCCTGGGATGTGGCAACGCCTGGGCAGTTTTGGTGGCCACGGCAGCTGCTGCCCCTCCAAGGTCATTGAGCCACTGCCTGGTCCTGCTCCCGGCACAGGAACACACCTGGAGGGATCTTTGGTTGACTCACTGCAGAAGGTCTGAGCTGGGGGCTGTGCTGAGCCCAGGGGACTCCCAGCTCACACAGCAGCACGTGTCCCACCACCTGAGTCCCACGGGTGTGGCACTTGGAGAAACAGGAGGAGGGAGGAAGCATCGGAGGGGAGTCCCGGCTCTTTGGGTGCCTCATCTGCCCCGGGGTCCTTCATTTGTTCTCGATCAGAGTCTGCACTTTATAGACCAGGTCCCGAGCCAGCTTCAGGATCTGTTTGGTGTTGTGGCGCTCGGCCATTTCTGGAACACAGACAGAGGGGCCGGACAGGTCAGACCTGAGCACCCCACAGCTCTGCTGCCCACATTCCCAACCTCCCCTCACAGGGACACCTGGCTCTGGAGAGCCATCCTTAACCAGCCCCTCGGGATGGGGAAAGCAGCAGGAAGTACAGCCCAACCCTCAGCTCCCTTCAACACGTCCAGGTTGGCCACTGCTGCGGAGTGCAGGTGGATCCCAGCACCACCAGACCCCTCAGAGCTCTGGGTGTGTTAAACATTTCCAGCATTGCCCAGATGTGTCCACAGCCAGCCACGTGCTGCCCACACCTGAGCAGCTGCCCCAAACTGAGCCCAACAGAGCATGAGCTGTACCGTTGAAAAACTTGATGATGTCTGTGAAATCCATATTGTTCTCCAGGATGATGTCCCGGTACATCTCCACCAGGGCCAGGGCTATGAAGAGCACGTAGTGAGCAGAGGAGACGTGAGCAGCAGCCCAGATGGTCTCCCAGACGGCGAAGACGTCGTCGTACACCAGCTCTGTGAGCAGAGAACAGCAGTTACCACTCCACTCACCCCACCCTGACTCTCAGCACTCCCAGCAGCGCTGGGGAGACACTCTGGGTGCTTCCTTCCCACAGGAACCTGCTCCAGCTGGAAGCAGTAAATCAGTCATCTGTAGGGAGAAATATTCTGCCCTGCAGCAGGTGACACAGGCCCCAGGACACACTCGTGGAGAGGCTCAGCAGCAGCTCTGGAACAACAGGCTGAGTATCTAGACAGAACAATCAGCCAGACATAAACCAGGGAAAAGTGAAAAGGAATTCCAAGTTAAGTTTAAAGCTGCTGAGAAGCCTGGAAGCAGACCCTGCCCCACCCTTGGGTGGTCTCAGCACACACCTCTCTTGAAGTCCAGGAGAAACCATCGGTAGCAGAAGTAGAAATGAGTGTAATCCCCATTCTGGTGCATCAGCTCGAAGAGCTCAGAGTCCAGAATCTGTCAAGAAAAGCGAAAGGAAACTCAGGAATGCACACACAAGGCACTAGACATCCCTCTGCCTGCCTCCCTCCATCCCACTGCTCTCCTACTGCACCAGATCCCACCAGCTCCTCCCTCCCTTTCCTGGCACATGCTGCTCCAGGCTGTCCTTGGAGCCCCTGCTGTCCCTTCTGCTTCCCCGCACTGAAACCCCCCCTCAGCCCCCCCAGGACCAGCTTCCCCTCTTGGGTGTGAGAAGCCACTGTCCCCATGCCAGGAACCCTCACCTGGATCAGCGACCTCATGTTGGCAAAGTGGGTGTCCATGGCTCCTCCATGGGGGAAGTTCTGATTCATCCTCTTCATCAGCTCGGTGAAGCAGCTGAAAGCCAGAGCCTCTGTGCAGGAGAGGAGAGACATCACTGCAGGGCTGCACGGGCACTGCTGCTCCTGCTGCAGCAACATCCTTCCAAAAAGTCCACCCTGGCCCCAGGGTGGGCTCCTGGGAGCCAGGCAGCATCCGGGACAAACGGGATCCTGCTCCACACCTCCAAGCACTCCACTGCAAAGGGTCACCACCAACCCAGCAGATCCCCACATGCAGGGGACAGGGAAAGCAGAGCAGAGCCACCCACTCACCATCATCCAGGATGACCAGGAGAGGGGCCAGCAGGTCACACATCCCCTGCACGTAGCCAATCTCAATGTGCTGCCAGATGTAGCTGTGTGAGAGAGCGGGAGAGGTGACCTGGGACCTGAGTGCCACCACCTGCCACCTCCTTTGCCCATGCCCTGTCTCCCTTCCCAGGATGCTGGGACAAATCACACCTGTTCATTCTGTTATCCCTGTGATGCAAATGATTCAATTCTTGTGGTGACTCCCAGGTAGGACATGCATGGCACAGTCCTGGATCTACACCCTGCCACGGCCACATCCAGGGTCAATCCAGGGCTGTGCCATGGCCATTGCATGGAAAATCAGCGCAGGGAAAAGCAAAATGGGAAAGCACAGCACAGCGGGGTCATTGGTTAAAGGGCAGAGACTGATAGAATGTGTTCATCTCTCATTCTCATCCTTCCCCCTCCATTCATTCTCTTGGTTCTCTCTGCAGACACTGCCTGCCTCGCCTTCCCATTCCCAGTGTCCCAGGAAGCACCCGGCTCTGCAGGGATATCTTCCCTTATTTGGTAGCAAGGCAAAATGTGTTCGGAGAGGACTCAGATCTGCTGCTGGCACAAGGGAAGGATCTTTTCTAGCCTGACCACTGGTTTTCCAAAATGTGCTGTGCTGAAGGTCTAATCTGAGCAGAGATCTCCAGCTCTGGCTGTCGGGTGAAGTGACAGCACTGATGGAACAGCAGCTTCTCCTCATGTTTGCAAGATGAGTAATAATATTTTATCCTTCGCTGCCTGTGCAGCAGCAGCTGAGCTGGAGCTGGTCTGAGTCTGTGAGTGTCACTAGGCAAGCTCAGAGTCACAGGCACTCAGAAATGCACCCAGGTCTGGCTCTCTCCTGGGATTTTGGGCAGGCACAAACCATTCCGGTGCTTCAGGCACTTTCTCATTAGCACTACAGCTCTGTGGGCTGATCCTCATTAAAGCATTTTTCAGGCATAGTCCAGAAAGCAGGCAGGCTGCACTGGGTTCCTGGGCAGCCCAGGGAGCCTCTGCCTTGGCCAACACCCCAGGACACAGCAGTGATGGGGGAAGGACAGCCAGACACCTCGGTCTGGGAACCGCAGCATCCTTGGAACTGTGGCCGCAGTGCTGGGATGATGAGGGGATTTGGGGAAGGAAGGCAAGGAGCAAAACTCAGTAACCACAACACAGTTTGAGGCTCCAGCCTGCAGGTGAATCCCAGGAAGCCCCCCACAGCCCCCACCTGCACATGACGTTGCGGAGCTTCTCCAGGTTGGCGGGGGTGAAGTACCAGTAGTTGCGGTCACAGCGCTGCACGTCCTTCTCAATGCGGTGCAGGTTCACCGTGTACATGTCCAGCAGCTCTGGCTGCCCAAAACAAGAGCAGAGTTGATTTGTTTTCCAGTAAAAAGCAAGAAGAAAGTCGCAAGGGCAGTGGAGTGACAGGGCAGAGTTTGGGCGGAAGGTGGGAGCTCCTCTACCCACAACTGCAGGCAAATGCAGCCCCTCCACTCGGCCCCAGTGAGGCACATCTGGAGCGTGGTGTTCAATTCTGGGCTCCTCAAGAAAGACAAGGAGCTGCCAGAGAGGGTCCAGCAGAAGCCAGAGAGATTATTTGGGATCTGGAGCATCTCTGTGATGAAGAGACACTGTGGGAGCTGGTCAGTCTGGAGAAGACTGAGAGGAAATCTCATCAACTCATATAAACATCCCAATTTGTGTGCCAAAAGGACAGTGCCAGACTCTGTTCAGTGGTGCCCAGTGACAGGACAAGGAGCAATGGCCATAAACTGAAACACGAGCTCCACCCCAACATGAGGAAGAATTTCTTCCCATGCAGGGTGGCAGAGCCCTGGAACAGCTGCCCAGGGAGGGTGTGGAGTCTCCCTCTCTGGACACATTCCAAACCCACCTGGACACATTCCTGCGTCCCCTGCTCCAGGTCACCCTCCCCTTAGCAGGGGGGTTGGACTGGATGATCCCCAGAGGGCCCTTCCCACCATTCTGGGATTCTGTGGTCCTGTGAGGCAGCCAGGAAGAAACCCCCCCTGGACAGGTGTGTACTTACAGAGTAGGTGACACCCGTGGAGGAGAGAGCAGCTGGTTCACTGCTGGTCAGATCGGTGACAGTCAGAGAGTCCAGCTGTGGGTACAGACTCTCCATCTCTGGCTCCTCGGAGAGGTTGTCCTCGCTCTCCACCAGGCTCTGCTTCTCAGCCTCGCTGTCTGCCCAGCTCTCCACCACAGTCAGGGCCACGGCGTCGCTGTCACGCAGGAGCCCTGCCGAGCCCTCGCCCACGGGGACAAAGTCCACGCTTCCACCAGTGGGAAATTCACCTTCCAGGCTGTCTTGGCCTTGCAGCTTCTCCTGCTGGGCACCATCCGTGTCCGGTGGGGCTGGCACGTCGGACCCAGCAGCCTTTCCCTGGGAGCTGGACGAGGATTTGGTGGTTTCCAGGGCACTGTCCTCGTTGCTGAAGCTGCGCTCCGAGAACCCCGATGTGATGGAGAAGTTTTGGGAAGAGGGGTGCCCAGAATCAGGGGAGCACGTGCCATTGGGAACCACCCCATTGGGGATCTTGCTTTGTTTGCCATCTTCCAGCTGAGCATCTACTTCAGTCTGTTCCACCTCATCCACAGATTCAAACACCTGTAAAGGGTGAGTGGGAAGACATCCCAGGCATTCAGCAAGCATTGGGAACACGGGTACTATGTCCCCAAGAGCTGTGTACTCATAATGCCCATGTTCCCAGCAGTGGAGAGCGAGGAAAGTCCCCCTTTAGCTTCTTCTCCCTGGATTTGAGTCAGTGTTTGGTCGTTTGCACAGCTCCAAGCCCACAAATCCTTGCTCCAGGGGACTATGCTTTGCTTGGCATTATATACTGGGAAGAAATTTCAACAGGTGTTAAACACCTGGGCATGACCACAGGGAGCAGCCACAAACCTTCAGGTGTGTGACCACGGGGCAGAGCTGAACACTGAACACCACAAACAGAGCACGCTTCTGACATTAATAGCTCCAAAGCAGGCTGGGGACTCATTTACCTCTTCCAACACTAGTTCTGTTTGCCAGAAATCATTTTGGTTGTGGTGAGGGGTTGGCCCAAGCCAAGGCAGAGCCGTGGGGTCAGGGAAAGGAGGGACAAGGTGCTCACCTGGGTGCTGGAGCTGGAGTCGCTCTGCAGCCGGGCGTGGTTCTGCCGGCCGGAGCTGCAGCTCTGCGAGGACTGTAGGGGACAGGGAAAAGGGCAGCAAGAAAGAAAAGAAAAAGGTTCGGGGTGAGGGAGCTCAAGCAGAGGTGGCACTTCTGCAGGTGAAGAACAAGCAGAAAATGCATCCAGTAAACTCTCACATTCGACCCACGGAGGATGTTCCTGTCGCATCGATGCTGCCGTGTCACCCAGCACAGTGCCCTGCCTCAGCCCCCAACACTGCTGGGAAGGTGACAAAGCCCCAGGCCAGTGCACTTGTTCAAGGGCTGTGAGTTGGGTCTGAAGGAGCTGCTTTCCTCTGGCCTGCACGGAGGTCACACTGCCTCCCCAGAGTGCAAATTTCTACAAATCTCTGTCCTAATTTGGCAGCAATGCAGCTCAGCCCAGCTCAGTTTACATAAACGATGAAGTCAGGCTATAAAACAGTCCCTCCAAGCATATTCATGCTTTTTTTCCTTTTCTTCAAGGACAAATATTGACGTTTCAAGCCAGACTCAGTGGAAGCAGCTCCTCTCAAAGTCACGAGCACCCTGTTCTGGTTTCCAGCTGAAGCACAGAGGGAAGGGCTGGGTTTTGCAGGCACCAGCTCCGTGCTCGGTTCTGTGGGGTCCCTCTGAACAACCAGCCCTCAGTAGGAGCAAGTCCCCCCCCATAAACTGAGCAGAGGTGCAGAGCACGGCCATGACATCACACACAAACAATAGGATTTTAAGAAAATACAGCACATTCAGAACAGCAGTTGTCTCCACCCTTGTATTGTGGGCGTTTGCTGGGCAGGGCTCTGGTGGAGAGAGGAAGGGCGACAGTTTTCCTCCATTACCATGGGAGCACTTAAAACAGGAAATTTCAGGTTGAGATGGGAAAGGGGGGAAACTTTGCCTCTGTTCACTCTGCCAGCTCCCTTCCCACGTGGGTACAAAGGAAGAGCCACAGTGGAGATGCTGAGGGGATGGGAATGATTCCCAGAGCTTCAGCCAACGGAGCAGCGCCTCTGCTCACCCTGAGAGCTGCATCATCCAGTTCCCCCCTGCCCCTGGCTCAGACCTGCCTTCCCTGCATCTCTCCCTCTCTGGGCACACACGTAGCCTGCAGGACTGGGGCTGAGCTCATCTCCTTCCCAAAGCACCCACACAACTTCCCAGAGGGAAGCAGATCAAGTCTCCAGTGCTCACCTCCCCTCGCCTCTGGGCCAGCAGCCTGAGGTCAGGGAATGCTCTGCCATGCTGGGCTCTTCTCCTCCAAGGACAAAACTCTCATGGAAACACTCCCTGGACTCTGTTCCCAGGACTGCATTTTCTTTCACAGGCTTTTCCCTCCACACCCTTTGGTTTGGGCTGTGGATCTCATTCCTCACTGCATTGCTAAAAGCCAGTCTCACAGTGTTGGGTGCCCCCATGCATGACACGGTGTACTGAGGGTTCACTGAGGCTTCTTCCATGCTGGGAAAGGGAGCCAGGAAGCCCAGTGCCCTGCTTCACAGCCCCTCAGTGCCAGGAACATGATCTTCCTCCTCACCCCTACTTCAAACCATCTTCCATGGAGCTAACTCCATGAGTATCTCACTTCCACAGACTACAGCAAGGGACAAGACACACAGATGGGCACCAGTCAGGGAAGGAGGGTGGGCAGGACCTGTGTCTCCATCCCACATGGACTCCGGCTGGGCACTGCCCAAGCTCCCCCACGCCCTCACCTCGTTGCTGATGGTCGAGTCCCTGTGCATCATCCTCTGGATGTGGGAGTCCAGGCTGGCCCCCGAGGAGCACTTGGCCAGGGCTGCGGCGTGGGACTCCTTCTCGCGCTGCCGGACGATGGCCTCGCAGCCCAGCCACTCTGCCATCGTGTGCTCGTAGCACGCCCGGGTCTGCTCGTCAGCCTGGGACACAGAGGGACAAGGGCTGGGAATGGCTGTCCCTGGAGAGCCCCAAACCAGCCCCTCCTGTGCCCCAAACAGCCCCGCACAGGGAGGGTGCACATTCATGTGAACTGTGGCTGGGTGGGACACAGTCACCCTTACCCTGCACAGTGCCTGACCCACAAAACGTGGCCAAAATTTGGATGGAAAAATGCCCATCCACCTCCTCCCTGCCTTCCCGATGGAAAAATGCCCATCCACCTCCTCCGTGCCCTCCTAAGGTGCACAAGGCACTGCACATGAGGAGCTCTGCAGGCCAGGGACGAGCTTGGCCCTATCAATTCCTGCTGATCCAAGTGTTTGTCCCACTCCAGCCCAGTCCAAGAGTGGACATGAGGCCCAGTGGGCTCACGGGGTGGGCTCTGCAAACAGCCCCTTCCACTGGGCAGGACCAGGGCACACTGAGCTGGCAGCACGCCCTCACCAACCTCCTTCCTCTCTGCCTCCGTCATCCCAAACTGGTAATGGCCCAGCAGGAAGGGCCACACGGCCTTCCTGATCTCGTGCTGGATCCCGCCATAGTAGATCAGCCGCAGCAGCTCCTGGTCCTCGTAACTCTGTGGGAAGAGCCTGGGGTCAGGGCACAGACACAGCCAGCACACTGGATGTAAAAGTGTCCCCAGCCCAGCTGTGCCACCCTTCACCACCCCCAGCCCTGCTGCCCATCCGCTGCAAATGATCCCTCAGACCCCTGCCTGGGCTTAAGTAGAGCCAGAAGCTGCTGTGGGTGGATATTTCAGCTCCCCACACCAGAGAGTGGCCCATAAAAGTCACTGAGGGCCACTGCTGTGCCTCTGACCTGGCAGCACATCAGGAACCCACTCAGGACAGCAGAACCTGGGTGACAGACACTGCTGCAGGCAGGCTCTGAGCAGAAGCACTTTAAGGAGAGCACTGTTCACTCCCCAGCTCCCACGTGCCAAGGATTAGGAGCCTCAGGCTCTGTGCAGCCTGGGACAGCCTGGCTGACTTCCCTCCTTGAGGAACTTGTTGATGTGTTTGACCACCTCCCCATGCTACACCCACTTCAGTGACGCTGCCCCGGGCTCTCTGAGCCCAGCAGAGCCGGTGTGTCCCCAGGGCATGGCCCTACCGAGCTGTCCTGCAGGTATCTGTGCCAGATGTCCACGGTGAGCCCCGCGCTGGCGCTGCAGGGGACGTCGGGGGACACGATGTTGTGGTTCACCAGCGCCGACAGGTGGGTTCTCACCGTGGACAGGTGTCTGCAATAGGCCAGCCCTGCAGCAGGAACACCACACCTTCAGCCGTGGAACTCCGGGGGAAACGAGGATGAAGAGCAGGAGAAAGCTCTGGTGAGGCTGGTCCCTGGGGGAGACCCTCTGCAGCCGCACCCAGCCCTCAGAGCAGGGAATCTACTGGGACAGGTCCCTCATCTTGTACCCCCAGTGCTGCTGCTCCTCACAGGGCTCCAGGCCAAGGGTCAGAGTCCGGCTGTTTGCTCCCCACCCTGAGCACGTGCAGCAGACTGGTCCCAGTTCCCCTGGCCACTGCCAGCTGCCCCAGCAGCACTCCCAGCCCAGAGCCATCCCTTATCCCGTCCCACATCCCAAGGCAGCAGGGAGGTGACAACTACTCACATCCATAGAAGGCCCGGGACAGGATCTGGTACTTCATGTTGTCACACAGCAGCTTCAGCGGAGCTCTGCCAGCAAAAACCAATGGGATGTGAGGGGAGGAAACGCTCCTGTGCATCCCCTCAGCCCAGCTCTGATCCCACTGATCCAGCTTTGCCTGCAGAGATTCACCAGGGACGCTGCCCAGGTCCAGTGCAGCAATTCCTGCTGCCAGGCTATGGAGCAGTTGAGATGTCCCAGATGCAGGGACAAGCCTCACCTCAGCCACATCCCACCGACCCTGCCATGGTCCCTGGACACTGAGCCCTGGCTCTGCTGTGCCCATTGTCCTCGTACCTCTCGTGGCTGCAGCCATTGGCCGGGCCCCCGTCGGAGGAGCCGCTCTGGGAGCAGGAGGAGCAGGAGGATTTGCGGGTGCTGGGCTGCCACATGGGGGGCAGGACAGCCCCCGGAGCGTCCATCAGGTCCTGGGGCACTGCAGGAGGGCAGAGAGGAGCATCAGGTACAGCCTGGCACTGCCCTGGAGTCAGGGAGCTACAGGGACCCAACAAAGAGCTTTGATTGGCAAATGCAGCATCCCAAGGAGGATCCAGCAGCCAAGTAGGACCCACCACAGGGAATGACAGCACTGGTGAGCTCAGGAGGAAGGAAAGGGAACAAAGAGCACTGATGAGAGAGAACCATCGCTAATTAACCAGCTAATTCAGAAAGCTGATCTTAAACTGCTTCGTGCTGTCCAAGGCAGAAACCCAACACCCAAGGCAGAGATTGCAGAGAGGAGAGAAAATGGGATTGAAATCAGCTGCTGTCCCAGGAAGAGTGGATTACTGGGAGGGGAAAGGCCCATCTCTCAAAAGATCCCCTCCAAAGTTCAGGGAAAGAAGTGAGCATCCAAATCACAAGACAGGAGATGAAGACTTGGCTGAGGAGGTTGAGAGGGACAGCAGGAGCTCTGCATGTTGTCACTTGTTAATCCCTGCTTAAACTCAAAGTGCTGCTGCAAAGGCCTCAGGTCCTGCTCAGGTACCACCCACACACAGCCCAGGCCATGAGGAAAAATCCTTTTTACCCCTCCTTGGAAATTAAATTGTGGTAGAAATTTCATCTTCTGTCTGGGCAAGAGTGGCCTCACTCTCCCTGCTTGGGATAAGGAATAACTGACATTGGCAGGAAAAATACTGAATTATTCCTACGAAAGTCCCTTCCCCTCCCACTGAGCTGAAGGGTCAGTGACAGTCAGTGGTGACAGGGACAGCTCTGCAGGACCTGCCAAGTGACAACACAGGCGAGCTGAGCACCAGACCCAACCAACATCTCATTACACTGATGCCAAGAGGTGCCCAGGGCAGCACGGAGAGCTCGGGATGTGCCAGGGAGACTCAGACACCATTTAGGGATCACCACCATCTTGCTTCCATCTGGAATCTTCACCATCTTCCCTCTCCCAGCAGTCACAGGTGCAAGGAATGGGTGAAAAGCACCATTAATGGCAACTAGAGACACGGAGAGAGGACAAGGGCACAAATGAAAGGAGAGAAAGGAAGAATCTGTGGAGAAGAGAGAATGATGCAGTTCCACCCCTGGCTGAGGAGGTGCACAGGAACAGCACAGGCTGTCATGATGCCAGCTGAGGAGATGGCAGCAATTCATTTCCCAGAAAATGTGGCCCCCAGCACGGAATTTTAAGGGGTAGATCAAAAGGCAGCCACGGAAAGGAGCATCTCTATCTGCTGGTTTAGCTTCAATCAGGCTTTTATCTGACTCACTGAATTGTGTTAGTCAGCTGAAGGCAGGGAAAAGCAAGTATAATCTCAGTTGACGTTATGGAGGAGTCACAGCGGATGTAGTTTCTCCCTCATAGCCTCCAAAATACAGGAAAAAGGTTTCCATCAGATTTCAGAGCTTTTTTAACACACACTCCACAAGTCTTCTACCTAAAACTCATGTTTTTCCCCCTTATAAAGTCACCTATGATGTCCCCAGAGGTCAGAAAACAGCTCTAGGCATCTCACAGAAGAGTGAGGACAAATGCACAGACATTTCAGCCGGGCTCAGATCGTTCACCACCAGACATTAAGAGGCATTTCTGGTTCAGAGAATCCAGCAGCATCCCCTCCCTTGAGTTAGGGACTGAAGACAGGTGGGTGCAGCCTGGCAGCACCCAGAGCAGGGTGCTGTGACCTCTCCTTTGTGCTGCAGAAGCCACACTTGACAGAATATCACTGGATTTAAAGCAGCCTGGGGGCAGCAAGAGAAGAATCAGCCCTGGGGGCTTGTGATGGCAGAAGGTGGCCCCCAAGTGACCGAGGTGAATCTTTTTACTGAAATTATGTGTAAGAGGGGTTTTTTCCGACCACTGACGCTGTTGTGCAGCTGCAGAAACAAAGGACTCGGTAGCAAGTGGAAGGTTAGAATTTAAAAAAAACATAGAATCATGGAATGATTGGGGTTGGAAGGGAACTTAGAGATCATGGGCAGGGACACCTCCCACTATCCCAGGGTGCTCCAAGCCCCATCCAGCCTGGCCTTGGACACTTCCAGGGATGGAGCAGCCACAGCTTCTCTGGGCAACCTGAGCCAGGGCCTCCCCACCCTGCCAGGGAGGAACGAGGACATTTAGGATCAGGCAGCACTGACACAACCAGAGCCCCTTCCCTGGAACCACCTCCTGGTTTGCCCCGTGCCCACCAGCACNTGTAAGAGGGGTTTTTTCCGACCACTGACGCTGTTGTGCAGCTGCAGAAACAAAGGACTCGGTAGCAAGTGGAAGGTTAGAATTTAAAAAAAACATAGAATCATGGAATGATTGGGGTTGGAAGGGAACTTAGAGATCATGGGCAGGGACACCTCCCACTATCCCAGGGTGCTCCAAGCCCCATCCAGCCTGGCCTTGGACACTTCCAGGGATGGAGCAGCCACAGCTTCTCTGGGCAACCTGAGCCAGGGCCTCCCCACCCTGCCAGGGAGGAACGAGGACATTTAGGATCAGGCAGCACTGACACAACCAGAGCCCCTTCCCTGGAACCACCTCCTGGTTTGCCCCGTGCCCACCAGCACCGTGTCCCCGCTCCTACAACCCCCCAAAGCCTGCCCTGCACTCACCAAACTCTGCCTGTGTCCCAGGGTAGATGATCCTGAAGACGTAATCCGTGGCTTCGTCATCTTCCTTGTCGGACGCGGACTCGGAGGAGCCCTGGGGGCTGCGCTTCCTCAGTTTGGGAAACACCTTCCCCTGGGGGAGCAGAACGTGCCCTTCACGAGGCACCCCAGGCCCAACCACTCCCTTCCCGAGCTCCTGCCCCACACGCTTTGCCATGTCTGCACATTCCCTGGGCTGGATCAGCCTCTGGATCAAGTTTCCAGTGGCAGGTGAATCCAGAACCCTGCTGGGCACAGCATAAGTACAGCCCAGAGAGCCAAACCCTGGTGGGCAGCCCTCCCACGCCACCCTCCCCAGCTTTCCAGAAGGGTCTGTTTAGCTGGGCGAGGCCACGAGCTAAACCAAACCACCACATTTTAAGCCCACCTTCCTTATTAATTTTGGGAGGGGATCATTCAAAAGGCAGCAGCCGCTAATGCCAGGCAGAGGATCCACGCGGGAACCCCAGCAGGAACAGGCACCCACCTTTCCCCGCTGTGACCAGAGGGGTGGATCCAGCTGACCGTGGGGCAGGAGGCCGTTCTCCAGGCAGGACAGGAACTGCAGCAAGTGCCCTCCACGGGGGAAGCGCAGAGGTGGCCTCTGGATGCCGTCCTGGCTCACCAGGACAACCGTGCCACCGCTGTCGACTGTTGGCAACAGCGAGAGCAGACACAGCCATCAGTCAGGGAAACAGCCCAGGCCGAAAAGCAGAGGGCAGGAAAGCTCAGGGAATGGAAAATAAGGACTTCCTTCCTAGTGTGGGTTCTCCTCTAAGTCCAGGATAAGACAGGCCCTGGAGAAGGCCCGCTGGGATCACCCCCTTGGAAATCAGAGCAGGGAGCACTCCCAGCCAAGCACCACAGCCAGGAGCTGGGGGAAAGACTTTCCTGGAAGCACTAAAATCATAGTGGCCACCCAGAGCTCTGGGCATCTGCCCTGGAGCCAAAGCAGAACGCTGTGCACTCCCCAGAGGTAAGGGATCAAGTGCCAGGGTGACACAGGCACCAGCAGCCCCGGCTCTGGCCTTACCTTGCTGGTGACAGTGCAGATACACGATCTCCTCCAGGCGAATGGTCATGGCATAGTCCCAGTACACGCTGGAACAGAGGGACAGGGAAGCTGTGAGCCTCAAGGGTATGAGAGGCTCTGCTGCTGCTCACAGCAGCTCCAGATCCTGCTCCAGATACCCCGGCACCAGGCAAAGCTACAGAAAGGATGAGATCCCAGAGCAGTGATGCCAGCCTGATGAGTGACAACATCCCTCCCGAAGCAGGAACTGTCCCTGCCACCTCAGCTCAGCCAGGGCCAGTCCTGTCCCAACTGCCCTGGGTGGTTTCTCTACCCTCACACTGTTCCCAGACACAGAAAATGTGTCCATGGATCCTGGCTACTCTGGGCACCCCAAGAATCCACCAGGAGCAGCCCCGGAGCCCCAAGGAAATGTGCAGTGAGGTCCAAACCTGGGCTGCTGCTCTGCCCTGGGGAGGGGAAGTAAATCCTCACAATTTGAGGGGTTTTTTCAGCGCTCACAACACCTTTGGTCTCAGCTTCTTCTGTTCAAGAACTGTCTCAGCACAGGCACCTCGAGGTGTCTGAGCAAATCTAGAACATGCTGGAGAGCTGGTGGCCACCAGACAGGGCAGGGTTTCATTCCTGTGGAGAGCCCAGTGCTGCTGTCTGAGGGTGTCAGCCACATCCCACTTCTTTGCAACCAAGCAAACTTCCAGATTCTGAGCAGCAGCAGCACCTGCCACTTCATAAAAACAGTGCTGAAATAACATTAAAAACAGCTCGTGAAGGCAGTGCAGGACAGGAAGGTGTGCAAGAGTCACTCCTTGTACAGTCATACTTACTGTGCCATCTGCCTCCTCTCTTCCTTGGTCACGTCTTGACACTGGGAAATTTTTAGAACTTAGGCTGATGCCCAAGGCAAGAACTCAGAAAAGGAGTGTAGAGATGAAAACAGATTTTTAGGGGAGGGTACCAGGCACAACTGAACGGCCCAGGGGCCAAGAAGAAAGGGGAGATGAAAAGAACACAGGTAAACAAAACCCGAAAAACTACAACTGACAATGAACAGAACTGAGACCAAGTTTTGCTGAAGAAGATCTCGACTCTAGGTCAAAGCAGCAGTGTCCTAAACACTCCCACTTTCCTGGAGCGTCTGCTGCTGGAAAGGGATTTTGTTTCTCAGGCAAACTGGGACCTGGCATGATTCCATAAGGCCTGTGAAAGGATTGCAGCTGGCAAGGAAACGCCAGCAATCCACCAGGAGAGAAGGGCATGGCCACACTGCCTGCCAAGCCAAGGGAGCAGACTTCAGGAGGAACAACCTCCAGGGACTTGGATACATCCAAGGAACTCTGAATACCTGCACCAGGACCACCAAAACAGCACCACCAAACAGCACACGCTGCCACCGAGCCTGGTCCCCAGGGAACTGCTCCTGCTCCCTCCCGCAGATTCTCTTCCCTGCCCATGAGCTCCTCACGCCCCCAGACGACAACAGCCAGGATAAACCCGGGAGCACTGTGCCCTGGGAGGGAGGGGAGGGCGTTCCCCTCAGAAAACCCCCAGGGCAATAAATGAAACGGCTCTGTTCGTTTTGGAACAAGCCCCACTCCCTCGCTGAGCACTTCCCAGCAGGGACACATCATCTCACACCACCTCCTGCCACCCTCTCCCAGCCTCCTTCCCGTTCCAGGCTCAAGGATGGTGATTTTGCTCGGGGAAAACACGGACGGCTTTGCACACCAGATCCAAACTCCGACCCAGGGGGAATTTCCCCCCCCTTGCCCCGGCATACTCGGAGCCACACACCTCTTCTCGTAGTCCAGGTCCCCCACGGAGCCGTTCATCAGCTGGTTGGGGGTCCACTTCAGTGCCATGATGTCGGCAGTCTGGTGAAGGGACAGATATCCCGGGATTGCCTCCATGTCATCTCGCTTGGGAAGAGAAACACAAGGACAGAGTGAGCTGGAAGATGCCAGGAGCACAAAGCCCTGGAGCCCAGTCCTGGCCCCTCACACAGCTCTGCCCGCTGCCCCTGAGCCCACCCAGTCACAAACAGGGAGAAACCCGCTGTGTCCCTGGAAAACCTCCTAACAGAGACTCCAGGACACCTCACTGCCTTGGAAAAGGGCTGAGAGCAACCGCCCAGCAAGGAAAACTTAATAGCTCCACCTAAAAGCAGTTTGCACTTCATTTATTTGCCTGCAAGAAGCAGGAGGGGACAGGAGGAGCAGTTTTGTGGTACAGAATGGGCAGGGAGAGGAGCCTGTTTCTACTCAGACTGAAGCAGAGCTCTTCCACCCCACTGGCAGGATCCATATCACCAGGACCTCCACAAACACAGTCCACTCGCTGTCCTCACAGATTAAAAATGTGCTTTTCTCCACCCAAGAGCAATTTGGGATAGAATGAGGTGCTGGGAAGCAGAGCAGGGCTTCAAAGCCCAGGTTTCCCAGCAGGAACTCACTGGCTGCACCAGGACGTTGTTCTTGCCGTACAGGAGCGTGGCTCGGGAATTCTGGTGCAGGGACTCCACGTAGTCCCTGGCAGACAGGGACGGCCTGTCATCCATGCTGCCACTGGAATGCCTTTTCTGAATCTGCAAGAGACACGCCCACAAACCTGAGGCGAGCACAGACACCCTCTGGCTTCCCAAAATCTTCTCTTGAACCTCATTCCCTCCTCACTAATACACTTAAGAGAGTCACCACTAGAAATCTTTCCCTCAGGGTCCTCTGAGGGGATTCCTGGCTCTGTCCAAGCTCAGAGAATCCCCAGGAGTGAGCTGTGTTTGCAATGCACAGAGCAGATTCAGCCTTCTGTTCACATATGGTGCTCCCAAGGGACACAGACCCTGGGATGCAGTGCCACGAGGGGCTGGCATGCCGGTGCTCTCCGTGGACCACGTTCCCAGCACCTCTGCCTCAAAGACTTCCCTCATCAGAGGGCTCCACAGGCCTTCCCAAGCAAAGGGAACCCAGATCCTGTGGCTCTGGGAGGAGCACAGAGAGGTTTATCCCCCACTCACGCAGAGCGCCGGGCGCTTGGTGGGCGAGTCCTGGCGGCAGTGGGAGCTGTGGATCCGGTGCCTCTGGACCAGCTCGTCCGCAGAGGGGTCTGTCCAGAAGTGGTCAGCAGTCTTCATCTTCGTGTACTCCAGTGCACAGGGCCCCACTGTGGATAGGAACATCCCAAATATAAGGGAGCCATCCATGATCCCACGGCCGCGGTCGCCTCCTGGATCCGCAGATCACAGATTTGGGAGCACGGGTTGGGAAAGCAAGTAGGGAAAGTGTTACCCAATAAAGATGCAAGAATTGGCCCATCCACAGGATCCATCAGGAGAGCTTCCTTCTCATAGTACTTACTAGAAGAAATAATGGAATATTTAAAGCAAATAATGGAATAAATGAAGAAATAATCCAGCAGAATGCTGGAGCACCACAAAGTTATAGACAGTGGGTTTAAATCCCTGTCGTGCCCTTCTCTTTCTCTATCTCCCCTTGATGGGGAAAGGGCAAGAAGCCCTAAACAGGCTGTTTCTGCCAGCTGAGAAATCCCTGGGGAACAGCCACCCTCCTGCAGCACATCACCATCTCCTAACAAACCTGCCCAGGACTGGAGACCCTCCCAGGACACCTCAGCATGCAGATCCTAGAAGACAAGGGCAATGTAGCCCTGACAGCCCAGCCATCACCAGGGCCAGCATGGCCTGTCTGTGTTTTAGGGAGTGGTCACCAGCAGCGGGGCATCCACCAGAGTCCCCACAATGGGCACTGAGTGACACACCTGGCCTGTGCCATCCAGGGACTTCCCTGGCCCACATGGATACTGGTGTTCCTCAGCCAGCAACACCCCCCGTGCCACAAAGGGGTGGGTGCTGGCAGTGATCTGGACAGGGACAGGGGTGGCCTGTGCCAGCACTCACCTGCTGTTCTCCACCAGGTAGTGCACGATTTTATCCAAGACCTTTTCGAAGAGCGCCGTGCGGATCCAGAGGTGCTTGACGGCCTGAGGAGACAGGTTGGGCAGCTTCGGCACCTTGCGCACGTTCTCCGGGACGCCCTGGGCTTGGTTTCGCCTTTAGAGGTACAGGACAAGACACAACAACACCACAGGCTCATCCCTGAACTCTGAGGGAGCCCAGGGCACTCCTGCCATCAGGGGTTTGGGGGTGTTGGCTGTGGTGACGGGGGGATCCCAGAGAACTGCCTGGTACAGAGCTCTGGAAGTGCTCCCTGTGTCTATCCCACCCCCTGCTCCAGAGGGGCCACACCTGCACTTGAAACCAGACTTCACTAAATCAGTTCCCCACCGTAAAGACACCCCAGAACTCTGCTCTTCCTCAGCAGAGTCCTCCAGCCCACACATCTTTCCATGGCTGAGCTCACAGGCAGAGCAGCTCATCTTGGGACAGCTTAAAATTCCTGCCCGCAGGTAGCTGCTCCATCCATCTCCCTGCTAATTGTCCAAGGATGAGTAATCCTCTGCCAAACAGCAGCTGAATTACGGCAGGTTCAAGCCCTGCACACTGAGACAGACCAAACATGGTTCCAGCTGGCTTGGTGAACTGGTCCATAAACTGTGACAGCTCAGCAGCAACGTGCTCAGCTGTCCCTGAGGCACCAGAGCAGGCACAGAGGGAGTTAAAACTTGTCCACCCCTCCTCAAACCACAACTCAGTCTCCTAGAACAGCAACCAGTTTGGTCAAGATATAAAAAACCCAGGACAGCACTGAAGGAGCAATTCCTCCCATCGAGGCTCAAGCTGGACCCAAACTACACCTCCCACCCCAAAACCTGAGCGAGCAGAGAGGATTGGCAGCCACGCCAGTGCCTTACGCGTTCTCAATGAGCTGCTCCAGGTCCTGCACCTTCCTGCAGAGCTCCTCTGCCAGGGGGAAGCTCTTGCCCACCTTCATGAACAGCGCTGCGATCTTGTTGCTGCGCAGGAACCCGGCCGCCCTCCGCTTCAGCCCGAACAGCACGCAGCATTCCACGGCGGCTGCAGCAGAGCACAGGCCTCGGCATCAGAATATTCCCAGCTGGAAGGACCCACAGGGATCATGGAGTCCAGCTCTTTGAGTGACTGGCCCATCGATGGAACACACAATTATTAGCACCGCCCTCTACCCAGACGAGCCAACCTCAGCGTCACTGGAGCACCTTCCCTGTGGAGTCAGGCTGAGAGAGCTGGGGCTGATCAGCCTGGGGAACAGAAGGTTGTGTGGAGACCTCACAGCACCTTCCAGGGTCTGAAGGGGCTACAAGGAATCAGGAAAGGGACTGTTCATCAGGACACTTCCCACTAGACCAGGTTGCTCTAAGCTCCGTCCAGCCTGACCTTGAACACTTCCAGGCATGGGGCAGCCACAAGCTCCTAAAACTCCTCAGACAGTAAATTTAAAGGCAGAGACATCCCCACCTTGGCTTCAGGAAATTGTAACCCCATCACACATGGGAATTAACAGCAAACATCACAGCTTCCCCAAGCAGGGCAATTGCTGCACTGGGCAAACAGGCTGACATTCTCCTCGTGGGTTTCTCATGGATTGTGGAGAAACCAGCCTCTCCCTGATGATTTCCCTTCGGCCCAATCTGAGGGATGGGCACGGCTGGAACAGGAGGTTTCACTCCCTGTGCTGGGATGGTGCGAGTGAAGAGGAGAAAGCTCAGGAGCAAGGACAGGCACACTGAGGGTTTCTAAAGCAGCACGGGAAATGGGGCAGTTTTCTCCCAAAAAAATCTGTGTCCATACAAACATTTTTCTGAAAAACTAGAAGGAACAAAGAACCCGGGGATAAACCACGGGCAATGCCAGCAGCTCAGTCTGGCTCTGGGGACCCTCCTGGCTCAGCAGTGACTCCATTAGCACTCACACAGGGACTCCTTAAGTCCCTGTGGAAGGCTTTGCCTGACTCTGTGTCCTGGACTCTGCCCAAAGGCACTCACCAAACCCCAGTGAGTGCCCAGACAGCCCCAGACACCATCCCTGTCCTGCCACGGTGAGCGGGGATCCCGGGAGCCGGCGATGACTCCGCAGAAAGACGCGCACACGCACAGGCTCCGCCGGCAGCACATTCCCAAAGTCCCCTGGGAAGGCTCAGGATGGATGTCTAGTGCCAAACACTGACTGATTAAACAGGCTGATCAAAGCACTGGAAAATCACACGGACCCACAGTCCTCAGGCCCTTGATCCAGGTCTGACAATGAGCTGCTTCTCCCTCCTCCCTGGGAAGCCGGCGCTGCCGAGCCGAGCCCACCGGGTGCTGCTTCACCTCCTGCCTGGAAAGGCACACTTCCCTACAGCATGAACAGCTCCATGGAGACACGGAAAAAGGCATTCCGTGCAACTCCCAGGCTGTGAGAGGCTCATTATCCTGCCCTGCTCCGTGCTGGGCCTGAGCTCGGTGCCGAGCAGCAGCATCCGAGGGCTGGCGAGACACAGCCTGTGCTGGCAGAACAACAGATCTGGGCCAGCCCAGCCCTGCTGACCCCCAGCAGCCCGGCAGAGACACTGCAGGGACACCTGGCTTTGAAACCAGGCCCCACATAAGGCCTCCCAAAGCCCAGAGGGCTTCACCTGCCCCGGGATGATTTGCAGCTGCAAATGAGATAAAACCCAAACTGCTCCATGGCTTTGCTAGAAGATCCAACATCTCCCTCATTTGTCCTATGCTCCATGGCTGAAATACAAGTGACAAACAGCCCCACCTGCCTGGGGCTGCACCCAGGGCTGCCCATCTGGAGTGCCCAGCTCAGGCAGGTCCTGAAAGCTCAGGTACCAAGGGAGGTGAGCAGCCAGGGCTGCTCCTGCCCAGCTGCGCTCCCGAGAGAGAACCTCTGTGAGCTCCCAGTGCCACCAGTTCCATTCCAAGTTCCCAGCAGACAAATGGGAGCACTGGTGCTCTCGCTGTGCTCAGGTCACGGGCAGCACAGCCCAGTTCCTGCCAGGCAGGGAGAAATCCCAACTCCTGAACGGCCTCTGGCATCGAGACAGAGCTGTCAGCAGCATCTGTTCCCAGTGCCATATCTGAACCTATGCAGAACACCACTCCTGCTGGCAGAACTACAGGGAAATGTGCAGCTTCCATTGGAAAAACCCTCCCCATGCTCCACTAAATCCAGGGGTAATGGTAGGATCTTTAAATCGGATGAGTTTTGGAGCTCAGCTGTGTCACCACTGCAAACAGACACTGAAGAGATTCTCCTCATCCCTCAGGACATAATCTACAGCAGAGCCACGTGGTGCAGGGGCCCTGTTCAGCTACACCCAGGTGAGAGGAGAGCTTTGACTGCTGAGGATACTCCTGAGCTGCCCAGAGCTCTGAAACAGTTCAAACCACTCGGGCTGAGCAGCCCTGGCTGACGTGGACACCAAACCCCGGGCTCCCACGGCCCCGCCGCCGGCTCCCCATCAGCCTCCCAGGGCAGCCTGGGTGTTACAGATGCCAGCTCGTGTTTGTCTGCTCCAAATCCCCCTCAGAACACCACGGGGGCTGCTGCCCTTCCCTGCCACACCACTGGCTCCATCCGGAGGGGTTTGCGCTACGCTGGCCGTGCAGAGGGCTCCGTGAGGAGGGCTCTGCTGGGAAGGCAGCTCTCTCCAGGGAAAAGGGCAGCTCTGGCAGCCAGAGCCAGGCTTGCAGCACGCTCTGCTTGGCAGGGAAAGAGGTTATTTATAAGCTCACCCAGCTCCTGGAGAGCTACAACACCGAGGAAGGTGCATGAACCATTCCAGTTCGGAATGGAACAGCAGACGGGGCAGGAGGGGGACACCGGGAGCCAGGGAAAGAGCAGCAGCATCTGAAGAGGCCAGAAGGGACCAAGGAGCCCTTGGTGCCTGGATGCCTCAGCTCCCTGCTGCAGGAGCCTATAAATAATCCCAGGCTGAGGAGCCTCGTGCTGCACAGAAAAGCAGGGAATGAGTCACACCTGGAAGTCTGCTCTGCTCTTTCGATGCCACACAGAGGGAACAGGCTCCTGAGTGTCTTTGATGTGAGGGTCCAGGAGGAAAGGAGAAAGCCCAGCCTCCAGGTCCATAAACCCCTAGTCCATATCAGCAAAGAAAGATTTGGACTTGACAGACTTTCAGTTGAATCAATTATCAGGGGAATTTAAAAATAAAAGATTATTTCTAGTCCTTCCTCAATGGCTGCACACACTGTCAGCACCCCTCCCTCTTTTGACATATCCCTGTATATTTTAAGCACAAAGACCTCGGGGACTCTGACCTCTGCCAGAACAATCCATCCTCTGGCACTCCCCACTTCCCCAGCCCAAGCACATTCCCAGGAATGACCGGTTCCCAGGAATGGCACATGGCACAGCCCGGGCAGAGAATGCCCAGCACCAAAAACCCCAATCCAGGCCAGCATCAGAGACTCACCACAGAAGGAGATGATGTGGCTGCTGTCCTCATGCACGAATTTCCTTGTCACAGCCTCCTCCATGATCTGCTTCACCTGCAGGGCAGAGGCAGTTAGGGAAAACATGGAATTTCAGCCATGGACCAGAGTGACAAGACCTGCAGTGGGGTGGGTGCACAGGAGCCTCCCCTGCTCCCAGGTTTTCCCAACAGCACAGGAGGTCTCATGGAGGATGCAGCTCTGCCTGCTGAGCATCACCAGCTATTTCAAAAAGTCAGGGATAAAAAGAGGGTTGCTTCATTTTTGAGAAACTTCACAGTAGGAAAACGATGAGCCGAGAATTAACTGAGGGAAGTGAGCAGCATTTAGATAAAAGTCATCTCATGAAGGTAGCCAAATCTCAGATTTAAGGCTTTTACAGCATTGTTCTGTTCTCTCATTTTGTTTGACAAATTTCCTGTGACACAGCCGTCCCAAATGACTGCAACTATCCATCAGTGCCTAA
The DNA here is from genome assembly GCA_013398055.1 of Ifrita kowaldi. NCBI lineage: Eukaryota > Metazoa > Chordata > Aves > Passeriformes > Cinclosomatidae > Ifrita > Ifrita kowaldi. The sequence goes on from VZRS01005814.1 coordinate 35,601, forward strand.
TTCAGTGATCACCTGGCACCAGCTGTGCCCAGGAATTCCATTTGCACAGCAGTGCCAGCAGCTCTGCCCTCTCTGACTCACGACTGGCACTCAGCTGATCCAGGGGAAGCTGTCACTTAGTGCTCATCAGGGGCACGATTAGGGGACTAAAACAAACAGGACCCCACATAAATTAGGAGGGTGATTTTTTGCAGGGAGCAGATGGGAGGTCAGACCTGCCAGGTCAGGTCTGGCAGCTGAGTGGTGACTTCCATCCCCAGCTGTCACTCTCCCTAATCCTGCTGACACCAGCCAAAGCCCAGCTGAATCTTTGCTCCTTCAACATGCAGTTCCCAACCACTTTACCTTTTAAACCTGGATCTCATCTTCCAGTGCCTCTGTAACATCTTGGTTTTGGAAAACACGGGGGAAAGTGTTCCCAGCGCAGAGCTGAGCGTGTGAAGGAAGCTCTGCTTAGCAAGGTGCTCTCCCTGAGGGCACAGAGAGCACAGGGAGGAGGGAAATACAGCAGGACAAGACCTGGCCAAGCAAGCCTTGCCTGAATGAGAGACCTTTAATGGCATCATTTGGGGAATTAATCCCCTTTGCAAGGCATAATCAAAGTTATGCACGGCTGACAGCTCAATAAAGGAAACCCTGAGTATGGATTAAGAGAAGAGTCCTCTCTGAGCCAAGAGCTGCTGTGTGTCAGAGGCATCAGGTGAGATGCCAGCACTGCTCCCTGCTCGGTGACTAATGGAGCACTGAGACCTGCCTTGTGCCCAGCAGCTGGCTGAGTCAGCAAGTCACAGCAGGGAATGTCACCGAGATGTGGAACTCGGGACTGGAGGTGGCTCAGAGCGCTGGGAAATTCCTCTTGGCACAGCGTGATGCAGCTCCTGCACCTCCCACATCCCAACCCCGCGCTCAGAGCAGTGACTCCACCTGCAGGAACACCCCGGGGACCAGGAGAAAGCTCCATCTTCCAACCCAGTGCTTTGTTGTGTCCCAAAACTGCAGCTGTCCCTGGTCAGGGCACCTCCTGGTGCTCCTTCATGCCTCACCTCCCACCTCCAGCTTTCCCCTTGTCCCGGTGCCCTGTGCTGGGCAGCAGGGAAGGGGCAGCTGCAATCCTCACTCAGGGCTCCCTGCTCCAGCAGCTTTTTATTTTACACTTCAGCAACAGAAACGGGGACAGAGCAAGTCCCAGCAAGAGGAGAGGAGCCTCTGTCTCCCACACATCCCTCGATCCTGGCTGCAGGACACACACCTCGTGTCCACCAGCGCCCAGGCGCTCCCCAGAGCTGCCCCTTTTCCTCCACCTGGAATTCCACGTCACCAAAGACATTCTGGAAGCCTGCCCAGCGCAGGAGCCATCCCTGACCACCCCTGGAAGGGAGCTTCACATCTTGGGGCCCTCAGGGATTCCCTGAAATTTGGCTCTCCCACCTGGCTGAGCCACCGTTGTCCAGGTGGCTCCTGACCCTCACCCAGGCAGGCTGAGCTTCCTCTGCCAGCAGGGCACAGCACTTCTCTCTCACACATCCAACTGATCTCCCAGAAAATGATGACACACAGATATTAAATGTACACTCGTGGCAGCACTGGTGGTATGAGGATTTTAACCAACCCCCCCAAAACAGCTGAGAATCAACATCCAGAGTTATGTCTTTACCAGCTTCTGATTCAATCAGGAAATATTCCAATATAAGCAGCACATGCAAATATTTGTTTGAAATTTCAATATCCTGACACGATGCCTGCAGTGACTCCGGCCACAGGGCCTTCCCCAGGGCAGTGACCATCTGCCTGTCCAGGGCCTGGGGAGCATCCAGGACAGCATTTCAGTGCCAACACTGCACAAACCACCTGCATGCTCCAGGCACAAACAAAACACCTTCCAAGAGACACAGTTTAGTGGAAAATTACTCATTAAAAGTAAAAAAAAATGCACTGCACTGACTGAGGTTGTAACGCTAAAAATAAATCAAGGAAGTCTAAAGGAGTGGAAGTGGAAAGGGCACTGCAATAAGGGCACTCACCTGGCGTGTGGCAAATACAAACACCAGCCCAGGAGGCAGAGGACAGACAGACAGACAAACACGGCCTTGTAACAGAGTACAAGGGATATCTTGGAATCCTGGAATGGTTTGGGTGGGAAGGGACATTAAAACTCATCTCATTCCACCCCCTGCCCTGGGCAGGGACACCTTCCACTATCCCAGGTTGCTCCAAGCCCTGTCCAACCTGGCCTTGGACACTTCCAGGTAACAGAATCAACATTTCCAGGGAAGAGAGCCCAGGAATCCCAACTTCCTTTAAGTACCAAGAAAATTTTCCAACAAAACCATCTTAACGTTTGCCCAAACAGACACAGCTGGCATCTGAACGACAGCTCCGAGCCAGAGAACCCCAAAACTCCTGACAGATCTGCTGTGCTGTTGTCTGCAGACCCCAAAGGACTCTCCCACTCGGAGCAGCCCCTCCACAGCCAGCTGGGATCACCACCACCACCAGCTGGGATCTGCCACGTGCTCCCGGATCCACCAGGAGCTTGTGACACCCCGGGAACATCGGCTCAGCCTCACTTGGCTCCCTCCACAGAGAAGACTTGAACAGCCTCTGAATGTGCTGCATTCCAGCATTTTAATGCTAATTCTCAGATTGTAGCCAGAACAATCCCAACAGATGAAGCTGCCCACTCTGGATCTCATGCCAGCCTAGGGAAATGAGATGTTTGCTCTTGTTTTATTAGAAAGGAAATTAAAACAGCAACTAATAATTTAGCTGTAGGTAAACTTGGGAGGAATATCACCAAGAATTCCACAACAGTACAAACAACCCCCCTGGCTCCAGCTGTGAGCACAGGACAAGTCCCCCTGGAAAGTGAAATCAAACCCTCACCTGTCCAACAACCCCAGACCCCAGGGAGGGATGAAGGCTTAGACCTCTCTGCTACAAAATTCCCAGGGATATGCATCATCCAAAGTCCAGCTTTCCTGTCACCCAGCCCTGTTGTCATTTAGACTGCTGGAACAAGCCAAATATTATCACAGCCACCACCGAGGTGCAGGGACCAGGAGCAAGCCAAGAACTCCAGGTTTAATTAGTCTGAGGCAATATTGGCTCACAACTGTTTTACCTGGCCAGATTTTTCCCTACAGAACCTGTACTCTGGATTATTCAGGGGTGTTTGCAGTCTCTATTTTCCTGCCATGCCTCTTGCAAAGCCTTTCACTGGTTATTAAGGCATTTTTATGGAAGCACAGCACCTCCTGTCTATTTGGCCATGCTGGAAACTCTGTGGAATTGTTTACAGCAAGCCAGATGCAAACAGAGTCCCCAGGGAGATCCTTTTCCCAGTCCTGTTCCAGGGTCAAGCTCACTCACGTTGCCACAGGCTGAGGGTAGCTGTGGGGATTGTCCCAGGAATGGGCCTGGTCACCAGATCCAGCACCAAAAAACACCTGGATGAGCAAAAAACGTGGCACAGCAGCCGCACAAGTGGAGCTAAAGCCATGGGAGAGCATCCCATCCCAAACCCAAAGGATTTACAGCAAAAAATAGAGGTGAAGATGAAGATGGAGATGTCTCCTGGTCCCTCTGAACATCCACCTCTACATGGGGTGTCAGAATGGGTGGATGAGATGCTGCAAGACCAGAGCCAGGAAGCTGCACTGCCTGTACCCCCTCAGAATCACAGAATTCATCACAGAATCATGGGATTGTTGAGGTTGGAAAAGACTTCCAAGATCACTGAGCCCAACCATTCACCCAGCACTTCCAGGTTCACTGTTCAATCCACCTGGCCCAGGAGAACCATCAAGCCCATCAAACAAACAAACAACAACAACAAAAAACTTAAAAAAAACCCCAACCCATTGATGAAAGAGGCTTTAAACTTGGTTTGCTTTCGTAGATTTGCTTTTCAGATTCCTTTCCAAGCTGCAGTTTTCTCGTTCTCATCACGGCCTTTAAGTGCTGCTTTGATTATGTGTTTGCAGTTAATTCTTGCACTTAAAAAAATCCCATTTTCTGTGTCAGTTTTGGTGCAACGAGCGCATGTGGGCATTTCTTGCTGTAGTCTGAGCTCTCCTGTAATTGCTTCTCCCAACCAAGGTGTCTTTCCAGGAAAAAGCTCCACAGGAAGCAGCTCCCCATGCTCTGGAGCCATGTCCACGGAGCACTGCAGCACTGTCGCTTCCCAGGTGTTTTAAAATGCTGAAGGATCACTGAGATGAAATATTAGGACATCCCCAGGCAGGGTTGTATTTGCAAAGACAGGGGAATATTTCCCAGCAGGAATGTGAGCCTGGTTTTGCTAGATGTACCAAAGCTGTCCAAGGCAAAGCAAGTGCAGGCTCCAGGACATTATTCCAAACCCCAACTCCTTCTGGAGCCCACGGGAGTCTCTGTGTGCAGGGAATGGTGGATGGAAATCCTGGGATATCCAATCACACAGCCCATGCTGGAGCTAAAGCCACTTTTTAAGCTAAAGCAGAACTTCTCAGACTGAAACCTCTCACCAGCCAGATTTATCTTCTCATTTTCATTTTCACTGAAAATGAAATCTCTGCCTGTTGCCTGTCTCGTTGCTACAACACCCTGTTTTAGCAGACTTGTTGACAAAATTCACATTTTCCAACTCGGCGCTGCAGGATTTCCTGTTTCTCCTGCCTTACCACGTTCCTCATCTTTCCAGCAACAAACACCCTGATGATCCCAAAAGCAGGTGCCAGACAGACTGTGCAGCACCACCACGAGCTGCAGCCACGCTCTGCCATTTCTGCAAGAGTTCACAGGCTGACCACTAAAAAAAAATCCCAATTAATTGTGCTCAGATCAGTTAAAACACAGAGCATGTGCACCATTTATACCCAGAGACTTCAGGGCTCACATTTTGGTGGCCCTTGGCACGAGGGGATGGCACAGGGACAGCTCTGATGGCACCAGGCACTTGCCTTGAAAGCCATTTGGCAGCTCCCCATTCTTGCTGCCTCAGAAACATCGATCACACTCCTGCCCACGGAGACCTTTGGCTTTTCTAAAAGCCTTACTTAATTATTTATCACCACTTGCTGAATAAAACATGGCACCTCCCGCAGCCGAGGGATCCTCCACGTGACGCACAGGAGGGATTTCCAGGCCAGCCCTTCCCCAGGAACCATGTGTGCTCACAGCTGGGGACTGGGATGAGGCTCCTTGGGGGATAAGGGAGGAGAAGAACTCTCAATACTTGTGCAGCTTGCTGGAAAATGAATTTAAATATATATTAATGGAAGGATCCATAATGCAACATCGCACCCTGGGGGACACACGGGTGATCCCAGCCACGTGTATTTGCTGATGGTGTTTTGGACCAGACTTTCTTCCCAGGGCATCAACTTTTGGCCAAAAATCCGTGCTTGCAACACTAATTTAAGCTGCCTAAGATCACGTTGTAGCTGGTTCTATTCCTGTTGCGCTTGTCAAACGCACATTTCCACACCATCTGTGGGCACTGCTGCCACTGCTCGCTGTAAATGCTCAATACAGACATTTAGGGAAACATTTAAGGAAAACTTTAGTCATTTCTGTGTTTCCAGCACCCGACCTCGAAGCTGGGTTCTGTTCTCACCACATCCCAAAGCCCCTGTTTTCCCCAGGCAGTGATGCCGCCCTGACGAGTCTTTTGGATTCACTGAAACCTGGCAAAGGATGATACTGAAACCAAATTCCAGCTCCAAATTGCCCCGAAGTCCTGAATCTGTGCAGAGCCAGGTATTTCCATGGCAACAGCCAGGACGCCAGGAGGGAGGAGGGGGAGGATATTTTGGCAGCAGAGGACAGAGGGTCCCCGGCACAGGGAAGGTGTGAGGAAGGGGGAAAGCAGCACAAAACCTGCTCTGGGGATGAAGGCTCAAGCCAGGGGTTTCTGGAGCACAAGAGCTCTTGTGCAAAGCCCTGCTTCTACGTCAAAGAGGAGAGGAAATGGTCCCCAGTGATCAGTGCTGCTCTTCAGAGCAGATCGATGCAGGCAATCGAGAAATGCTGCATTAAGGGCCCTCTGTTCTCTCTTGATACAGAAACATCTGAAAAAGGCTGCCCTGGGTGCTTGAGAGACATCAGAGGGTCCTTCTTGCCAACAGCAGCTTTCATTACCAACCTGCAGCTCATCATCTTCATCCTTATCTTGCCTGAACACTTTCGACAGCTACACAAAGGCCTTTTCCCTTTTTTTTTTTTTTAATAAACTGGCCTTGAGAACACTTAAAGCTCTCAACATTAATTTTTCAAACCCTAGTAACATTAAATTAATTTACAATTTTCTGCCCATCCAGAATGAAATAGCTGGCACTGACGCCTGCAATCTGATATTTTGGAAGGGCGGGCACACAGAAAAACAAACCCAAGCTGCAAAAACACTGCTCTTACCAGTCATTCGTGTTATTTAGCCACAAACCAGGCAACATGGCTGCAAAGCAGGGGCTTCTCTGAAAGGGTGGGAGGAAGAGACTGACTGTTGTTCCCATGACATATGATGAAGGAATTAGTCAACAGCCACACAGTGGCAACCACTCCAGCTACTGCAAAATAAACAATATAGCTGGTAGAAGACAAGCAGGCTGTGGCCAAACCCAATTTCTAAAAGAACTCTAAGAGCAGGCAGCAAAATGTTCAATCCAGGTTCAACAGTTACTGGGGAGCAAAGACTCAGAGCTGCCTCCTGAGTGGCAAGTTAAACATAAACTAAGTTTTCGCAGAAGAACGACCAAGATGACTGTTTGCTTTCATACACCATGCAGCTTTTCACTCAGCTCACGCTCCAGGGACACGTGTGCAGGTGGATTGCACAGGTAACACCTGCTTCCCTTCCTCTGTGCCATGAGGCTGCCTGGAAGGAGCTACAAACACCTCAGGATTCTCCTCTATTAAAAGCAAAACTTGTAAAAGAAGGGGAGGAGCGCAGGCTGCAAGGGGAGTACTTCTAGCTGGAAACCCACACCCCTCCAAACCTGGGTATTTCAGGCTCTGGGTTTGTAAAGAAGGCTCATTGCATCTGATAAAAGCTCTGAAAAAAAGTCAGAGAAGGTTGGTGGTGCTGCTTATCCTGCACAACAGGACACAGGATGCCTCCTGTGTCAGACCTCACTCCTTCCCTTGCAGCCTGTTGACAAACAGTCCATTTCACAGCTCCCAGGGCTGGTTTGATTTATTACGACCATATGGGGCAGGGGGAGAGGAGGAAGAAGAAGATGGTGACAGATACCACAGCTCATCTCACCCTGCACATCCACTGCAGCACAGGACTTCTCCAGAATCCAGTGCCTTAACCATGGCAACAGCCAAATACTGAGGGCTGTTCAGTGCCCTGGCTAATTCCAGTTTGCTGTTCCTGTCTCTGCTCGGATCAGACCTTCCTCCCAGTGTTTGCCTCGCTCAGTTATGGCCCTGGGTGACAGATGTGGCACAGCTCCCCAAGGACAGCCCTGGCTGTCCCTGCTCTCAGCTGGGCTCACCGAGGGCCCTGGCAGCTCACACAGAGCCCTGGCTGGAGCAAAACCAGGCGTGGTCTTGTGAAATGAGAATAATACAGGTTTGAGAACAGTTAAAAATCTGGCAGTGGGGGAAAAAAACCCAGAAGATTTCTGCAGCTGGCCCTTTCTACTGCTCCTTGGAGTCTGCACAAGCTCCTGACTCAACCTGAGGTCAGCCTAGAAAAGGAAGAAACACCAAAAGCATGAGCAAAACAGGCCTAAAGAGCAGGGAGCAACAGGCACAAGAATGCCCACCTGGTTCCAGTTTCAGGGCTGGCACTAAATAATTAACTCTACAACCTACAGGACCATGTTTCCCAAGGTTTTTAATTCCCACTAGAGCAAAGCCCAGGTGGAGAGCACAGGTTCTCTATGGAATTCCTCCACCTGTGTGGCTGTGCACCCACAGCCCCCTCACTGGACCCAGTCCCTGTCCAGGCTCCGAGCTTCCAGCGGGAGTGGAAGGGGAAGTGGAAGGTAAATCCCAAGGGAATGGCAACCACCTGGTACCTGCACAGGCAGGGAACCCACATCCACACCAACATCCCGAACAATGGGACCACCAGGACAAAGCCTCTGCTCTGTGTCAGCACTAAGGGGCTGCTGGAGAGAGCCCGGAGCGTGTCAAACGCCCAGGTCACAGCACCACGGTGGCACTTCACCAGGGCAGGAGGGCTTCCCCCTTGCACCCCTTTCCTCCCTCAGGCTTTACCCGCATTCACCAAACCCACGTTATCTCCCCAAAAGCCAGCAGAAGGGCACGGCACAACCCCAGCTCTGCTCCCGGCGGTACCAGCTCCACTTTCCCCCAGCACGGCAGAGGCTCTGGGGGAAGCTCCGGGCCGGGAGCAGCCCTGGCTGCCACCCTGCAGCAGCTGTCTCTGCACTCAGGAGCTGCCACAGACAGTAATAATGAGATGGCAGCTCTATCCAGAGCGCTAAATAAATGTCATACCCTTTTCCTGGTTTAATAGCTGTTGCTGAGGCAACCAGTGGTATTCCTTAGCACCACACCCGGCACAGGATTAAAGGTGGGAAGTGGTCTGGATGGGCAGCGCAGTCACCCTCCCCAGACCCACCACCCACGGGTCTGCTTCTCCCGACTCCAAGCAGCGTCTTCCACTCCCCGGGAGCCTGTAAACTGGATAGCGAGATGCTCGTAAGACCCGAAACAAAATACCACACTTCCCCCCCCCACCCCCCACTCCGACATCCCGGGAGGTGACCTGCAGGGACAGAGCGTGGGCAGGACATGACAGCAGCTCCCGGTGACCCAGCGCTTCCCCACCGGGCAGGACTCGGCTCCGTGACTCGATGGACCGTCTGCTCAGGTGTAACACACGGGATAAACACGGAGCTCGAGGCAGCTCAGCATAAAACACCGTACGAACTAATGGAGTTAAAGATGCCAGAGCGGAGGGAGCAGAGCGAGAACGCCATCACCCTGCACTGGGCACGCACATTTGGGCCCCCCCTTTTCCTGCCCGGGGTCTCCAGCACCGCTGCCCCCCGCCCTGCCAAGGAGCGCCGTGCTGCGGGAGGGCTCGTCCCAGCCCCGCTCCCAAGGGAAGGATGCAGCACCGGGAGTCGCCCCTTTTTCCCTGCGGAAAATCCCAAGTTGTGCTGTGCTCTGCCCCCAGCCAGAGGCGATTTTCCAAGGATGCGGGGCGCTGGGATGCCGGGCACCGGCACTGCAGGGATGCTCCTCCGCCCCCCGGGACCCGCAACCGCGCCCGGGCGGGCTCTCGGCCGGGAGGGCTCTCGGCCCGGTTCCGGGCTGGATTTTTGGGGGTCTCTTAAACCCGCGGTAGCAGCAGCCGGAGCCAGCGGATG
>VZRS01005821.1:0-18191 GCA_013398055.1 Ifrita kowaldi
CCCCCGCCCCGTCCTCCCCGGCAGCAAAGGGTCTGGAACTGGGAACCTCCCCCCGCTCCCTCTGGCACCAGAGCCTCCCCCTACCCCCAGCAGTCCGAGATCCAGTACTGGGCACCACTTCCACAGCTCAACAGCAAAGCCAAACACTTCCGTGGCCCAGTGGGACTCCTGGGAAGCACGTGGTGCCAGTACTCATCCCTGCCTGGCGGCACTGGCTGTACTGGTGCAGCCCCAACACAGCTGCACAGAGGATTTCTGCTACTGTGTCCTAAGTCTGCCTGGAAACCTGTTCTCAAGACAAATCCAGCCATTCCTTACAGGAGGGATCCCAAAAGCAGAGCACAGTGTGTCCTTCGTGTCTGTCACCCCCAGAGCAGCTCTAGAGCTGCTAAGGGACGTGTGGCCCTGGAGATGTGGCCACGCCACAGGGTCTGGAGGAGTCACTGCCTGCATGCGAGGGGATGGCTCTGGGACAGGTGGGACACACCTGGGGCAGGAAGAGGCTGGTGCAGAGCACGTGCAGCAGCAGGTGATGCCTCTGACCCTGCCCAGCACCACAGCAGGGAGCTCTGAGCACCCCCTTCCTACCCCAGCATCCCCAAGGCAGAGGGGCTGCAACCAGGACCTTCAGGAGGACGATTTTTGGGGTGCCCTAATGAGCAGAGGAGCTCTGCCATGCCTGGGGACCCCTGGGGCAGAGGGAAAGCACTCAGGGCCTTCTCAAGGCTGTTTTCTGGGGTGCCCTAATGAGCACAGGAGCTCTGCCTGGAGATGCTGCAGCCCAAAAGGAGGGAGAGCTCATCCGTGACAGGCACAGCACCATGGACACAGCCTGTACCCGAGGGGCTCCTGTTCCTTACAGCATCTGTCCGGGACTGCCACTGGCCACAGGAGGAAACAACCTGGGAGGGTTTAACTCCTGCCACTCCACACAGGACACTGCAAACAGGGATGGCTCTCACCCCAGACTCTGTCCCTGAGGCGACATTAAACCCCAACTGCTGCTCCTGAGGTGACATCAAGCCCCAGACTCTGCCCCTGAGGTGACATCGAGTCCCAACTGCTGCTCGAGGTGACATTAAACCCCAACTGCTGCCCCTGAGGTGACATCCAGCCCCAACTGCTGCTCCTGAGGTGACATCCAGCTTGCCCCTTGCCTGGCTTAAGGATTTCCCGGCACGACTGGCCATGGCTCTCTTTACTCTGCAGGCTGTGACCAGCAGGACTATGGCACGTACACACGCAGGACAGTGGCTGGGTGGTCTCCCAGGTGCTCCAGCACATTCCCAGCTTTGGTGCAGGAAAGCCCCTCTGCAGCGTGTCCGTTTGGGGGGTCACCACCAGTGTCACCCCGGGTGTCCCAGGGAGGGGCCTCTCCCGAGAAGCCTCTGCAGGAGGAAATCCCCACCTTGCCCTGCCACAGGACCCTAAAGGAGAGGTGGGGGAGTGAGGAGGATTTTCAAACAGCAGAATTCCTTCCTGGAAAGGGTGGTCAGACATTGGAAGAGGCTGCCCAGGGAGGTGCGGAGTCCCCATCCCTGGAGGTGTCCAGGGAACACCTGGACACGGCACTCAGTGCTCTGGGCTGGTGACAAGGTGGGGACCAGGCACAGGTTGGACTCGATGACCTTGGAGGTCTCTTCCAGCCTTAATGACCGTGGGATTTTGGACCTGCAAAAGGCAGAGCTGAGGTGGGCCATGCTGACTCTGGGTGTCTGTGGGTCACCAACAGGAGCATCCAGGTGAGGGATGTGCCCTGGGCACCTGAGCTCAGCACAGGTCAGTGTCAGGGCCTGGACATCTCACTGCTCTCGCCAGCCCCCAGACTGATTTCACTGTCCCCTGTGCCTCCTTCTCCTCCTGTAACATGGAAAAGCACCTGCAGCCTCAGCCAGGCAGCAGCCCCCACCTCTAGCTGTGTAATGCTGCTCTAAAGGGATTTGGGAGGTTATTTTAAGGACAGGCCAAAACCCGGCCTTGAGGTGCTCTTGTAATCAAAGTAGGCGATGCACAGCCCTCAGCACAAGCATCAGTCATGACACAATGACACCAGGGGATGGTGAAGGGACGTGGGAATCTTACACTGTGACACATGGAGGGAGGACTGAGCCCACGGGAAGCTGTAACTCAGGCCCTGAGACCCAGAGCTCAGGGAGTTCAAGCTGTGCTGCTTTCACAGAGGAACTGGGGAACTTTGGCAACAGGAAAAGCGCTGGACAGGGGGCTGTTTGCACTTTGCGCATTCCCAATGGGTTCTGGGATGAAGCATCTGCCAAGAACAGGATTCCCTGACTGCTCTGAACTGTACCAGCCTCCTGCTCTTGGGCTGTGTCTGTCTGTGACTCCCGAGGGAGGAATGGCTGAGGAAAAGGGGTCACAGCCCAGTGCCCCAGGGCTCATAAGCCATTAAAACTTTCCTGTGCCACCAACTCAGCTGTGCCCAGCTGGGAAGAATGAGCCAAAAACCATTTAAGCCAAATTGCTGGAGTTCCACTGTCAGGCAGCAGCTCCAGGGATGGGGGGAGTTCCTGGGCATGAGGGCTCCGACACCGTCTCTGCCAAATCCACACCGAGATGGTTGCTCTGGTCCATTCCAAACTTACCCCCGCCCCAGAACATCCATTCTGGCTCCCCACTGACACACCACCCACTGCCAGAGGAGGGAGAGTGGGGATTTCACCTCAGTGCCCTTTCTCTTGGAGTTCAAACCTCGGGCTGTGTTTTACACCAGGCACAAATCTCATATTCCAGCAAGACGGAAAGGCATTTACAAACATGCAAAGGAATTTACAAATGAACCTTTGGGTGCACAGAGGAGTCACAGGACACTTTGTCCAGCACATCTAGGAAAAAGGAGGGGATGGATCATGCCAAGTCACTCAGCTCTTTGTGGCCTCTGATTAGAATGGGCACAAAGGCTCACCCAAGTTCTCTGATCAGTCCTGCAGTTCTGTCCCTTCCATCCTGCTTTTGCTGCACTTGGAACGTGCCATATTCCCCTGGTCTGGACCACACATAGTAAAGAGCGTCTGAGCCTGGGCTACACCATGTTCTGCCAACCTCCGGCGCCCCGGCCCTCCCCAGCACCGGCCGGCTCTGGGTGCTGGGAGGTCGTTCCACAAGAAATCGCCCCTTGGTGAGTTACCTTGGCCGTTAGTTTTAGGTCGGGACCTCAGAACTGTAGCATCCCTAGAAATGCAGCTCCCACAATTTCACGGGTGTGTTCAGAACTGGTGGAAATCTAAAGCTGTCTTTGCCCCCGAGTGGCAGTGTCCCCGCAGACTGCACAGCCTGGGGTCTTCTCGGGGCAGTGACACCTCGCTCTGCTCCTGGGCGTGTCCAGTACAGGTGGGGATGTGGGAGGGCTGTGCTGGGCGCGGACAAGAGCATTGGCACCACTACGAACGTCCCCACGCTAGGCCCTGACTAAGACAAGTGCCCCAGAAGAAGTGAATATGTCTATTGACCGATTGTAAAGGTGAGAGAGGATCTCCAAAGCCCATTGTCACTGCTGCCATCTGAAAGACAGTAAAGACAGAGTTCAGTCTGTTGGAGCTGAGCATACTACGGCTGTTCGTACAAACTCAAGCAGAGCGGCGGCACAGGGGCACCTGCGGAGAGGCCTCTCCTTCCTCGGCCCTCACTGCCTGGTCCCCAGGACTGTCCAGCGCCAGGACCCTGCTGAGTCCGGTCCCACCAGGCCAGGGTGGGGTTGTGCTGCTGCCGCTGCCTCGGGAAGCAGGGTGGGATCCCGGGGGGGGACTCAAGGCAATAGTAACCTCTGCAACCACTGTCGTTGATTCACCCCCAGCATTTAAAAGGAGCCCCTCAACTAGAGCAGACCCTCAGAACCAGGCACAGCCCCAAATGGCCTCAGCTGCCGGGCAAGGAGAGCACATCCACAGGGATTCCTCAGACAAAGCCCTTGTTTTGGGCTTCCTGACTTCAAGTAAAGGCAGTGAGACATGTTCCAGAAACATCTGAAGCAGGGGAGGTCAAACCCCAGTTAAGGGTTCTCCTGGTATGGGCATTCCAGTACAAGCAGGAACAGCCAACAGAACTTCTCCAAAATTGAGAGCACCTGGGTGCAGGGGAGGGAAACGGGGCAGCACTGGGACATGGGGACACAGGGACCCTCCCTCAGGCAGAGGAGGTGGTGACAGGACACTGTTCCCAGGATCACTTCTGCCTTCACCACCTTAAACATAGCTCAGAAGCAAAACCCACGGCAAAGTCTTTGGCTTCTTCTGTCTCAAGGAGGGACGTCTGACAGGACAGGAATTTTTAGCCGTTTCCTCTTGGAATGAAAGAGATTTGCGGGCAATTTGTGAGGTCAGTCAGGGTGCCTGGGTGAGCTGCAGGCTCAGGGCTGTGCTCTGGTTCCGAGGGCCCTGAGAACTCCACCGTGTCGGGGGGAGCACGAGGCAGAGGGAGCAGCTCGGAGGGGGGTCTCACCTGGAGGTTGGTGAGCTGCTGCTGCTGGTGGGCGATGGTTTGTTTCACCAGCACGCTCTTGATGCTCTGCTCCATCGCATACTTCTTGGCCTGGAAGGAAAACAGGGGCTGTAGGGGCAGTACAACACAGTGGGGCAGGGAATGACGCCTGGTTCCACACCACAGCTCCCAGAACCTTCCAGTCTCCACCCCTAAGCACCACGGCACTGCCCACAGCTCCCCAACACCTCGAGGCCCTGGGACACAGCAGGATGTCATGAGGGGCAGCGCAGGGAAGCAGCATGCACCGGGAGCTCGGCATTCCCCTCTTCCGCCCTCACATCCCACCACAGCCCCTTACCTGCAGGGCCCAGGGCGGGGCACGGCCTCCTTCAGTCCTCTCCTCTCAGAGAGCGTCTGCACAGGTGCTACAGGAGGGAAGGGCCTCCACCTCCCCATGGCCACCCTTGGGCTGGGCTCTCCCCTCTCAGCACGCCCGGCCTGCTCTGGATCTGCTCCCAAAACACGCCAGCTCTTCCCTGGCTCTGCTCCCTAAGTGCCCCAGTTCACCTCTTGCTCTGCCTGCACACACAAGGCTCCTTTGAGGCTTCTCTCAGTCCTCTCCAAATTTGGCAAAGCCAGAGATTCCAGCTGTGCCGGCACGGGGGCTCTGTGCCAAGGCAAACCTCATCCCCACACCTGTGCACGTTCCCCGGGACACACACTCAGCCACCCCCTGAGCACCTGGTCTCCATGGCTGTGTTTGGGAGCTGCCAGGGAATGGGAGGATCTAACCCAGGGATTTGAAGTGCGTGCTTCAGAAACCTGGAAATGGACAAGGGGGTTTGCATCCAGAGGCTCCGGAGAAGCCAGAGGGAATGAGGCCGGGAGCCAACCACCACACACAGAGGGACAGCTGCGACAGCACAGGCACATCCACATGGAGCCTCGCGAGGACAGAGCTCTCTATCCCCGTCATCCCCGAGGATGGGGATGTTCTGGGATGCGTTCTGGTGTGGACAGTGATGGGCCTGCTAGAGCAGATCCCAATCCCAGTCCTTGTGGAGAAGCAGCTGCTCCTCAGTGACTTTGTGGCACCCATACCCCAGCTCAGAATTCCCATCTGACTTAGGATGCCATTTTTCTGAACTTATTTACTTTTTAAATTAAACCCGCTCTCACCCACCCCAACAGCAATTCCCCATCATGCTCCCAAAAGTGTCCATGAACTCTGAACCAAAACAAGTCATTCCTGGGCCCAAATGTGCCTGTGGGACCCTCCAGCATGGCTGCGATCCCAGAGATCTGGTGGTGAGTTCCCTTTGGCCCCACCAGAGACAGAGGCTCATTAAAAACCCAAACAACACCACTCCCCCAAAGAGCAAATTCCCATCAGTTTTACTCACTTTCTGGAGAGCTTCCTGCTGCTCTGGGGTGAGAGGGGGCAGCCCCAGCTTTGCTGCTGTGCTTTGCCCATTCTCCATCTTAATGGACTCCGTACCCTAAGGAAACAGAAAATGCTCATGGAAAACTGTTCTCACAGGAGTGACCTGTCTCTTCCTTCCCAGAAAACCAAAGCATTTCATGTCAGAACACCACAGGTGGCTAAAAACCCTTCCCAAACCCTGTATGTCAGGAAAACCAGTTCATATTCCTGACATTCCCTGCGGGAAGAGCAATCCCAGCAATCGCAGAAACCCAGGGATGTATTGGACACTTACAGAGTTCTCCAACCATGTTTTCCATGAACAGACAATCAGATAATCCCCAATCCTTGCTAACATCATCTCCATCCCCTCAACAGATCCCATGTCTAATGTCCCCATCAACGTTCTCCTCCCACCTCTGTCGACCCAACTTTCTCAAGTTCTCGTTTTAAAACCTTCTCTGAAACCTTCCCAAACCACAGAATCATGGAATGCTTTGGAGGGACCTTAATGCTCACACAGTCCCAGGGATATCTTCCATTAGCCCAGGTTGCTCCAAGCCCTGTCCAACCTGACCTGGAACACTGCCAGGGATGGGCCAGCCACAGCTTCCCTGGACAACCTCTGCCAGGGCCTCCCCACTCTCACAGGGAAAGATTCCTTCCCAATATCCCATCTAATCCTGCCCTCTGGCATTGGGAAGCCATTCTCTCTTGTTCTGTCACTCCAAGCCCTTGTCTAAAGTCCCTCTCCAGCTCTCTGGAACTATGACTCCAGCACAGCAATCCCATGGCTGGAACCATGGATCATAGTGCCGGGACTATGACTGACTCCAGCACAGTGATCCCACTGCTGGGACTGTGACTCCAGGATGGTGATCCCACTGCTCAGACCATGGATCCCACTGCTGGAACTGTGACTCCAAGATGGTGATGCCACTACTGGAACCATGACTGATTCCAGCAATTCAGCAACCCAGTGACTGCACTGCTGGGACCACGATTCCAGCATGGTGATCCCACTGCTGGGACCCCCTGCTCAGCCCCCAGCAGCAGATGTGGCCCTGCCTTCGGTGTTCATGCAGGTTCTGGCAGCACCATCCATCAAAACAGAACTGGTTCCCTCTCTCAACTCCACATTTCCCATCAACCACCCAAAAACCAACGGGGACAAACCCCAGCCTGTGGTCCTGGACACGGGTCAGGCTGGATACGTTCCTGTGGGAAGATTCTGTTCCCAATACAAGTAGCACAGAAAAACCTCTGTTTAGAGCAGGAGCCAAGACTTGAAGCTTTTCCTTTATCAACTGCAAAGCTTCTCCTGGATTGTCCACCACACCTCCAAGCATGGGGACTTCAAACCTCAGCAGCAGCCCCTCCCAGTGGCCTGACCACCCCTTCCAGAAAGAAACTCCTCTACACTCCAGGTGAGTGTCCAGGAAAGGCCCTTCCTGGCGGATACAAATCATGAAACGGTTTGGGTTGGAGGGACTTTAAAGCTCATCCCATTCCACCCCCTGCCATGGGCAGGGACCCCTTCCACTACCCTGGGTTGCTCCAAGCCCCATCCAACCTGGCCTTGGACACTTCCAGGGATGGGGCAGCCATAGCTTCCCTTCCCACCTCAACCATTGCAGAATTCCAGGATATACCCTCAATCATCTGACTCTTATTTTACAGCAAGAAGGAAACTCCTGGTTTTGTGCAGCCTCCAGTTCCCTGTGAGGTGTTGTGAGCATTTTCTAGGATCAGTGAACCTGGAGCAGACAGGAGACAAACCCTCCCAGCACAAAATCCAGGTGTCTGGACAGTATCCAGAGCTGCAGGTGTTTCCCCGGTCCCTTCAGATGTTCATGGCTGGACTGAACACAAGGATGATGGGAACACCAGGGCACCAACAGGGAGCTGACATGAGAACAGAGGTGGCTGGAGCTGCAAACTGGCAAACTCCAGTGCACAAAGCCACAACTGCACAGGCCACACCCCAACTGGAAACAAGACCAGCAAAGCGATGTGGTGTCATGGAATTGCTGAGATTGGAAAAGCCCTCACAGCCCACCAAGTCCACCTGTCCCCAGCACTGCCAATGCCAGCAGTGACCATGTCCCCAAATGCCATCTCCACCCAGCCACAAACACAATCCAGAAATGCTGATCTGTTTATAAAAGAAGGCTCCCTCATCTCCAAGATTCATTTTGATTGTGGAACATCCAATAAATTAATTTAAAAAATCCTTCTTGTCCTTTCCCACCTGGCTGAAGCCCTGTTTGTCACCAGCTGTCCCTGTTCCCTCCCACATCTCTGCCATTGGACACTCAGGCCCAGAGCTCTCCCCAGCCAATTTCAAAGTCTGCAAATCCTTTTCTCACTGCTGCTCCCGTCTCCTCCAGCTTTAAAAACTCAATTATTCCAATTAAGAGCTCTGAGATGTGGGAGGAGAAGAACAGAGTGAAGGGCTGCTGAATGTAACTATTCAGAATAAGAAAGCCAGGAGCCCAATCTGTTGTGATTCTTCCAAACTCAGCCCATTGCAGGACTGAGGTTAATATAATTTACATATTTGGGCTCATTAACAGGAACAGCTTCCAAAAACTGCTCTGGAACATCCCAGCTCTGACACAGAGGGCAAAGCCGAGGCTGAAAGGACCCAGCAGTGCCCAGGAGCACCCAGGCACTGCTGGCTCCAGGCTCTCTGCCACCACACACCCCTCTGGGAAGAACCCACAGATCCAGAGGTGATCTCTGCTGACCACCGGCATGGCTCCAACAGGAATTCCTGAGCATATATCCCTCACCATGGAACGCTCCCCAAGGATCATCATCACCCTGTCACTCTGGGCTCCCTGGAAAGCACCACATTGTGCAAACCATCCCAGCCTCCATCCTCATACTCAGAGAGCCCAGACTGCTGCTTTCCTCTTTCCAGGCACCTCGGGATAACCCTGCTCACAGGAACGGGCCAAGCTCAGTTCCCTGGGGCCAGACAACAGCATCTGGTGAGGAGCAGCTGGGGCTTTGTGCTCAGGCTCCTCCCCTGAAACCTTATTCCCGCATCCTGTAACAGCCAGAAGAGAGCGAGGAAAGTGGGGAAAAACCTCGAGAAAAGCTGGTAGAGGAAGTAGGAAAACAGACGCTTCTTTGGAGAGAAATAAATGGGACCCAGATTCCTGCTGCTATTCCCGCATCTGAGCATGGCTGGGCCCTTTTGGGGGGTTTGAACTCCAAGAGTTCAGAAACATTCCTGTAAATTCGTTACAGGGCTGAGAACTTCTCTGAAGTATAAACACACATAAAGGACAAGAACACAGAATCCCGTTCATTTAGGAACCACAAGCACCAAACCACGCGGAGATTCAAGGAGATGGAAGTGCAAAAAGGAAGGACGAAGCACGTGGCCAGGGCATGTAGCTCCATCCTTGCTCCACATCCTCGCCATGACATGGAACAGGAATTCAGTGGAGTACTTTCACACTGCCCCCAGGCAGAGAGGCTGGAAGAGCATCACCTGAGCCTGTCAGGGGCAACAGCCTGAGCAGCACAGAATCCCAGGATCATGGAGGCTGGAAAAGATGCCAAGATCACAGAGTCCAACTTGTGACTGATCTGCATCTCATCACCAGACCAGAGTACTGAGTGCCATGTCCAGTCATTCCTTGGACACCTCCAAGCATGGGGACTTCAAACCTCAGCAGCAGCCCCTCCCAGTGGCCTGACCACCCCTTCCAGAAAGAAACTCCTCTACACTCCAGGTGAGTGTCCAGGAAAGGCCCTTCCTGGCAGATACAACCACATCTCAGTAGTTTGTCCCTATTAACCATCTAAGCCCTTGAGGATTCCATTGGAACTCTGGAAGCCCTTGTGGGGTAACCTTTAGTACACGGTAACCTTTAGTACTCCTCAACTGCTTTAGCAACTCCTTTCCCACAGCCCATGGAATGCTCTTTCCCAACTGGGAACACCAGTGCTGGCAGTTACTGCTGGCACGTGCAGAATCCAGAGCATGGGGCACATCCAAAGCTTCTCCACTACTTCCCAGATGTGTTCCTAGAGATTGGCAGGAATCAAAACCTCCCAAAATGGGCCATTTCTGCAGCACCTCATGACCAAATGGCTCCCACAACGGCAGACATGGCCAGTGACACAGAATCATGGAATGGTTTGGGTGGGAAGGGGCCTCATGCAGGGACACCTTCCCCTATCCCAGGTTGCTCCAACCTGGCCTTGAAAGCTCCCAGGGATGGGGCAGGGGGCAGAACTGGATGAGATTTAAGACTGCTCCCATTCCAAAGCAGGCTGTGATTCCATGACTGACCCCATCAGGCTCCCAAATGACTTTTGCCAAACTGCACAGCTCAGCCAAGGGAATGGAACTGTGGCTGATAAAATTGCTGCCACTGAAGTCCCCAATGGAGACCACACATTCCTGCAGGGCAGAACCACCCACCCAACCCAGCTGGGATCCAGGAATGCAGACAGAAGTCAGACACTGGCAGAGGAGTTGATGTGAGGGCATGAGGGCTGATAGTGACAGGGAATGCTCCAAAATCCCCCCGCAGAGGTTTTATTCTCCCAAATGGCACCAGTGAGGTGCCCGGAACATTGTGCCCATTCCCAGGGGTGCAGAGACCCAAGATTGTCAGGAGAGAGCAAAGGAAAAACATCCAAGGGATGTGGGAAGGTCACAGTCCAAGAAATGACGGGAACACTGAACTGGGAGCACTATCACAGCACTGACGGCCCCAGAGTGCCGAGATTCCTTTAGCAAGACACCAAACACGCCCAGATCAGCTTCAACAGGTGATCCCATGGCTACCACGA
The DNA here is from genome assembly GCA_013398055.1 of Ifrita kowaldi. Classification (NCBI taxonomy): domain Eukaryota; kingdom Metazoa; phylum Chordata; class Aves; order Passeriformes; family Cinclosomatidae; genus Ifrita; species Ifrita kowaldi. Next base: position 10,679 of record VZRS01005821.1, read on the forward strand.
ACACCAAGGTACCATCCAGGGAACGGAGAGATTCCCTGAGAATTCCATGCACAATCCCCTGGGCCCTGCTCTGTCTCGCAGCATAGCTCTCCCCTGCCTGGGGCAGCAGCCCAGGAAGGATGATCCGGTGCAAACATCACAGCGGTTGTTTTCCAAATCCTTTGGGTCAGAAGGAAGGAGGGAATGTGGAATGGACTTTCACTGGTCCTCCTCAGCCTCCCGAGGAAGTTAATCAGCTGCTCTGGGCTGAGGAAATGTACTCCAGAGACACCAGAGCTGATTTTGGATCTGAAAGGCAGCCACACACCTGCCTTTGTGTGATTCCCATTGCTCCTGGCCTCATGGAATCACTGAGGCTGAAAAACAACTCCAATACCATCAAGTCCAAGCTTGTGCCAAATCCACACCTTGTCACCAGCCTGGAGTAGAGTGCCACGTCCAGTCCTTCCTTGGACACCTCCAGGGATGGGGACTCCCTGGGCAGCCCCTTCCAGTGCCTGACCACCCTTTCCTCAAGGGAATTCCTCTTGAAGTCCAACCTGACTTCCCCTGGCACAGCTTGAGACCACATCCCCTTGTCCTGTCACCCTGTGCAGGTGTGCCCACAGGGATTCCCGACACCTGGAGATCCCTGTGCAGGTGTGTCCACAGGATAAACGGGAAATCTGAGGCCAGGTGTTCACTTCCCATCCCCTGTGGAATCACGGGGAACCTCACAAAGCAAGATCTGCCCCCTCTTTCCCAGCATTCACCTGGGAAACCTCCTAATCCAACAGATTAAGGAAAGATGAGGCGGGAAACAAAGAGCGAATTATTTATATTTACTCCCAAATGGGAGCACCAACACCTGTGAATTCACAAAAGGAATTCCAGCACACACAATTCCTTCTGGGATCAGCAGCAGCCCCTCAGAGCAAGGCTGAGCAGCTTTGGAATCGGAGCTATTCCTCAGGAAAATCCCGTATTTTCCATGGAAACAATGATGGGGAAACAGGAGACAAACCCAACAATAAATTCCTGCTGTGCCACAGTGACTGCAGATCCAGCCCAGTATTCCATGCGATCTGGGGATTTGCAAAGGGAGCCCGCGGGCCCCACAGGTATTCCTGGGCTCCTTCCCTGAGCCCTGGCACCTGCGAGGCTCCCTATTTCCATTTCACACAATTCCCGGTGAGCCAAGAACCAGCCGAGCAGCCCCACGGAAGCACTTCCATCGCTCTATTCACGGTTAAAACCCAGGAAGACCCAACAGCCCGGAAAATCCTGTTCTCTCACACCCGCAGCCCATCCAGGAAAGCTCTAAAAATGTCCCAGAACCCACAAAGAACTCCCATAAAACGCAATACAGGAGAATTTGGGAACAGAAGCCCAAAAAGGAGCGTTTAAACATGCGGATTTGGAAACACCAGCCCAAAACCAGCAACCTATGCGGTCCCTCGCAGCGTGGTGCCCAATCCCGTTCCCTGCAGGGCCTCGGAGAGCCGCCGCCGTTCCGTGCAGACCCCGGGGATCTCATTCCCTGCAGGGCCTGTAAGAGCCCGAGGTCGCCCATTCCCGCTCCAGGCGGGGAGGGAACTGAGGAGAACCGGCGGGGTCGGAGTTCAGGACCGGGAGGGGGAAGACCGACACCTCTCCCACAGGGAGAAGACCGGGCCGGGAGCCCAGAACCGGAGGAGAACCGGCGGGAAGCAGCGCCGTCCCCTCAGAGCCGCCACCCCTCACCCGCGGGCCCCCTTGGCGGCCGCCCCCTATCTCGCCCCCGTGCCCCGAGAGGAGCCCCGAGGAGCCGGGAAGAGCCCCGCCAGGAGCCGGCCCGGCCTGGTCCCGCCGCCCCATCGCCCCCTCACCAGCGCCATCGTCGTTGTCGCCGCCATCTTGTCCTTCCCGTCTACAGCACGCGGGTCTCGCGAGAGCTCCGCGGAGCGCGCGCGGGAAACGGGGGACAGGAGGCCCTCACGAGAAAAAGTACCGCGAGAGTTCGGGAGGTGTCATGTGACCCGAGCGGTTGTCAAGATGGCGCCGCCCTGGGGCGGTCGCCGCCGGAGAGGCGAGGCATGGCATGAAACGATCCCGGGGGGAGCAGGGCCCCAGCTCGGCTTCTTCGGCCCTTAGCGGCCCCTGGGCTGGTGCTGGGCCGGCAGTGCCCGGTGTCTCGGGAAGGTCCAAAGCTGCTGGTGCCACGGGTAGGGCTGTAATGGGCCGGGCCCTGGATAAAACGGGCTCAAGCCGGCTAAATGCACTAAACCTGGGTAAACCCAGCTAAAACGGGATAAAACGTGCTAAACCCGAGCGCCCGGCTGGTACCAGGTGGCCCTTGGTCGCAGCCGGGGGGAAGGGCCGCGGGAACCACCCCCCCCCCCCCCCCCGGTACCGGCCGTGGGCACCGGGAGGTGCTGGAGATGTCACGGGAGGGCGGATCGGGACCGTGTGCCGGGACCTGGAGCGAAATGTCCCTGTCCCCATCCCGGTGTCTCCGTTCCCATCCTGTCCCTTCTCTTGGTTCTGTTCGAGGGGCCCCAATCCCTCGTGTCCAACTTTCAACGCACAGCCAAGGCCAAACCCCGGCACAGGGAACGGAGCCGGGCTGGGAGAGCTGGGGATGTTCATCCGGAAAGGAGAACATTCCAGGGACACCTTAGAGCCCCTTCCAGTGCCTAAAGGGGCTCCAGGAGAGCTGGAGAGGGACTTTAGGGCTTGGAGGGACAAGGGGGAATGGCTTCCCACTGCCAGAGGGCAGGGATAGATGGGATCTTGAGAAGGAATCCTTCCCTGTGAGGGTGGGGAGGCCCTGGCACAGGGTGCCCAGAGAAGCTGTGGCTGGCCCATCCCTGGAAGTGTTCCAGGCCAGGTTGGATGGGGCCTGGAGCAACCTGGTCCAGTGGAAGGTGTCCCTGCCCATGGCACTGGGGAACCTTGAAGGTCCCTTCCCACCCAGCCATCCTGGGATTCTGTGTCTCTGTGCCAGGGGATGGAAGTGCAGCCCTGGGATGGCCCCACCAGATGTCCCTCCCCACGTCTGGGTTCTGCCTCAAGGACAAGCAGCCTCAGCAGAACACAGGTGCTGTCACAGCTGGCATCTCCAGAGTGGAACTGGCACCAGGATCTCGTATTCCCACTGTGGAAGACACACAAGACTGAGGAAAACCCCCAAGGAATTCACAGAGCCCCCGAGTTTTATAAAGGATTTTGGGAGTTTGGGCCACTAAAGTTCACCAAGGGCAGGGAATTCCAGGATCAGATAAGATGTGTTATATCCTGTTAATCCATGGATTCATGGGAGGGGTGCATTAGGGAAGTGCCAAGGAGGGGCTGGGATGTGCTGGAATGTCTGGGGCCCGGGGCGGGTCTGCTCTGGAGGGATTGGGAATCAGCAGCTGTGAGGTGTTCCCTGAATCCCTCCTCCTTGGTTTCACTGGAGTAAGGAATTACGAGCAGTTTGGTGCAGAGCCCTCCAGTGGGACCGGCTGCTTTATTGATTTGTCAGGTTGGAACATTGGCACAGCTGGGGATGCGGCACAGGCTGGGAACGCAGCCCGAGCGAGCCAGGAATGCAGCCTGGGCCAGGAACGCAGCCCAAGCTGGCAGTGCAGCATCTGAGCATGGATAAAATCCCGGTGGGATGCAGCCGGAGCGACACCACAAAGCGCGAGCAGTGCGGGGCAGGCGGTGCCACACAGAGCTCCAGCAGAGAGTGGAACATCAGCACGAAGCAGGATGCCAGAGGCAGCTCCCCACAGCACAGTGGGAGCAGCAGGAGCAGCACCAGCACGGTGCAGATCACCAGGACAGCACCAGAGCTGGATTCCCACAGCACAGAGCAGGATGCCAGAGCTGGATTCCCACAGCACAGCAGGAGCAGCACCAGCACAGAGCACCAGCAGACAGCAGGATGCCAGAGCCAGCTTCCCATGGCACACCAGAAGCAGCAGGAGCAGCACTGGCACAAAACACGGGCACAGAGCAGCGCAGACCAGGATGCCAGCGGCAGTTTTCCCTGGCACAGCAGGAGCAGCACCAGCACACAACACCAGCAGGATGCCAGAGCCAGTTTTCCCTGCACAGCAGGAGCAGCACTGGCACAGAGCAGTGGCATGGGGCACTAGTGTGGTGCAGATCACCAGGACAGCACCAGAACCAGATTCCCCCAGCATAGTCTGAGCAGAAGGAGCAGCACCAGCACAGCACACAGCAGAGTGCCAGAGGCAGTTTTCCCTGGCACAGCGGAAGCAGCACCAGCACAGAGCACTGGCACAGCACAGCGCAGGATAGCAGAGCCGGATTCCTCCGGCACAGCAGGAGCAGCACCAGCACAGAATGCCAGCGTGGAACACCGGCATGGTGCAGATCACCAGGACAGTGCCAGAGCTGGACACCCCCAGTACAGCGGGAGCAGCACTGGCACAGAGCAGGATGCCAGAGGCAGTTTTCCCTGGCACAGCAGGAGCAGCAGGAGGAGCACTGGCACAGAACCCTGGCACAGAGCAGCGCAGACCAGGGTGCCAGAGCCAGTTTCCTATGGCACAGCAAGAGCAGCACCAGCACGGCACAGAGCAGGATGCCAGAGCCAGTTTTCCCTGGCACAGCGGGAGCAGCAGGAGCAGCACCAGCACAGCACAGAGCAGGATATCAGAGCCAGTTTTCCCTGGCACAGCAGGAGCAGCACTGGCACAGCACAGAGAAGGATGCCAGAGCCAGTTTTCCCTGGCACAGCGGGAGCAGCAGGAGCAGCCCCGCACGACTCTTGGACAGAGACAATTCCTGTTTGCACTTTTCCCCACGTCAAGGACGTGTCCCTTTGGCAAAGGGCAGCACTGGGGTGGTGACAGTGGCAATTCCCCCATCTCCAGGCTAGGGACTGACATTCCAGTCACCGCAGGAGGAATGGGAGGAAGAGGCACNGCACAGAGAAGGATGCCAGAGCCAGTTTTCCCTGGCACAGCGGGAGCAGCAGGAGCAGCCCCGCACGACTCTTGGACAGAGACAATTCCTGTTTGCACTTTTCCCCACGTCAAGGACGTGTCCCTTTGGCAAAGGGCAGCACTGGGGTGGTGACAGTGGCAATTCCCCCATCTCCAGGCTAGGGACTGACATTCCAGTCACCGCAGGAGGAATGGGAGGAAGAGGCACCAGGGCTTTCTCCTGAAAATGCCGAGGGATTTTGGAAGGCTGTAGGAGGAACTGGGGAATGACAAGGATTCTGTGGAGTATCAACAAGATTCCTGCTGATCCACATGTGTGGATGCAGGTGGTGGGTCAGGATTTCTGGAATTTATGCTCAAGCCGTATCACGTCCAGCTCACACAGTCCCAGCTCATCGTGAGGATTCTGAGCACAGGGAGCACACAACCTGGAGGAACTCAGGATCGAGACTGGAATGTGGCAGATGGGAAGCTACACTGGGGCTTTCCAAGCCTGCTCCTCCCCTCCCCTCAGCAAGGACCATTCCAGATGGCAAAGAGGGAAAAAATAGCTTTGGGACCTGCAGTGAGAAAAGCTGATCATTCCCAGAGGGAAATGGATCCCGTGGGGGGTTCCTGCAGCAGCTTCACAAACCCCACCGGGAAGGGGCTGCTGGGGGGTGCTGCCCTCTCCCCCACACCTCCCCTTGGAAGCAGGGACCAGAACATGAGCCCCAGTGTCCCAGGATGTAATTCCTGGTGTTTGCCGAGTCCTCCGTCAGCTGTTGCCTTCCCAGAGCACGGATTGGGCAAATCCCCCTTGGCCCAAGGCCCGGCCAGGTGAGTCCTGCTGCAGTTTGGTGGGTCGGGAGCCCTGTGGGATCCTCCAGTCCGGCACCTTGATCCCCTGGGAATTGGGGCTCCGGTGGGTCCCCGGCGCTCACAGGGCTTGGGAGCGGTGCTTGTGGAAGGCGCTCTCCAGGAACGCGGCCAGCTTTTCACAGTCGTCCTGAAATCCAGATGTGCCAACAGTTCCCTTTGCTGGGCTATCCCAGATCCCTCCAGCCTCCCACAGTCCCAATCCTGAGCCATTCCTGGGGCAGGTTTGGGGTCCCCAGGTACAGGACACTGAGGGGCTGGAGCATGTCCAGGGGAGGGAGGAGAACTGAGGAAAGGAGTCCCAGGAGCGGCTGAGGGAGCTGGGGGGGCTCAGCCTGGAGAAAAGGAGGCTCAGGAGGGACCTTCTGGCTCTCCACAACTCCCTGACAGGAGGGTGCAGCCAGGTGGGGGTCGGGCTCTGCTCCCAGGGAACGAGAGGCAGGACAAGAGGAAATGGCCTCAAGCTGTGCCAAGAGAGGTTCAGGAGGGATATTGGGAAAATTCCTCCTGGAAAGGGCTGTCCAGCCCTGGCACAGCTGCCCAGGGCAGTGGTGGAGTCCCCGTCCCTGGAAGTGTTCAATAAACACGTGGATGTGGCACTTGGGGATGTCATCAGGGTGACCTCGCATGTTTGGTCACAGGTTGGACTCGATAATCTTGGAGGTCTTTTCCAAACCTAATGATTCTGTGATTCCTTAAGTAAGGAATGAGCCTCCTTCCCTGGGGCTCCCACTCAGAATTATTTAAGGTCCAGCTAATTAACATTGTCACAACAGGCAGTTCCCCTTGGAGCAGCTCCTGGAGCAGAGTCTGGAGGGAACAGGAATCCAACTCCTGCCTGTGAGGGGCCGGTGCTGGAGGAGCTTTGGTGGCTCCACAGCAGCTCCAGATTTGGGGATAGCAGGGACTCACCTCGTGTATGAACCCATAATGCACCAGCTCTGTGGCCAAATCCTTGGAGTTATCAGCTGCAGAGACAAGGAGCAGGAGAACATGAACATGGATACAGCTCGTGGAGCTCCTGTACCTGGGAGAGCCGCAGCAGGAGCTGCTCATCCTGGGAAAATGGGGCAGGGAGGTGGAACAAGGTTCCCAAGCTCCCAGAGCACAGCTCAGGACAGTGTGTCACTTGGAAAGGTTTTGTTTGGCTCAGCAGGGAAAGCCCCAGGACAATGCCTGCAGCAGAGCCCGCAAGGGGCTAGAGAAGGAGCAGCTCCCAGGAACCGTTCCCCAGCTTTCTTTGGGGATTTTGTCTGTGAGGCAGCCCCGGGGCTCTGGCTGCATGGCCTCCAGAGGCTCCTGATGTTCTGGGAAGGAGCTGGACCTGCCCGCAGACCCTCTCAGAGGAGGGTCCACCTTTGCATTGGAAAAGTGTCAGGGACGCTGTGCCAGTGCTGGGAATGAGAGCAGAGTTCACCACGGGGACCCCAAGAACTGCCCTCTGCAGGTCCCGGTGGGAATGCAGCTCTGGAATGGCCGTTGGATCATCCACTCCCTGCCCTCCCAACTCTCACTTTATGGGTAGGTGACTCCTTCGTGCCAGAGGCACCAGCACAGGGACCAGGTGGGCAAGGGCTGGGACCACAGGGGAGAAAGGAAAGAAGAGGAAAAAGGAAAGGAAAGGGGAAAGGAAAAAGGGAAGGAAAAAGGAAAGGGGAAAGGAAAGAGGAAAGGAAGGGGAGGTAAGGTGAGGGAAGGGAAATTAAATAAAAAGAAGGGAAGGGAAGGAGAAAGGA
>VZRS01005825.1:0-27563 GCA_013398055.1 Ifrita kowaldi
CGGCCCGGCCCCCGGGCGGGGGCTCCGGGAGACCGGCCCCGCTTAAAGGCGCCGCCGCCGCCGAGGCCCGCGGGCCCTGTGGGACGGCGCCCGGTGTGGGGACGGCCAAAACCTGGTGTCCCAGTGGGGATATAATGGGGTCGCTGTGGGGACATAACCGTGTGTGGGGACATGCAGGAGCCCCCGTGGGGTTGGGGACAAGTGAGCGTCCCTGTGGAAAAAACACGGGGGCTCTGTGGGGAAAGGGAAAATTGAGGCACTCTGTGGGGGCACATCAGGGTCCCGGTGTGGATGTGACTCTGTGTGGGGACAAGTGGGGGTCCCTGTGGGGATGGAAACAAGTGAGGGTTTCAATGGGGACGTGACGGGGTCCCTGTGGGGATGGAGGCAATGGGATCCCTGTGGGAGCATGGCAGGTGCCCTGTGGGGATGGGATGTGTCAAAGTCAATGAAGGGACATGGCAGGGAGAGGTGGTCCCTGTGGGCACGGGCAGGTGGCAGGGTCCCAGGGAGGACAGGACAGCATGTGGGGATGTGGCAGGGCCCACGACATCCCTTGTTGGAGACGGGACATGCCGTGTCCCCGTGGGGACCCTGCCAGTGTGTGTGGGGATAAGATGGGATCCCTTTGGGACATGTCAGAGTCCCTCGGCTCGCTGGGTGCTCACTGGGGAGGGGACCAGCCCTGAGAGAGAGAGAGGAGCCTGGTTTTTGAACCTCGGGACATCCCAAGCCACAACCCCTCCGTGGGAGCACGGTGAAGGAATTTCGGGTGGTTCTGAGGCTCCCAGGGCTTCTTGTGGCACCGTGCTGGGGGCCAGGTTGGACCCTTGCCCAGGGCAGGGTGGGCTCAGGTCTCTGTGGAGAGATGGCATGGGCTGGGATCCCCACAGAGGGATGCCATGGGCTGGGGGATCCACACAGCAAAGGGGAAAGAGAGTTTGTCTTTGGCTGGAAACTGTAGGATTAAGGTGAAGGCTCTGCTCCCACCACCTCACCACCATGGCAGGGACGGGACAAGGCTGGCACTGGGAGAGGAGGAGGAGGAGGAGNGAGGAGGTGGGAGGAGGAGGAGGTGGAGGAGGAGGAGGGCAGCCTCTGCCTTAACCCCGCGGCTGCTGGAGCGAAGCGTGGCCACCCCAGCCTGCTTTTGTTTGCTTTCTGGTTTTGTTGTCGCACGCTCCGACTGAAATAGCCCAAATCCCTCAGAGGAAGCTTCCCCCAGCCCGAGCCCTCGGCTGGTATCTCGCTCGGGCAGGTTTCATGACTCAGCAGCCCAGATGGAGCCGTCCCTCACAGCCCTCAGCTCCAAATCTGTTTATTGCTCCAGAGGCTGTTTTTCCAAGAACCTCGCTGCTTTATAACAGCCAGAGCTCTCCCTTAAAACCCTGCCTCTCCAGCGAGGGCTCGCGTCACACTCAGCGCGGAGGTGGGCGAGGAACAAAAATAGACAAATTAAGAAAACCTCAAAAGGCCAAAAAATGAAAATGTGAGGGTTTTGGCTCTCCAAGCTTAAGGTTTGCTTTGCCTCCACGTTGCATCACTTCTGCTGCCTTCCTCGGGGCTGCACCATCTCGGGGGCAGAGACGAATCCCCGGGTGATCACAAGTCTGTGAGAAGCTGAGAGACGGCCGAGCCCCCGGGGTGTCCCCCTGGAGCTGGGGTCCCTGGCTGGGGGCCCGGAGCCCCGGCAGTGCAAGCCTGGGGTGGTGTTTGTTGGCCACGGGCAGCGTAGGGAGAGATGAGGATGGGTTTTGAGTGGCAGCCTGTGGGATTCCCTCCACAAGCATCTAAACCCCTCATTCCCCCTCACTGCCACGGAATGAGAAAAAGGCTCTTGCACAGCTCCAGTTGCTCATCCTGGGCAGTTTTTAGCTACTCACACAACTGCAAAGGTGTTTTTAATGATGGTGCAACTCACGCTTTTAACCTTCACCCTGCCAGGAGCTTCATGTGTGTTTGGTGTGGGACAGAGGATGCAAAGAGGGAAACCTGGGAGGCCTTTGACCCAGGGACACAGCAAGGAACAAAGCTAAAAGGGAATGTCAGCTCCCTCCCACACTCAACCCTGAACCCAGGGGTTCGCTCATGGGAGCTGGGGGCACTCGGTGGGTGGCTGGGAGCTGCTGAGGGCTGGTGTCCTGCCAAGCCCCCTCCTGCCAAGGGCTGTTTTGTCCAGGATGGATGTTTGAGGGGCAGGTGGGGCTGTGGAGGTTTGCTCCTGAGCACAGGGGAGGTGTCAGGCACTGGGTGCTTTCTGGGACAGCTGCTCGCTCTCTGCCCTGGCATGGGGGGACAGCGGGGCCACTGTGGGACCCCCAGCCCTGGGAAGGCAGCCTGAGCTCCCACCCGTACAGCCCAGGGGTTGTGGGGCAGCAGCAGCTCTCCTCTAAGGCAGACATCATCTTGTGGGCAGGTTTTCCCCCTTGCCACAGGAACTGTGCATCTCTTGGAAAAGTTCTGAAGACTGTGTAGGGACAGACGCTTGAAGTGGGACCAGCCCTGCTTGATGACACCCCGTGGTGCCTTTGGGGGTGATGGCTTTGGAAGGGTCAGGACTTGGAATCTGATCCTTGTGGGTCGGGATATTCCATGATTCTGTGAACCCCCCTTACCCAGCCCAGCCTGGCAGATGCCCGCTGGCTGTGCTGGAGCGAGCAGTGGGTCCCGGGCACATTCCCGAAGGGTGCGCCTGACCATGGGCCATTAGCTGGTCATTAGGGCTGTTATCTTAATGATGGGTGTTTGCAGAGGTGTGCTCAGGGTCACGGAGGCCTGCTGAGAGGGGAGCAGGTGCTGCCTTCCGCAGCCACCATCCATCCATCCATCCATCCATCCATCCATCCATCCATCCATCCATCCATCGTTTCCAGTTGCCATGGCTACGCCAGAGTTTACTCTTCCCTGCCTTCGACTGCCTGCATGAGGATGATGTAGAAAAAGGTCCCTGTGTGAGGCAAAAAAGCCCAGGGGCTGGGACCTCCTGTTTTTTGGGAGCAACAACTGCATCCAGGGTGGTCAGGCCATGGAGCAACAGGCACCGAGCACCCCGGCAGCACCCACAGCCCTGCCGAGGGAGCCTTGGAGGCGCAGGTTTGGGGTGCTGCCTTCCCTTCCTCGCCTCCCTGATGGCAGCAGGGACCCAGAGGAGGCAGCGAATGATCTTCCGGGGATAACTCCAGGCGCGGGGCCATCGGCCGCCTGGCGCTCGATGCGAGGTGACAGCGCGGAGCAGAGATCCCTGAGCAGGCGCTCAGGCTGCGGCTCCTTAATGGGCGAGAACAAACCCCGAGCTTGGGTCACCACGTGGGGCTTCAGTGGCTGAATGTGGGTCAGCGGAGGCCTCGCTGAAGAGGCAGGAATGTCACAGCTCCACAGGGATGTCAAGCACTGCAGGGAAGTTGCATCATGGCAGGGTTCGTTCGCTTTCCAGCGGCACAAGGAGCAGAAGGGGAATCCAAGTTCCCTGGGCAGGGGGATTTTGGCTGAGGGGCTCCCAGGGTGTGGCTGGGGTGCAGTCAGCTGTAAGGGTGTGTGACCCTTTCCAAATCCACAGGGTGTTCTGATCCGTGGGGCCAGTAGGTGAAACGGGAAGTGTTTCCACAGCTCGGGTGTGTTGGGGAGCCGCAGGCTTAGTCACCACCGGGGCAATCCCTGGGCCCTGCCCCTGCATCCCAGGATCCCTGCCTGCTGCTGGCCTCCCAGGTGCCTCATGGAGGAAAGTGCTGTCCCCCAAGGCCAGTTTTCCCTCTGATGGACTGTGGGCTCCACAGGGTCAGGAGGAGCAGCTCTGCTGTTTGTGTTCATTATGTTTGGGGTCCCCTTTTTGCACTGACTGGCCCCTCGTTAGGCAGAGGGATGCAGGGCTGATGTGTAGCGCGGGGCCCCCATGGCGTGGGCTGTGTTTTGGCAGCTCCCTCGGTGAGACGCCGGGCACAGAGGGGTGCCAGGGTGCTGGTTTGTCTCGGGAGGGTGGGGTGAGTTTCACCGTGTGCTCGCCCGCTGAGTCAGGGGCTGAGCAGCCGCGTGAGCTGCGGCCGTGCCCCGTGTGCCTCCGGCCCGGCCACCGGGGATGCTCTGCGTCCTTCCCCGACCCCTCTCTCCACATCCCGGGGCCAGGCTCTGTGGCCCGGCTGAGGAGCGAGGGCTGACGTGGCCTGGCAGCTCAGCCTCCCCAGGGCGCTCGCTGCTCCCTCCCTCCCTCCCCAGCCCAGCCTCCACATCACTGCCTGCCTCCTGGGCAGCTGAGCTGGGGGCTGGCCCAGCCCAGGGACCCCAGACATCCCCTGGAAGCTCGGCCTGGAGGGTGCTCTGAGCTCCTGTCCCCATCCCATTTCATGGAAGGGGTTGGGGAGTGCTGGTGCCTGGTTCATAAAACATTTCTTTTGCAAAGCCTGTCTGGAAAGTCAATGAGATGTTGGTGATTGTATGGAGAGCTCAGGAGATGCCAGAGTGCATTCCCTGAAGCGAAGGGTGATCCTTGCTTGTGGCCATGGAGAGCCTGCGGTGGGGCAGGCATTGCCCAACAGCTCCCACTCCATGAAACCCGAAATGCTGGACATCTGTGTGCTCTGAGCTGCTGCTTGACCCCATCTCTGGGTTCCCCATGCTCTTCCTACTCCTCGTTGGGCTCCCACATGGTCCTGACCCAGCGCTGCTGGGTGTGACAACACACGGCTGGGATGTGTGGCCTGGCTGTGGTTCCCCTGTGGAATTGTGTTCAGCTCCCTGGGGAGCAGCCAGGAGGGAAGAGGCACAGTGGGCTGGGGGCTGCAGGAATTTGTGTGCCTGATGCTGCTGGTGGGTTCACTGCCAGCGCTGTCCATCGGCTCCGCTCACAGGGAGTGCTGTGGGAATGTGTCTGCTTTGCCTGTGCCACTGCGTGTGCTTTCTCCACAGTCACTAATAAATCCACACTGACTTTTCCTGGAAGGTCACCGAGCCAGTTTGCTGGAGGGGCAGAGATCACTATGGGGCATCACCACGTGGTTTGGATTTTTCCCTTTTCCATGCTCACCAGGATGGCAGCCCTGGGGTTTCCCTAACCACGGCTCAAAAGCCGCTGCTCCAGCGCAGTGTTCGTCCCCCAAGGAGGCGGTTTAAGTTTCACAGGCCCCACCTGATGGAATTTGAGCAGGCACTAAAACTAGGGCTCCTTGTGTGCCGGCGTTATCGGCGTTATCTGCTCCGCTGCGCAGCCGTGGGGAGCGCGGAGCCGGTGCCGGGGCGGCAGGAGCCCCCGGGATCTGCTCCAGGCAGCCCCCACCTCCCGGGCTGAGTCACCAGCGGGCCCAGTGCGTTTGCTGCTGGGGTGACGGCAGCTGTGAGTCCCAAAAAAAGCCCCCAGCACTGATGCTTTAATGACAGGCGGATAGCACAGCCCCGGGGAGACTCATACTGTGCATACCTCAGTGCTGTGACTAAGCCCGCGCTGGGCTGGAGCAGCCGCAGCCTCCCCGTCACCCCGGCCCTGGTGTCACCAATTCTGCAGGTCCCATGATCCCAAAGTGCCCGTCTCCCTCCTGTCCCCGGCCTTGTTCCATATTTAATGTTTCATGTCCACCTGAGTCTGTAATTAAGGCATCTGCACCCCCAGCCGTGAGCCCGGGGTGCAGCAAGGGCTGGCGTTCCTGAGCCACAGGCAGCTGCCCACCAAAACCAACCCCAGCTGATCCCAGGATGGTTCCAGCGTACTTTGGCTCCTTTCCTGCCTTTGGGTGCAAGTCACCCAAAAGGCCGGGGAAAAGAAAGGCAGTTTGGCTGTTCAATGTTAGAAGACAAGTGGGAAAAACGTTCCCAAGGTTTTACAGCTTACTGTGCCCTTTCCCTTGGCATTCCCAGTCTCAGTTTCTAGACTTTAATCTTCAACATGTAGTTTATTACTGCTGCTTTTCTTTAAACAGTAATATTTTCTAGGAAATGCAGTTGCTGCATCCCTACGGCTGCTGCTGGGCGTTTATCTCCTCTCTCGTGGTGAGGAGCTGATGGATACAGATCCAGGCAGCTGTGTGACCTTTACAGTCTCACTTGGAGTCCAGGGACGTGGATGTAAGATTGTTTCAAGTCATTTTGATTTTATTACAAACCAAAATACTTCACATTCAATGGCACCTCAGGTCCACAGGGTAATTACTCTTGGGGAACAAACAACAACCCAAACCTCAACACCTTAGATAGGTATTGGTGCAGCTGCAGCTCAGCTTTTCCATGAGATCCCAAACTGGGTAGCATCCAACACCCCACCTGCATTGGCTGTCCGGTTTCCTATGGGACATTATTCCAGCATTACACCTTAGCAGGAAGCTGTCTGACAAACAATTTACTGTGCAATAAACAAACAAGCTGCATCTGCAGAGAACCATCTTCATCATCCAACTGATTGCCAAATCCAAACGTTTGGTGCTGAAGCTCACGGATCAGCTGATGTGGTGGGGGTTGTGTTTGAGTAGTTACTTGTGGCACCTCCTCAGGCAAGGCGCTGGTTAATGCTGAGGGAATGAAACCCCACAAACAGGAACTTCATGCTCTTCACTCATTTTTTGTGGGAGAACATCAGGGTCCCGAGAACCTTTTAATTCCTGTTCCCAAAAGCTGCAGTGGCTGTAACTTCCAGCTTTCCCAACGAGCAGAAGACTGAAACTGAGGGATTATATATAACTTGACAATCCCAAATCACGGGGGGAGCAGCTGAAGCTCCTCGGTTTGTGCAGAGCCCTCCTGCTGGGATATGTGCTAATACCACATAAAAGTAACAACTGTTGAGGAGCTTCCCTGCCATGTCCTTTCCCATCCTTTATCACAATTAAGTTAAAAAGACTGGACCACTGCAAGCTCTATTTTTACACCCTCGGGCACGTGCTGTCGCCTCTGAAAGCTGCTGCTGATTTAGGAAGGAACATGAGGGAGGGACTGCATTTCTATACCCTGTACTGCACAAAGTGTGACTCTGTCCTTATTCTGTGTCACCATCAGCATAAAAGTACCGTGATCCTCTCTGTAGTCACAGGAGGTGTGAGGAATGAATGCCCATTCACGTTTAAGATGAGCTTATATGGCATGTGATCCTTCCCAGCGCTCCGAGGCAGCGCAAGTCTGACAACAGCAGAGTCAAAAGGAACCCAGACAAATGTCAGCATTCATACAATTTAACAAAGCTCCCTACTTGTTTTTACCAAAAAAAAAAAAAAGCCCCAAAAGGTTTTAAACAAAAGGAAATGTCCTTCATTCAACACTGGTAAAATCTTTCAGTGCTGTCAAAGCAACTTCAAAGCTTCTCCACATCTGCCTGCTCCAGCCAAGCACTGCTGCCTGTCCTCAGGCCTTTGTGATGTACCCTTCTCTGATCAGGAAGTCATAGATTTTCCTGGTTTTGTTCACATCGATCTTGATGAGGGCTCGAGCCTGCGCCAGTCTCAGGCCTCCCTGTTTGTTGCACTCGTTCACTAAAGCAGCTTTATATTCCAAATAGGCTCCAGGGACCAGCCTCACCATCTGACAGAGCTGCAAGACAAAAGGTGAAGTTAATAAACACCAACACTTGTCATGTTCTTCCCTTCCCAGAGCCCTGCTGGGGGAGGAACACAGGGAATATTTTTCTGAGAGCACTTCCAGTGTTTCTTTGCACAGGGGAGGCACACGGGAATGCCATGACGAGCTGTTTGGATCCACAGGTAGGGAGGGGAGGAGCCTGCTGGCTGCTGCATTCAAAAACATTCCTGATGGAAAAATAAAGGAGGAGGATGAAAGCAAGCCCTGGGCTCACAGGAGCACAGCTCTGAGTGTCCTTTGTGGGCGTTGCTCCTTCCAAAGCCCGGAAAGCACACATGCCAGACTTGGAAGCAGCAATCGGGCTCGCTGGCCGGGAGCCAGGGAGGGCATCTGGCTGCTAATCCCCTGCAGACTCAGGCTCTAATTCCTTCTACAAAAGCAGCTCTGCCGGCCCCCTCTGGAAGTCTGGCATGGAAGCTGTGCAGGGAAGGCATTCCGTGCTTGGAAGTTTGGTGAGGAATGGTTTTCCACAGCCCCTGAGCTGTTTGGCTGCACAGCTCCTGTTGAGCTCCCGAATACCAGCTGCCTTCCAGGAGCATGGCGTTGCTCCCGCTGGAGAAACTGTCTGTCTCCTCCCTTTAATAAGGAAATGCTTCATGCTCATTCCTCACGGATAGGAAATTGCAGAATTCCTCAGACCTCAGACTTTCTGTCTCAGCTGACCAGGAAATCAGATTCCACACACACACACACACACTGATGCCCTGCCACCATTATTCCAGTGCCGAATGGAGCCAGAAATGCCAGTTCCACACGGAGCCGTGAGCTGATTCCCAATGCTGCCAGCTCCAGCCAAGGGAAACACACACGGAGAGGGGAGGCTGAGATACAGCTGTGCTTCATGGGCACTGCAACCTGCCTTGGGCAGTCTAAGGACACGTCAGGACTTCTATTAAAAAATAATAATCTCTTATTTCAATCGTTTTCCACTGAGTTAAGAGGACAGGCCTGCACTGGGCTGAAAACCAACCAGTGTTCATTTAGAAAAATTAACCTCTCTGCTTAGCCCAGCCTCACAATGCAGGCAGGGAGATGGATGTTGTAACAGCACCAAGTAACACCCTGGTCCTCTGCTCCTTTCTTTGCTAAATCAGCCAGTTTGTGCTGTATGTGTAGCACAGGAAATTAAGAAGCCAACTGGAAAACCTGAATGATTTCTGTGAGAAAGGAAGAGTAGTCAGGGCCTGTAACTGAGGCAATATTCACAGCTCCCCGGACATGGTGTGGGCAGCCCTGCGCTGTGGAGACACAGTTACAGAGATGATCTTTGCATCCTTTCCTCACCTCCTTCTCCTTCTCGTTGAGTTTCTCTGTGCCTGGCAGGCCTGTGAGGTTCAGTGGTGGGGCACTCCGTCTGCCTGTGGGACGAGAAAGGAAACGCCGGAGAATCGGAGCAGTTTGGAGGTGGCTGTTCCTGGGGTGTGCTAGGGAGGCAATTCAACCCAGCCTGAGCCAGGTGTTTACACACAGGGTTATTTAGGGCTTAGCACAAAGCTCTGCTGATGTGACAAAAGGTTTGCTCTTGCAATTTTAAGCTCTGTGAATGTTGCATGAGACTGGTGAGCTGATGGTTTTTGGGAGGAACTGCAAGACAAAAGCTTTGTGTCAGACTGGCACCGGGCAGGGCTCAGCTGGGCTGAGCCTCCTGACTATCCCAGCTCCAGGGAGGGTGTGCCAGGTGTGCTGAAACCAGCACCTTGTAAGGATGCTGAGACTATTTATTGGTATGACTAAACAGCCAATTTCTCTCTGGCATTACTGACAACTTCATGAGGCAGAGTTTTCTTCAAATGCCTTTAAATATGATGCAGGTATTGCAAGGCAAGTGCAGTTTGGGCATTTATTTTTTGTCTGTTATGATAAACAGTTCTGAAAGGAGTATTTATCACAGGGTCATCTGATACTTCTCACTTTCACTATTGTTTATAACTTTACCTGGCACGGCGTAAACTTTCACAAGGGCTGTCTGCTTGCAGGTTTGGCATTTTTTTCTAACAGTATTTTTTTTTGTAACTTGCAGAGCTCAGGACAACGTTTGGGTTATTTATTCCCATTGGAAAAGTCTCCCACACCCCAAATGTGGGTTGCCTATTTAGCACTGTCAGAGAGAGGTCTCTATCCCAGGAAAACTTCCCAAATTTGGCAAAGTGATGAGGCCTTGGGAAATGTGCCATTGTGTTTTCCCAAGGACTGCTGGCGGCTGCTCCAGACCCTGCCCTGCCCGGGTCCTGCCCCTGGCACTGGGAAGTCTCTCTGTCTCCTGGGCATCTGCAGGAACAGACGGGATCTGGCTGGGTGTGAGGAGCCTGAGCAGAGAGAGCTGAGGGACTGGAGAGGAGCTGGAGTGTGAGTCTGTAGGAGGTGTAAAGGAAGTTATTTCCCAGCACTGCTCCCTCTTCCTATGGCATGGGGCGACTGTGCCAGGATGAGACATGACAGAATTCGGTTTTACTCTTTTATAAACCCAGAAAATACCACACACGCGCAAACTGCATTAAAGAAAACATATTAAGGCTGCAAAGTCAAGAGCTTAGAATCTAGAAGTGAAGCATTAATTTGCCCTCTTGTATATTCAGAGTGATGCAGCCTTTAATTAGAGCCACGTGGCAGCTCTTCCCCAGCATCCCGCCGTTCTCTGGGCAGGATGTTTGCCTAATTAGCAGCTCTATGGTATTTTGTTTGGGTTTTGTTCCACATGTGATGCTGCTGGTAAACACTGTGTGCTATCACAGCTCCACAGGCAACAGTCCCTGTGCTCCCAGGCTCTTCCCCTTCATGGGACACTGGATCCTTGACAAAAAAAGGAACTTCATCCCTCATTCCAGACCGTCAGCTGGAGGACACTGTCCTCCCTTCACGGACTCTGATGCCCTGAGATACATAAAGCTGTTTTTTGTCCAAAACACTGGATCTTAGCAATCACCAAATAGGTTTAGAACAGTCTGTAGTGCTCTGACTCACTGCTTGGTATTCTGACCCAAATTTCTGAGGCTCCTGGAAGAAATGAGGAAGAACATACAGCCCCAGTGTCCACCTCTGAGAGGTTTGATTCAAGTGGTTTAACAGCATCCATATAAAAACCGGGTGTAGGGACAGAGCCAAAGCCAGTTTTCCCTAGCAACATTTAACAACCTTGTAGTAAAACTTTATCCCAGTCTCAGTCACCCCATGACCTCAACAAATGGGATGGCGATTTATTTAAGTCCTGCTTATGAGGACCTTGACTGACCCCTGAATCTGTCCTTACTGGGCACTGAAAGAAGATGGGGTCCTCTTGGTGGAAAAAACCCCTAATTTGTGCTTACAGAATGTGAAAATTCTTTTATTTCCTGCCTTGCCAATGTAGCTTTAGGATGGGTTTTGACCTCTAAGTCAGAAAAATCTAGAAATTCAGCAAAAAGTCCTGCAGGATACGCGAGTGGAATGACTTGCAGATTGCTGTAATGTTGACTTAAGCAGTGCTTAACTGTGAGGCTTGAGGACTGACACTTTGGCACTCAAGAGAAAGAGTCAGAAAAAGGCTGTCAGAGAGACATGACTGGGTTTTTAGCAGACATCATCTAACACTTACCTGTAGTTGAAGGAACTGGTACCGTGGGAGTCAGGCCAGAATCACTGAAAAGAAAGGAAATTTTCAAATTGCCTTCATGTTTTTTAAGAATAACTGCATGTGTTGGCCCTGAAAGTGCTTCTTCCACAACTTGTAATAATTACACAATTCAACTTGCATAACCCAAGCCCTGACTAGGAGTCAACAGGATTTATAAATATTTAGTGTTCCCACATTGAAGAATATGTCTGAAACCTGTTAAAAAACCCAACAAAGAAATGTGGAAGGGGACACAATTAAAAATACAGTGGAGACTGAGTGGGGAAATTCCAAGCCATGTCCTGCACACAGGATGCACTTCCTTTACGCTGCTCCTTAAATCCAAGAGCTCATGCAGGCTGATGACACATTAATAATGCTGCTACATCTAAAATCATCTGAAATATTCCAGGCGTCAGCTGTGCCCTCATTAATATCCATAAAGAGCTCATTTCCCTCTGTGACTTTATGAACAGCAGTTCAGTTCCTGAAATATAAAACTGAGGGGTTTGAGTCCTTTCCTTTGCATGCACTCAACAAGCACTATTGCTGTCACCCACTCTTCTGCCCCTCTGAATTTTGCAGGCTGTTCCTACTTTAATAAACTGGGAATGAATTTGTTACTATCAGGCAGGAAAATGTGTTTGATGCAAACCAAACCACAGAATCCCAGGGAAGTTTGGGTTGGAAGGGACCTTGAGGCTCGTCGCGTCCCACGGGCAGGGACACCTCCCATTGGAGCAGGTTGCTCCAAACCCCATCCGAGCTGGCCGTGGGCATTCCCAGGATGGGTCAGGCTCCCTGGACACCCCGTGGCAGTGCTTACATGTCTGCCTGGCGGCTGAGCCACTGCTGGCAGGCGCTGCTGTCCTGGATGTACTGCAGCACCTCCGAGAGCATCGTGCGCTTCAGCCGCTCCTCGTCCCGGCTCTTCTTCAGGTGGTCATAGGTCCGGGCACCTGTGGCACACACACACCCTGCCCTCACCACCTGCCTCATCCAGAAAGTCCAGACTGGCTTTTCCCTGCTTCAGGAAATATTGGGAAGTTCTCCACCTCTGGCCCAACCTCTGCTGTTCTCCCTCGTGATGACTACTTGGCACCAGAAGGGATTAGATTCCACCCTGCACCCTTCCCCCTGTTAATTTCAGGCCAAAAACAAACAAAAAAGGATTCCATGATCTAATTCCAGGATAAACCAGGCCATTTCATTGATGTGGAGGTCTTAGGCCTCTCTCCAGGTATCACGTGTGTCAACAGCCAGGGAAAGTGTCCCGAGATGAAGCCCTGAGACCACTGTGCCATGACATAAATATTTTTTAATGAAGCTTTAGCAAAGTGGTGCCCAGAGCAGAGCTGTGTTAGACACTGTGATCTCCAAGCTGATGGCTCAAATCAGCTCTGAACCAGCCCAGCTGGACTGTGCATCATTGCTGAAGCCTTGCTCAGTTCCAGAGCAGGCAAACGCCTCTCATAACTAAGTGTCTTTTTATTCAACACATCCTGAGTGTTGTAAAATCATCCTTCCCTTCCTTGATGGATGGGAATGGGCTGAATAATGCATCAGGTACTTACTGCAGAAATTGGTGATTCCTGCTGCTCTGTATTCCTGGAGTCTCTTTATTTCCCTGCGCAGCTCAAATTCCACTGTTGGACCCCATCAGTTGGCAGGAGGGAAAACCAAAAAGCAAAAGTGGGTCAGTGGGGTGGACTGGGAATGTGGCTCTTTGTTATTTGCCTGCACAGGTCAGCTCTGAACACACAAACCACAGCCAGGGTTAACCTCCCTCCACAAGACCTCAAACTCTCTGTGTCCCAATGCTCCTCGGTCACAGATCTCAGTTGGTTTCCAGCATTTGTGTGCTCAGAAAATGCATTTTCTCTTCATGCTTTGATAGTCCCTTTGCCATAATCTGGACAAGGCAAATAACAATAATGTGGGATTTCTGGAAGGCATTTCAACAGATTTGAGGAACTACTCCAGCCAGGCACCTTAGACATCTAATATTCTCTTGGAACTACGATTTTCCTAACTGGACCTTCCAAAATTTTTCCTTGCAGACAATTCTTTTCCTGCAGTCAGTAAGATGAAATTATTAAATGTTTCTTTTGCTCAGAGATATTTCCTGTCTGTTGCTTTCATCATCTGCCTTCCAGCACTGCTCAGTTTTACAGGGAGCAAGTTTCCTTGTGAATTTATTTCCTGCTGCTGCTCAGGAGATCTGTGTAGTGCCTTGTACCTGACTGTCAGGTTCACCTGAGGATCTGCTGCCACTACAACAACAAAACCGGGTTCCAGGAGCAGCACTCCCATGTGGGACTCATGCTTTTGCAGGATCATGCTTTTGGTATTTCACACAGGGTGTCCTGAAAACACGGGCACAACTGTGTAAATGCTTTGTTCTTTCTAATGAGCAACAGTTCTCCCAGTTTAAGTCACAGAATGAAGCAGGATGTGGTGACTCGGACTGGAATCTGCCTAAATGCAGGTTATGGGATGATTCAGGGATGGAACAATGCCTCTCCCCTAAGGTAAGGACATAATGACCACTGCACTATATAATTATGTGACATATAATAGTTTAACGTGTGTCTTTCAAAGAATTCAGTTTGCTGCCAGCTCCCAATCTCTCCACACAGACATAATATAGGGATTTTATTCTTCCCCTGATACAGAGTCCCAGTAAATAAACAGTGGTCTTTAGATAAAAAAATATTACCTCTAACACGTGACCAGAATGTTCAGTCAACTGCGAACTCAAACAAAGAGCTCGGACAGAGTTTAGTGGAAAAAACCCACTCGCTGCTCATTCAATGCATCAAACCACAAATGTATTTGTTTTCCTGAGGTAGTTAGATGGGGGAGGAGGAGAAAAAACCACCTCCTGCCCTCCAGGAGAGGGATATATTTAGGGAACAGATGATGCAACCCGTCCCCGGGGGCTGCAGAGCCCTGCCGGACTCACACGCGTGGCTCTCGATGAACTTGTCGTGCTCCACGGGCCCCAGGATCCGGGCAAACCTCCTCATGGTCTCGTACAGGTCCTGCACCTCCTTGGGGTAGCACCTTTCCAGAACTGCAGGGGAAAAAGGACCACACGTTACCCCTCCTGCTGCCGGGAGAAAACATCTCTGTGGGGGCTGACGTGAGCACCAGCCTCGGGAGGGCCTGAAAATCCACATTTGGTCATTCTCGGCCATTTTGGTGTCACAACTACAAATTGCCGAGTTAAAAGCAACCAAAGTTACAGCCCTTAAAATCCTTAAAGAATGAAGGGTGATATTTAAATGTTGTTTAGTCATTTCTCACAAGAGTGAGGTGGACTTTAAAGGCCTGGATTTCACCTTCCCCCTTTTCCCCGCTCAGCAGAGCCCAAAATGCTTCTGAAGGGCAATTTTGAGGCAATAGCTAAAACACTGAGCTGGGAGTAGTTAGAACCAGACGGCTGGAAAGAGTTGGGGCAGGAAATCTGCTGGAATGTAGAACATCTGAATGTGTTCCAGTATGAACAAACCACACTGGTGACCTGGAAATGGTGAATGTGTGAAGTTCTGCCACTTTGAAGTGAAGCAGTTACACCTGATACTCACTCTGAAATTTTCTGAGGTTGATCAGGCCGTGATCTCTTATAATTCTGGAAATGAAAGAAAATTATATTAATACAGGCCATTACTCCTGCATTGCCTCGCAAACACAAAGGCTTCAGAAGAAACTTTGATTTAGACCATCAGAGGGGTCAAAAACCAAACATGAATGAAATTTCCATAAGCCCTGGGCTGGCTGGAATGGAAACATGATGCGGTGTGCCTTTAATCAGGGTAAATTTTGGACAGTGGTGTGCATTAGCCCTGAGCACAAAGGGAGCTGCAATCACTTTAAAGGCTGGAAATTGCTTCTTTAGGCACAGATTTCACATCTACAGCATCTTATAACTTGTCCTTCCAAAATCAGAGGTAATGAATGTCTCATGAACATGATTTCCAGCTTCAGACAGAGACAAACATCCCTCTGCTAAAGCACAGGGTAGGGCTGGACTGTAAATGCCACCACTGGGAACAGGAGAAAGGCATTTTTCCATGGCAGCTTGGATTTTAAAGAGATGATGGAGGCAGCTCTGGGTTTGAACTGCTCCTGACGGGACCAGGGGAAGGAGCAGAGGGAAAAGCAGGTGCCTGATAAACACCTTTGTCACCAGTCTGAGCAGTGCCACGTGCTCATTGCTCTGTGGTGACTCCACTCTGGCAAATAAGATACCACAGAGCTGGGCTGTCAAGGTCAGGTCAGAACTTGCTCTATAAAATCCATTTTGTTTCCTTTGCTGTGTACAAAACCCTCCTGTCCCGTGCAGAGTCACCTTTCTGAGAGTGACTTCAGCATTTTTGTGTCATTTTCCAGATTTTTGTCCCATCCTGCTGTAGAAACTTCACAAAACCTGATGCTCATGTGACCACAAGAGTTATGAAGAGCCCTGTGGCACTTTCCTTTAGTATGACAAGACTGATCATCACGGAAATCACACCACATAAATACTTTTTATTTATGAATTATAAAGGAGCAGGTCAATCCTTCCTGTCAGTCAGCAGAACTGTGTAGTTTTATGAGAAGGACTGGAGCAGCCTCACTTCAGATCACTAATTCTTCCAGCAGGGAGTAACCCAGCAAGATATAATTTTAAATATTGAACAAAGTATTTCAAAGTTATAATAAAACTTAATTTAATTAATAGATTGAGTCATTCTAGAACACTGTCAAATGAGCTGAATAAATTATTCAACCCCATGTCAGCAGCAGAGTTATCCTCAGTGTGGAAACCTAACTTAGGGACCACTAGGAATTAAAAATAATGATGCAAATATTTCTGGGGAAAAAGTGGGAGTCCAGCAATCAGTCACAGTCTGGCAGGATTTTTTTCCCTGAAGTAGGAAATTAATGATGTGTAATCCATCAGCATTGCACAGGGAAGGAAAGAACAGAGTTACTGCTTCAAAACTCACTTTTTCCGTCTCTGTCTTTCCTTTAACCTGGAATGGTAGATATCTACAACTGCAATCTTCAGAGCTGCAAAACAAAAAGATTAAAGAATTCATAAGCAATCACTGCAGGAGGCTGAATGTCAAGCTTTTATGTTCACATTAGGCTGGAATGGTCACTGCTTTGCTGGTTCAAAAATCCTGAGGGAATTTTACAGGGGCATCAACTCATTAGAGGCAAACCTGCAGTGCTTCCTACCTGGGGAAGGTTTCTTTTGCTTACTCCTGCCAAATTCATCACTGTAAATACACTCATGTAAACATGAACCCAGGCAGATCCTGAGAACTCCTTTCCTCTTCCTTCTTGGACTGTTTTGCTATCAGCACTTATTTGTTCCTTCATACCTGCAATTGCCCAGCATTCCTTCTCCTGAAAAAGGATTTAAGGATCTGAGGTGTCATCTTTGGGCAAAGGCTTCTTTGCACAGAACAAGGAACTCCAAAAACCAGACACAGTTCTGAACTGTGAGGATTCAAAGTAGCCTTTGCCACAGTTCTTAAAAACATCTGGAAGATTCCAGCTTGTTAACTTCCAAACTTATCTGTCTGCCAGGAGAACAAAGAATAGTTCAGGACAGTGTGAAGAAGCCCAGGAAAAAGGCATGCTCATTAGAAATCACATCCTTCCCAAAATCAAACCTGTCTGCAGCCTGGCCGAGCCACTCACAGAGCCTGCAGCTCCTTTCTCCTGCAGCCATTAGCTTAATGAACTTCTTTTTGGGGTAAATTCTTAAAAGACAAGATAAAGAGACACCTATCACCTTCCCTTCCCTCGCTCTGTTAGGTAACACACAAATTCTAGGTCATTAAACGAGTGTAGAGGTGGCTGATTTAGTGGGTTTTTTTAACTTTACAATTATCATTTCCATGTGCTCACGGAAGGAAGAGGCTCAAGGCTTGACAGTGGTTTAGAGGCTGAGACACAACAACCAGCTCTTGGAAAAAGGGGAACTGGGATGACCCAAGGGGGATGGAACCCAGGATCCATTTCTCTCTGTAGTTACACAGAAAGAGCAAAACTGATAGTGGCAGCTTATTGATTGCACTCTCGGATAAATAATTAATAATGCAATTAAGAAGTGTGGTTATGTGTCTATTTTAAATATGCATGTAGGTGTAAACACCAGGAAGCCCCCAGCCTCTGGGAAAATCATCCCTGCATCCCTCTGGGCAATCAAATTTCATACAAACAGGGACAGCTGAACCCAAAGGCTGTGGGGATTCGCTCAGGAGCTTGATCCCGAGCAAAAAACCCTTCAGTTTGTCCCAAATTGATCTGATGTTAATCTAAGAGTAAAGGATTCTGTGTGAGATAGGAGGGGTGCTGCAATATTCCTACTTATTTTTCCACATTTCTTGCATTTTCCAGCATCATGGTGTATTTTCATAGAGAGGTATGTAAGTTTCCTAATTTAAGAAGAAGCAGAGATAGCAAATTCTCCTTCGTGCTAAAATGTGGGGACGAGAAATTGGGAATGCAGCAAGTTAAACATGAATGAAATCCATTAGGAAGGGTTGGAATTGGTGCCAATTTATGGAAAATATTTTTGTAGTTTTGAAACCCTCTGCAAGCTCAGCCAACTTGTTATTTTCTGGGGTTTGTGTGGGCAGAACTTAATAAGTACATGCAGAAACTGCACTGGAGAACCTCTATAAATATCACAAGTAATTATGCACCTCTAACCATCGAGTTTTGATGCTTTCACCTGAGTGCACAATATTCTAAAGAAATTATGATCAGCTGGGGAGAGGAAGGAACAAATGAAGGGAAAAAATGGAGCTTCTGCTTCCAGTGAAATTAGTATTTGCTGCCACATGCCCCTGTGGAGGGGCTTTTGTTTTTAATAGACATATTCACACAGGACCAGGCGATTACCAAATCTGGAATGCATGAATAACTCCGGCTACTACACTGTTACACACTGCATGGAAATGAGAGAGGAGATGCTGGGGGAATGAGAATGATTCCTCCAGCTTTTCCCCATGGATTCTAGCAGGGAGGCAGTTGTTTGTCCTGGGAATGTGAGATAATCCACGCTGACACCGTGCTCAGGGTGTCCACTCTGGCACTGATAAGGCTCCTTGCCATGCTCGGTGCAGCTCTGAAGCACCCACTGATAGGCAGCAGTTCAAGGCTCCTTCCTCCATTCAAAAGAAAAAAAAAAAACCAACAACAAAAAAACCCCCAAATATTTTGGTTTCTCCAGAATGTGTCCAAAACAGTTTCTTTGCCTTTCACTCCTCTTCAGCCTCATTTGGCCTGCAGAAAACTTTGCTGAACGCTAATGAGTGAGAGCTTTGTTTCATGGGAGCGAACCTGCCGTGGCAGGCGAGGCCCAGATAATGGGAAGAACGCAAACTAATCCCAGTAAACAGCCTCTGTGACCAGTGTGTGCTGGGCTTGGGACAAACTGAAGGGCTGCAGTCCAAATTCACCCGCCCTGGAGGACAGCAGGACCCATGGCAAACAGTTATCTGCCTTTGGAGCATGGCAGGAACGTCCACAGGAGCATAAACACCATGTTCTGTCGAGAAGGACACTGACTGCCTTGCAGCTTAAAATCAAATTTCCCTGCCAGTTGCAGCCTATTTCCACTCACTTCTAAATCTGTGGTTTCAGCAATTACTTTGCAGTGTTAGAAGTGAAAATCATTTACATGAGAAGGGGGGGGAAAAATCTGGGAAAAAGATAAATTACCAACGTTCTAATTCAGCCTGATGAAAACTTGTAGTTCATGAAATATTCAAGCACTGTGGGCTGAATTAGGGTTGTAACTGGTTGGTGCTTTTGATCTGTCCATTATGTTTTTGTGTAACTGCAATATATATTTGCATGCCCTTACTGTACTGCCAGCACTGAACAAAAGAGAACAATTCCAGAACTTAATTGAAACATGAGAGATTTCATACAATTTTTGCCATCTTGCTAATACCAAGAAGTGACTGAGTGATGCCTGTGACCTCCTGTGGGGTGGGAAGAGCTGGTGAGGCAGCAGGTACAGGTTCTGTGTTCCTCATAAAAGCTGCCTGGGAGCCTTTCCACCTTCTATTAAACAGCATTTTCTTGTGGGAATACCAATAACTTGTTTAGAGTGACACAGGGAAATCTAACAGGGAAAATACATGAGATAAATCTATAAATATATATTTCATATAAAAGATACAATAAATCAGAAAACAGAGGTCAAGCAGCTCAGATCTAACACTTAAAAAATAATTTTTACAAAATATTACAGAAAGCAATGTGGGAGGAAGGGAACGAGGGGGAATTCCACTCCAATGGAAGCACAAATATCCCTGTGGGATGTGCAGCCTCGGCACTGCAGCACTGATCTGTGACTGGTGCACCAAGAGAAAGAGAGACCACAGGAACTGTACTGGCTGGGGTGTTCCCTGGGCCCAGCCTGAGTGACTTGCAGAAAATGCAGTGTGAAAGTAGTTTTCAAAAATTAATCTTGAACCCAGTGAGGTTTAATGTGTGGCAAGAAAACAAATGGAGGATTTTTTCCCCAACCTGAGTCTTCATCTCAGCTGCGAGGCCCCGTGTGGGTTTCTCTGGGCTATGAAACGTGTTAAACCCTTGGGTTACATCTCTACACCCAGGTTGCCTCACAACCCTCTCTGCCCGTCAGCTACGAAGTACAAAGGCTCCTTACACCACCCCTGCTCTCAGAGCCACGTGTTGAGCCATTTTCTGCACCATGGGCTCCTACAATTGGGTTGCAAAATTCTCTCAAGCAAAGCCGGCAGCTGAGCCCTTTAACACTGCAGGATAGGGAGGATGTGGCTCCTTCCTTTCTTTGTATTAAATCACAGAAAGGAAAGAACTCATTCCAAATTTTCTAGCAAAGAATTCTTTCTCTCCCCAAGATGCCTCATGTGAAAGGGAAACAGCTGGCTGGACCCTGGGACTTCATTTTTGCGAGGCTTTCTCTCTCACGTGGGCAGATCTGGGACAGCTGTGGGAAGGCAGATGCCAGAGTTCCTGGGCTGAGAGGTCCAAAATGCAGCTGGTCACGCTCCACAACCTCTGCCAAACAGTTTGCACAGAGCAAATGCCTGACATCCCTTCCCAAATGCTGAAGACAACTGAAGGATGGACTAGGGAACATCCAATGAAATTATCAAGCAGAAGATTGGACAGACGGGGGGAAGTATTTTTTCACACAACACATAATTAAATTGGGAACTCCTAATTTGATTGTGGAAGTCTCTGTTGCAGGATGTGCAGGAGTACAAGCAGATCCAGCTCCAGCAGGAGTTAGCAGAGCTCCTGGAGGATGGGCCCTTGGCAGGAGAGACCTCAAATGGCTGAACTGTGCCTGGGAGGAAGGCAGGTGTGAGGGGAGTGCTGCAAAACCTGATGGATTGAACATGAATCTATCAATTAATGTGCACAAATAGATTATTTTGCTTTTTCAATTCACCAGGACCCAGAATAGGATGAAACAGCAGAGAGCTGGCATGAGGAATCCCTGCCATGGCCTCAAGCCAGGCCCCCTCTCAGTAAAGGGGAGAGACTGACATACAACTCTCATAACCTTCCTGAGCCAGGGGAGTTTGCATTCCTAAAGCTCCTGCGTAAACTGCTCGACTTCAAACTGGTTTTTTTAACTTTGCCAAGACTGTCTGTACGTAACAGGATTTGTCTATCTCCAAGGGATGCAAAGGCTTTAGCTTAGAACTGCCTGACACAGATGGCAGAATTCTGAGGCATAAGCACAGGACTTTTAAACCCTGTGTGTACTTACAAACGTGGGGAAAAGCAGGATCTTTTCCTCTCTATGGATTAAAATGTCACTTTAGCAATTCCTGTTATTTCATATTATTAATGCAGCCATGTTCACAGAAACTCAGAGCAGGAACTGGGCTCATACCATCATCTTCTTCACAGTAAAAAGGAAGCTGTCACACACAGCTGATACTACTCTAACTCAGGGCATACTGAACACATGAAAAATCACACAGCTTCTAGAGTCCAACACTTTTAATGTGTCTCACATAGTCCTAAACTACACCCCCCCTTGCTGCCTGCATTAATACCTACCCTGATACATTTAATACATTAAAACCCCAAATATTAAACCCCATACATTGGAAGTGTACATTCACTTTTGAAGTGTGTGGAGAAACAGACCAAATGAAAAGCTGCACAGGCATCTGAAACAGTTTTCAGCCTGGGTACAAAAATATGGCACTTACCATGCAAAATGTCTGAATCATCTTCTACAAAATCAATATCTCTCAAATCCCACTCAGCATAGTTGTCAAACTCCTGTTCAGAGGTGATTAATACATTGTCACTAACTAGCACTAAAATATTGGCCTCAGGTTTCAGAACATGCAGAAGGACTGGGAGCAGAGATATTTACTCATACACAGGGCACAAGGTTCCATCCTTGAGCAACAAACCCCACAGGGGAGCTTTACCTGGGGAACGTGTCAGTGCACCCTCACGGCTGCAACTGCAGCAGGATGTTGTGACAGGACAGTGGGAATTAATCAGGTAATGACTCCCTGACTGTGATGGAAATTAGAGTCACAGAATGTCCTGAGTTGGAAGGGACCCATGATCTATGCCGAGTCCAACCCCAGCCCAGCTGGAGCCTTGGGCCCCCAGCCAAAAGCATGGAAAGCAATGCAGGTCTTCCAGGAGATGTCTGGAGCAGACCTGCGTGTGCTTTCCTCGGGCAGGTGACAGTGCTGGAGCCGATCCTTTGGCCGAGCATCCCATTCCCAGCACCCAGCCCGCCCAGCAGGGCCACCCCTGGCTGGACATCTGGTGGCAGCAGCACGTCCTGCAGCCTCTCTGCCGCCTCTCCCGGCTCTGCAGGCCACCAGCGCCACCTCTGTCATCAAACCCTTCATTAATCCAGAGGTTTAATCAATTTGGAATATCTCAGCTTGGAAGGGACCCATAAGGATCAGTGTCCAACTCCCTGCTCCTCGCAGGATAACCTTGAATTAAACCACAGGACTAAGAGCATCCCTCAGTCCTGTGCCCTCCTGTGATGTTTTTAAATGAAGAGCCAAGACAGGCAGGGGCAAACAGGGTGTGTGTGCTGAGCCTGCACCCAGCAGCAAATTTAAAGTAATGGGAGCAGAGTCATTCTTACCTCAACAAAGTCAGCCCTGGCTGGCATGTACCCAGCCATGTCCCTGGAGAGCAAGGAATCAAAGGTGGGCCGTGGGGGATCATCAGCAGCTGAAAAAAACAAAGGTTTTCAGTTGTTGAGTAGGGCTTGGGATGTTTTTTTAAGGATCTGTAAATAAGTGTTTGTTTTGCAGGAAAAGTGGGAATAATTAGGTGAAGAAAAATACCCTGATTGGGCTTTTATTCAGTGTTATAGGCAGAAAAGACAGAGTTCATCCAGAGAAAAATGCAGCAGTGTGAGATCTTCGTAGTATTCTCAAGAGTCAAACACAAATTCAAGGTAATAAACAGGTAATAAAATGTAAACTTTACATTTTGGAGCTCAGCATCCCCCTCTAAACATCTGCAGCTCCCTGGGGCTCAGCGTGCAGGTTCTTTTAGTTAATAGCAACAGGAGTGTTAAATCTGCCTTCTTCTGGGGGCCATTGACAGAGCTGCAATTAAAGCCAGAGAACTCCCAATTTTTACAGCACTTCCCAGCTGAGGAGCTCGGTGTTTTACAGACAATAACAGTCTGAGGCTCACAATGCACTTGTGCAGGAGCTGAGCCTTGTGTGTCCCACGGCACAGATAAAGCAGGCTGAGGCACAGAGAGTTTGTCTTGGCCCAGGGCACATAAAAAAATCAATAACAGCCGGGGACAGAACCAAAATTGCCCAGTTCCTGCTGTTTAGCTCTAACCACTTTACTGGGAAATGTAAAGCTCCAGACACCCAGCAACTGCCTCACCCAGAGAGGCTGGGGAGCTCTGGAATGAACAGCTGCCAGACTGGGGGAATGCTAAAGATGTGAAATGCAAGGAAAGCTGAGAATTTGTTAACTTGCTGCAATTTAGCTCAGACTTTTCAACAGGCAGTTTTCAAGAGAGAGGTGTGAAATCAGCATAGTTGAAAGGAGTGGTTTGATGGCAAATTAAATCAGCAGTTAGGCCTGGGACACAGTGTGTACATAGTAATGGGCACATGATCAGAGGGAACGTTCAAAGGCAGAAATCCCTTCTCAGATCCCTTTGCTGTGCAGGGGCTGGACAGGCTGAGAACCAAACTGATATCTACCCTGAAGGACACACATGAAGGAGCTCTGGGGTGGATTGTAATCCAGTGGGTACAAACATCCACGTTCCTGCTGGGGTGATTTCTGTGTCCTCTGGCTGTGCAGGAACTTCTGCTTTTGAGACCCTGATGTTTGTGTCAGACCATGCTGCTCCCTGTCTTTTTCCAAGGAACTGGCAGCCTTGTCTGTGTGATACGCCCAGGAATTTTTAATCCAGTGTGAAGAGAACCTTGCTCCTGACATTCTCCAAGCCAGTTATCAGAACAGGTTATCCCTCTGGGAATGCAAGCAAACAGCGTCTGTGGTGCCTGTCCTTCCCAGAGCTGCTGATCCCAGCCTTGGCACAGCAGGGACCTCGCAGGGAAGCTCCCTGTGAGTGCAGGGCAGGGATACTCACAGTGGAAGGGAATGGCAGTCTCGTTGTGCTGAGCCTCCTCTGCCTGCTTCAGGTTCAGCAGGGTGGATGCAAATAGGGGGTTGTTGATGAAGTGTTTCATGTAGTGCTTCTCACACTCCTCCTTGGATTTGGTGCACATCTGGTTGGCCACGTCCTGCCTGGAGCGGGGAGAGGGGGAGGCTTTATGTGAACAACACAGAAATGTTGGGTTTTTTAGAATTTCTTCCATGGGAAAACGTAATTTTGGACAGGAGACTGGTTGTGTTGTGTGCAGAGAACTGGCCTGTGATGGTGCCTGAACTCACCCTCTCAGCACCAACACTCACATGTTTGATACGGTGCCAGGGAGCTCTTTTTGGGTGCCCATGAACAGTGCAATTCACTGTTTTCACATGGGAAACCCTCTGGCTGATGCAATGCACCACATCTTCAACAGCCTTGAAATCTGCTGTTGTTACTTGAGAGCTTTTCACACATTTCACTGACTCCAGGTAATGGTAAACTCTGCAACCAGTTTTCAGTCTTCTGACAGCAAAGTGCACCTAAGGGCTCTCAGTTCTGCTTCTGTGGATTCTGGGGGTCTGTACTGTTAACACAACTGTTTTTAATAAAGGAGAAGACACATAACTCATGAACACAGGATCTGATACCCCAGCTTTCCACTTTAGCTGCTGAATTAGTGTCTCACCCACAATAAGTCATTGAACAATGTGCACTGATGAATTCAACAGTGAGATCCAGGGAAAAGAGAGGAAAAACTGCCCATCATTGACTGAAACTGGCTGAGCCACTGAATCCTCACCAGTTCCCAAATCCACAGTCCATCACAGCTTCCAGGAGAGACATTTCCTCCTGAGCTGTCCAGTTGGGATCCAGGACAGGGAAGTCGGAGGTCTGGAGAAGAAAAAAGCAGAACAAAGTGTGATCCTCTGTTCCAACCCACCTCAGGAAGAGCAGAGAAGTTCTGAACCACGGGGCCACACAGGAGATAATTCTGGTACTTTTAAACTTTTACAAAACCTGACTGAATAATTATTGGATTCCCTAGGGCATTGGGTCATCAACCACAGCAAACATGGTACATGTTGTGTCTCCCAGCTGTAATTCCACAATGTTATACTATGAAACACAGTAAAAATTATTGGAGACTTTAAGAATTATTAATTTTGAGGAAGAAAAAACAAGCCTAGAGAAAGAAGTTGATTTACATGGTTAAAGAACTGTAAGTCTAGTGATAGCACTGTGCTATCCAGGCACAATAAAAAGATGCAGCTTTAAATGACTCCACTACTCCATTCTGTTCCAGGGGGATATTCTTCTTTTTTTAGTAGTTTTAAACCTCTGAATCAAAGAATTGCATCACTCGACCTTTCAATGTAATATGAGTAAGCAAGGGTCTCACTCCTGGGAAGCTGAGAGGGCCCAGGACTGAGTAGGTGTTATCCAAAAGGAGTATTTACCATTATCTCATAAGTGTGATCACTTTGATGTTTCTTGTATTCAAATCCTCGGGTGAAACACTGCAGAACAAAAGATCAGAATTGTGTTACTTCTGCCCTGAAATGATTTTCACTGGTCCCTTTTTAAACTTTTATTCTCTGACCATGGGGTATCCAAAACTTTCCACCTGATATATTCCATTTTTCTGATTTAATTTGAGCAAACCCATAAAATCGTGTTAAATCTTTGTATCTTGCCTGTCTTTTGCCCCAAGAGATACCTCCTGGGAATCCAAAAGGTTTTTGTTAAGTATTAAGGTCAAAAAGGTTTGGTGTTATAGTTTAAAGTTGATCCTTCTGGGAAGAGAACCCAGAGCATTTAGTAAGTATTGAACACAAAGTTTCCCTTTAATCTTGGCTCTCTGATTAAAAGCATCAGGTTTGCAGCTGTTTTTAACAGCTGAATTTCTGACTTTTAAAATACAGGTAAGTGAGCAAAAATACACCCAGTAGGCAAAATAGGGGTTTGTGTATTTTGTACAGAGCTGAGCACAAGGCTCAGCTCCTCTTTCACTCTTAGAGGTTACTGCCAATTTTTAATCATAATAACACAAACTTACTCATTTATTAATTACACCAGCAGTACTTTCTGTGGTTACCAGCATTTTTAAAGAACTGCATCTGGTCACAAACAATTACTGTCAATATTGCAGCTTCTCCTTTTCTATTTGGGAAGGGAAAAAATGTGTGGGGGCTGTTTCTGGATGAGATTTTCTTTTCCATGCCACAAAGGATGACAGAAATGATACTCCCCCAGACATGCAGCAGCACCTTGGGTCACCCCAGGCTGAGTGAGGTGAGTGAGGTGGTTTGGCTGCTGCACAAAGACCTCCCTCCCCTGCCCATGCCTCAATCCTACACCCTCCCTTCACCCCCCTTTGTCATTTCCCCGTCCCTGAGCAAACAGGAGCGTTGGAGAGGGCGGTTATTAACGTGTTCCTGGACAGCCTGGCACCAGGCAGGCCTTGGATGGCTCTCCCAGAGCAAGGAGAGGCTCTGCCCTGCTGCTGGCACTCACCTGCAGGCACAGCAGGAAGGGAGGGGGCCCACACTCGGCACACTTCACGTAGGGCTCCGTCAGGTACGAGGAGCAGCCTCGGCACGGGGGCTTATCAAAGGGGTCATCTGGGAAAATACAGGGAAATCTCCTGTGAGACAAGCACAGCACTGCTTGGACAGCCCCTACATTCACCTGTGCCCAGCCCCAGCAGCTGATGGTGCTTGTGGGTCCAGCTCAGGATGTTCCATGATTCTATGGATTTTAAGTGAACTCAACTGTGCAATATAATAAATAAGACTCTCGGGTTATAATGGCTCCAAACTTAGAGAAAGCAGGGTTAGATTGGATATTGGGAAGAAATCCTTTCCTGTGAGGGTGCCAGGCCCTGGCACAGGGTGCCCAGAGAAGCTGTGGCTGCCCCTGGATCCCTGGAAGTGCCCAAGGTCAGGTTGGATGGGGCTTGGAGCAACCTGGGACAGTGGAAGGTGTCCCTGCCCATGGCAGGGAGTGGGACTGGATGGGCTTTAAGGTCCCTTCCAACCCAAACCAGTCTGGGATTTTATGATTCTGATTTTTTCCAAGAAAATGGATTTGAACCAGCTCCATTATAAGTAGAGAGAAAGAAGACAAAACTCACACTGAATCATTTGTGTCCCCGTGCTCTTAAGAATTTGTACAAATAAGTGATTCTGTGGACTAAATCCTTCTGGCTTTCTGTCTCCCTCTCCCATGGCTGCTGATGGCTTCAAACAATGGCAAACCCTTCCCGGATGTCACGGAATCAGAGAATTGTTTGGGTTGGAGAAGCCCTCTAAGACCATTGAGCCCAGCCATGCAGGTTTTCATGTGCAGATGTGGGAGCTGAGGTGTCGGATGGCACTTACTGCTGAAGGAGGCCAGGCGCTCCATCCCTGCCCCTGGTGCTGCTCTTGCTCCCTGGAGTAAAACTCGTCTGCCCTAAACACCCGGAGCCTGAGCCTTGTCCCAACCAGCGCATCCAAAAGGGAATTCTCTCCCTGCAGCCGCCCCTTCCGCAGGTGTGATCCTCCCAGGATGTCCTGAGCAGGAAGCAAAAGGGCTGTCAGCAGCCTTCGGATCACAGCCTGTTCTCCGGGTATGGGAAGAAATCAAACACGGAGATGTGGAGCCATGGGGATGCAATCCCAAAGCAAGGGTTTCAGTGGGAATGGACGTGCTGAGCAGAGAGTTACGAGCAGCTCTTGTGTGAGGAGGTGCCCTGCACCTCCCAGCAGCACTCCCTGTATCCCAATCCCCATATCCTACTCCCCATAT
>VZRS01005829.1:0-116844 GCA_013398055.1 Ifrita kowaldi
CGTGCGGAGCGGAGCTCGGTGAGGAGCGGAGCGCGGTGCGGAGCTCGGTGAGGAGAGGAGCGCGGTACCGAGCGGCGCGCTGCGGTACAGCGAGGAGCGGAGCGGTGCAGAGAGGCGCAGTACGGTGAGGACCGGAGCGCGGTGCGGTGCGGTGCTCCCCCGTTGCCTCAGCAGAGCCGCTGCCGCTGCCGCCGGCACCCCGGCCCCGTTATATAGGCCGGCGGTGCCCCGCGGGAGCATGCTCAGACAGCAGCGCACTCGGGCCGCAGCGGAGCCCACTCGCGGCCGGCCGGGCGCTTCCTCCCGCATGACGTGTCCCCGCACCGCCGCCCCCGCCCGCCGCGTCCCCTCGGAGCGGGGGGTCGGGTAGAGCCCGGGGTGGGGGAGCCATCGCGCTCGATCCCGTCGCCCCTGCCCGCCTCCTCTCCCCTTAACCTCCAGGGCATCCCTCTCCCGCCCCGCGGCACGCAGCGGAGCTTCAGGCGGGTCCCGGACTGCCACAGCGGTACTTCAGCTTTCTGCGTCTCACCGCACTGCTGCTTTTATCAATACCATGATTTCTACTGCTATGAAAGAGTACCGACAGACCCGTCACATCAGCTTTTAGCTGATCGCTACCTGTCAGAATAACAAACCCATGGTTAAAGGAAGCTCCAAGGCAAGCCCAATTCTGAATACCCTAATGTTACAGTGACCCAGAGCTAACCTGCAGAGATCACACGGAATGGATCCAGGCATGTACCATCAGTAACAGAGGGTTAAGAAGGACTCTGGGACCTTGTTCTCAAGTCTGCCACCTCTAACGAAGCTTAAACACCTCCTTCAGTGTGACTCCATTTTTTTCCTTTTCGAAGGGATCCTAAAATTTTCCATTCCCCTGTAGGCTCTGTGGTGCTTCTTTGATACGATGCAGAATCAGATCCTCAGACAGAAAATGGCATGCAAGCATTACGGAGCTGAAACAAAAGCTTGCAAATTAGTGATGGCTGGAATCATGCTTTAAAGCTGTGCGTGCCAAGCACTCTCAATGATGGAAAAACCCAACAGCATAAGAAAAACTTATGATAGGAACAGGAAAGGAGCTAGAGGGAAGAGGAGCAGAAAAGCACGAGGGAGGAAGAGCCTGAAATGGTTAGTCTGTCCCCTCTTCAGGGCTAATGTTAGATGATTCCCATAAAGACACTCTCCAGTATAGCTTCACCCACTCGAGGATATTTTTGAAGCTTGGTTAGGAACCGGGAAGGAAGCAGAGGCTTAGCAACAGTATCAGGAATTCTGCTCTGTGATGCTAAGGGGACAAGGGACAAGGACAATGCACTCAGGCCCCGAGCTTCGCCGAGCAGTCAATCACTCAGTACCCCCATGCTCGATGTGTCCATGCAGCACAGCACCGCAGTGCGGAGGCACCGAGGGCACAGCCAGCACAGGCTGCCAATTAGCCCACAGTGGGATCTACACTTACCCCAGCAGCCCTGGCTTTGTGCCCACGCTGGGGCACCTGCAGCCAGTGCGAGTTTATTTTGTTTTGCTGTAAAACATGTTCTTTGTGCAGAGGAAGACAAATGCTCTGAAAAAAAACCCAGAAGCTTACATACACAATATACATTCTGTGCCACAGTCCAACACACAAAAATGGCCTTGTTTTTGTGACTTCACCATCAGAAAGTCTCAACCTTGTCTTTGGGTAAGTCTTAGGACTGGTCCCTCCTCCTTTCAAATTGCCTTAGCAGTGGCAATGTTTCAGGACCTGCACTGGAAACAAACCATTTCAATTACAGCCCAGTCTCAAAGGGGATAAAATGGAACAAGAACACAGTTTTAGGAGGGAGGGGACCAGGGGCACTTGTTAGTGTTTCAGAAGGCTGGCTGTTTTGCTCCTTGCCAGTGTAGAAGAAACATTAAGAGCCTTGGCTTTATGAAACATCTGGCTGCTATCTCTTGGCTTCTTGTCTCCCCAAGGCAGCTTTAGGGCCAGGGTCAGTTTGAAGCCTTTTTGTTGGGAGATACTATTAGCTTAATAAGGAAGCAATTTTATGTTTGGTCAAATTGAATCATTCCAGCAGAAGGCTGTGTTTTTTACTGTTGATTTTAGTGGCTAAATTTAGCCCATACATCCCTGCTGCAGTACAACAACTTTCTCTCCAAAAGCTCCATTTACAACCACTTAAATTCCTAACAACTTGATTCTGCAGCACAGCAAAGGCCGAACTCTGTTTCCTCAATACAGCCCTCTAAGAAGACAAGCCTGACATCCAGCTTGGAGAATTTCTGGGGCTGAGCTGTCTCTCATGCAGAAACAAGAGGACATAGGAGCCTTGTTCTGGCAGTGCAGAAAAACATGGCACATTTATTCAGAGCAAGGTAAATTTAATCTGCTCTAACCCAAAAGTATCCAAGGTTGTCAAAAAAACGTTGGTTGACTTGATATCTGAACTTCAACACATGTCCCAGTCCAAACTGTCTGTCCGGTTTCCTACAGAAAGTTCAGCTTGAAGGCAAAATCAGGTAGAGCACATATGTAATACCCTTATAAATATGATTATAAAATGCTTTGGGAAATTTCAATGCTGAGTTGGAGCAAGCTCACCATGGTAATAACTGAGAGGCCTTGAAGATATTATTTGAGAAAATTTAGAAAATATATCCTGTGACATAATCCCCAGAGTTAGATCTCCAAGGCGCCAACATAAAAACTGTATTTACTCAAATGGTTTAAATCATGGCCTTGATTTCACTTGCTCCCGGTATTATTTCATGAAAAGAAATGAAATCTTGTGATTTCAATGAGTAACATTTCTGCAAGTTTTGGTCCATCTCTCTGCACTTCGTGTCAACCCATTCAATTTAATTGCTTTTATTTAATTTCAGAATTTTCTTTTTTTTTTTGATTGCATTTCATTTTATCGTAATTCCTCTCCTGTGTGTTCGGCTCACTTTGTTCCCTGATATGGAGAATTCAATGGGTATAATTTAGAAAAGTTTTGGAACTTTTCAGTGCAACTCATGTCATCCCATTCCATTTAAATATTTTCACTTCATTTCAGAATTTTCCAGTATTTTTTCATTTGCATTTCATCATAATTCATCTCCTTTGTGTTCAGTTCATTTCGTTCCCTGATTTCAAGATTCCATTTCCTTTCATGAAGCCACATTGTATGCCAGCACACTGCACAGGGGCAGTATGGAACCTTCACCAGAACTAGGAACATTTCACATGCATTTTTTGGGCCTTGGGTAATTAAAACACCAGTTTTACAGGAGGAGAAATAATTCTGGGTGCTGAAACAGCACCATGAAAATTAGCTTGTCATCTGGTTATTCATTTAAAAATGCAATTATTGGAAACACACAGCCTATTAATTATTATCCTTTTGCTGGCTATCAGATCTCATGCCATAGAAGGGAAAGGAAAGATTAGGAAGAGGATGGAGAGAGATACTCACCTCTTCCTGTAGGAAAAGAAACTTTTGAAGGGCCAGGGCTTCTACAGAAACCACCTGCAGATGGGCAGTCATGGTGAACACCACAGTTCATGTCCCGAAACAGAGCAGTAACCCCGCTGTCTGTCAGAGCTGGTGGAGTCCTTTGAGAGCCACCAGGATAAGGATGCCTTAATCCATACCCAGCATATAGGTTTCAAATATCCTCCCAAAAAATACTCAAGAGTAAAAGCCGTCTCTTGCTGTCCTGGCAGGTGGCATTTCCAGCCACCACACAGCGCTTTGCTGTGCACTCAGCATCCTGGTCTGGGGACTCATTTCTATCTGGAAAGAGGAAGGACTTGCTGTTCTCTCTCCACTAGAATTCGTACCTTGGAACAACCTTTTTTAAACCTGCAATAAAAACATTCAGCCAACTGCAACCTAACAGATACTGCTCACAAACTGGAGATGACACACCAATAAACAGGCAGAAAAATACAGACTACCTACGAAAGAAGAAGTCTTTGTGTCTCTTTCTCTGCATGCACATCTGATTTAAATTCGGAAGTGTATCTTTCTGATGGGGGAACCCAAGTTACCCAACAAGACCCAGCTGAAACCCACTCTTAGGTTTCTGCCTGTTGTTTCTTTCTAGCTAACATAACAAAACTGCAGCACACAGAATGTAGCTTACCTGGGCAGCCAGGCCTCTCTCCAGCACATGTGAATGCATTTACACCAGGGAATTAACTGGCTAACAACTCACAAGAGCTATGCACTCAGGTTTGTCATATCCCTTTCCTTATGTATTTGGTTGGATATCTTTTACCTTCCTTTCAAGTGCTTTGACTTCAGTAGCCTTTTAACATTTTCTCCCTTTGAAATAATTAAACTAAAGCCAAGCCAGCCCAGCAGCTGACTGCCTGAGGGTAATCCTACAGTAAGGATCACACACCCTCACGCTCACAGTCAGGCAGCCAGCAGGGCAACATGCAGCCAGCATTTTAAATGCTTGATGTGTCCCTTGAAATATTTTTCTAAAGACGGATCCCTCACGTTCTCTAGGCCATGCCAAGAGGCATTCTGCCTGGCATCATTTGGGGGCAGCCTGGGGAGCCCTGCAGCCAGCAGCACAGGTGAGGAATAAGCACATCTCCCGTTTGCAGCAGGCCGGTATTGGCTGGGCCTTAGCTGCAGGATTGGAAATCTCCAGAGGCAAGAGAAGATTTGGGTTGTTCTGCAGCACACTCTCCGTCCAGCCTCCCACAGGCTGGGGTCTCCTTCACACCCCCAGCACCATGATTTTTGTTGCCCACAGCATGAGATGAGGGAGAAGCCTCAGGTAACAAAGCATGAAGAAATTTCCTGACAGCACTTCCCCTGTATTGGAGGGCAGCTACATTCAGCAAGGCACCTGTGAGTGGTAGCAGGAGGCTCAGGTCTCTGCTGGGATCTTTGCAGGCAGCTCACAAAAACTTATTTCTACCAAAGCCACTTCCAAGAGAAAGCTCTTCCCAATGTAGCAGGGCGTTGCTAGGATGGGCAAGTTCTCTGAGGGATGTTTCAAACTAGAGATGTTCAGTGTACAGATTATAGGAGCACGGAAGGATTTTTACATCTCACCAGGCAATCTGCCACAGAAATGGTGTCCCCTTGATGATTACTGAGGTTTTAAGCTAATTTTCTAGATAAAATAGCACTTTAAGAGAAAAGGTTCGTTGCATTTGTATACGTCTCATTTTTATATATAACTTGGCCATTCTAGCTGAAAAATTTCTTTCCAATTCTCCTCAATGAGTGGGAAATTCAGCCAGGTTATTGATTCCCGACTTTTTCTTTTTTACAGAGAGCTTCATGGTATGATCCTCCTCAGTCCATCCCTCAAGCCCAGCTTCTGTTTCCTGTCACTGCTGGGGTTCCTATTCCCTCTTCCTCAGTCCCAGACACAAGAGGTTTACAGGCCCCATGTGAGCCCAGGCACAGCAATTCAGCAATGTTTATTGGCACAGGGACGCTGCATGGTTCACCATCCCCAAAAGTGCCTCTCACTAGCTGGGAACTGACCTGGGACCAGTCATGGGAGCAGGATCATTTCCCTCTGGCACAGCAGCCAGCGCTGAGAGAACACACCCACGGCACAGCTGGAGGTCATGACAAACACTTGTCACTACTTGTGAGAAGCTCATGATTCAACACAGCTAACACAAAATGTGTGTGTGTGTTCAAAGCTCCTTTTCCCTTAAATACCTCAGTTTCAGCCTTGCCTGCCTCTTTACGAGCTGCAATACCTTCTGCCCCACACCATTAGGAGAAAGTACAGACTAAAATGTTTGAATGTATGAATGCTTCTCACAGAAATGTATTCTTTTATTCTCTACATAGAATTGTTTAAATGGTGACAGCTGAAGTGAAAAGCCAGTGTTTCAGTTGCACCTCACAAGTAAACAGCATTTGGCTGTCATCATACCACTAGCAATAAATGTAGTAATAAAACTCTTTGTTTTGAACAAGAGCTGCAAAGTGTTTCCTGACAAGAAACTGTTACATTAAATTTCCCTTGTTTGGCCTCACAGGCATCAGAAGGGATGGCAGCTTTCCCCAGCACCTTTATTGATGTATCAAGACACGGTGATATGAGGATACAAGAAAAAAGTGTGCTTCCAATGACTGAAGACCAGTGATTGCAGAAAACTCAGCTCTTTAAAGAACGAAACTATACCTTAAACTAATTAAGATAGTGACTGCTTCGAATATTCCTCCTGGTACAAGCTGCTGCCACATGAAGTAAAACCTCTAACCTCCCACAGCTTTACCTGTTAAGGTATTACCATGTCCAGCTGTTACTGTGACCCTATCAAGTTACCAGCACAGAAATTAGCATTTCTAGTTCAGGACATTCTGTCTCAGGTCCAAAATCTGGAAGAAACATTTTACACCACAAAATTATTAAAAATGTCTAGGAAGAAAAAAGTATTTCTGTGTGCAGGGAAGAACTTTGCTGATGAATCCTGGGAATTTCCAACCCTCCACATGCTCCACACTAAGCTGGTGGCTGGGACAGTGCTGATGGCCATGCATTCTGTGCTGCCTCCTGGGACACGAATCAGCTGGAGAGCAGAAGTGCTACTGGCAAGGCAGAGAGGAGAGGAGGATTCTCCTGCTCCTTGCCAGGAAGGCCCAGTGTAACCCAGAGCTGTCAGAGCACAGAGCACTTGTCTTGGTTTCTCTTCTGTACCCAACTGCTGACCTTTGCAAGAGCTGAAGAAATTGAATTATCTCTGAGACTTCCCATCCTCTCTCAGATTTGGACAAAACTGACCACACATCTCAAATATAACAAGGAAGGCCTGACCAGCAGAGAATATGGCCACAAAGGCTCTGGCTGCTCTGGAATTCAGGCAAAAGGAAAATCTTCCCTATATGAGTCAAAATTTAAAATTTCAAGTTGGTGCCACAAATCAGATCTTAACACCTCTGATGGATTTTATCTTCCATTTTCTTCTGCAGCTAAAAACACTGTACAGCATCCACTTATTTCAGCAGAATAAATTTCATTTTTTCTTTTCTTTATAAGTCTATTTGTAAGCAAATAAAACTGTGCAAATAAATCAGCTGTGGTCTGGACATTAAGAGAAGCTTCTTGACCATTGAACTATCAGGCTTCAAGTAACCTAATCCTTGAGACCTTTTTGTTCAATCTCTAAACTTTTCTGGAGACTTTAGACAAAAATTGTAACAACCAACAGTAGTAAATTGCTGAGTGATGGTTCAGCAAGTGAAGCCCTGTCTTGCAAAGAGGAGCCAGAGTGGTGCTAATATGGACAGGCAGAAAGAAAAAAAGCATAACCTCATTCCTGTCAGATGAAAGCCCATAGCACCCAAAGCTGAGGAATGATCTGTTGAACAGCAGGAAGCAGTTTTTCTAAGGTAAAATAGAGCCACTTTACTCTCTGCGAGGGAAGCAAAGCCAGGAGAAAACAGGTGAGGTCACCAGGAAAAAATGATCAGTGCAAAATACAGGGATGTTACAGAGAAGCAACCAATGCTCAGGACATTTCTTCCTACCTGTGGCTGCTGCAGCACCAAGATGCTGTGTCCTGTGTCCCCCCTGCCCTGCCTCACTCAATCACTCTCCTTGCCCTGAGGCCTGGGAAGATTTCTTCAGGCTGGCTTGTCACCTTATTCCAGGGTAACAATCTCTTCTCCGGCATGAACTGTCACGGCTTCATTAGTGCTGGGAAAGTGCAGGTATTGGCAAATTCTGCATTATGCAGAGCTTGTGAGACACTGTCTCACTGATGTGACCACTACTTCCCCTCCCTTTCCCTCCCACTGCTTCCTAACAGAAAACACCACCAGGCAATTTTTAATCCCTCTTCCACCACTTGCCCTTGCTTCTCCCAAAAAACTGGGGGACCTGCACCTTGTGGCCCCTCCTCTCCAAGCTCCCCCAGGTATCTCCAGCTGAAGGCATGCCATGTCAGTTGGACAGATTGTCTCGTCCTTGGCACGGATCCGCCCCCAGAAAGCAGGACGTGGGGAGAGGAAA
Source organism: Ifrita kowaldi (assembly GCA_013398055.1). Taxonomy (NCBI): domain Eukaryota; kingdom Metazoa; phylum Chordata; class Aves; order Passeriformes; family Cinclosomatidae; genus Ifrita; species Ifrita kowaldi. Next base: position 7,972 of record VZRS01005829.1, read on the forward strand.
CTGGGAACCATGTAGATTCTGCAGCCTGACAAACCAGCCAGGGAGTGTGGGTTGTATATCTAGGCCAGTACACCCTCTGGCAAGTCACGTCTCCGCTCACTCCTGCTTTATCTTTTGCTCTCTGCATCAGCTCTTCAAGCAAGAAGCCTTCCCACAGCCCTTCCTAATGATGATGAGGACCCAAAGATAATTCCGTAAGTCACAGCTACAAATCCCATTCCATCCAACACTGAGGCTCTTTCTAGTCTGTGTGTTCCTCCAAGTAGCCTTTTTTCTGCCCTTTTTTGCTTTAAGGGATCATGTTTTGGCAGCTTATTTCCCAGGGTTGGCCACTGCAGGCTGCATGGCAGCCTGCCTTGGCACAAGGGTGTTGCTGGAAACACATGCCCAGGGGCAGAGGACTGGCACTGGCATTTCAGAGATCAGCTGTAATGTCAACCCACTCTTCAGTGTGGATCTATGTGATGCCTCCACAACAGGAGCAGAGCAACAGAACAAGTAACACCCTCTGTGACCAGCAAAGCAGCTGCACACACAAGTTTAGATGGAAACACCTTTCAGCTGAGCACCATTCTGGATCCAGTGAGCACTGTCTGTCAGGATGATCCCCAGAGATGTGAAGACTTTAAGTCTTGCTCAGCCAGCAAAATCTCCCGTGTGAACAAAGTTTTTGTTTCTGCTGGAAAACCTGAATCAAACAAACAATGGGGGCCATGGAACAGACCTCCTTGCTGCTTGTTCTGATTGAAATTCTTCAATACAGTCCCCGCTTCCTTTATTTAAAACAAGGCCTCCCAGCTCCTCCAAGAGGTGCTTTCCCAGCATGAGCCACCAAAGACCTGCCAGCTTCAAGGGAGCTGGCAGTAACTCCACAAAGCTGTACTGAATGCTACACAGAAGGAAGAGGAGGTAAATCAAACAGCGCAACAGGGGAGAAAGCACACATCTGTCACCTTGATGACTCTTTGGGAAGGGCCAGTGCTCTCATGGCCAACCCTCACCAGTGACTCCCAAGTGTGTCAAGAAGAGATGATACCTGCAAGATCTCAGCAGAATTTAGGTGGAGGCAGGACAGGCCAGGATGCTCCAATTTAAACAAATTATCCAGGTTGCTATGGAAACCTCAAGAATGGAAAAGAAGCCCTTTGAAAACAAACCATAGTGAGGCACATTTCCTATCCACTCTGAAAAGGTTTATGACCAGAAAAGGCAAAGTGGGTGTTAAACGCTTTTGAGCTAAAGCAATAGTAGCAGCACTTGAGGAGGAGGCATTATGGATTGTCCCGGGGTGATTTTATGATGATACTTTATTCCCTAATTATCTGCTTTATGCCCAGAAGTGGCTGCTGTATCTTTGAGATGAACCAGGAGGCAGGGCCAGAGCCTGGGAACCCCGGGCAGGGGATCTGTTCAAACTCTCTCCCTCTGGTGTGGTCGGTGGCTACACGGATTGTTATTTCGTTGCCTTTGCTGGTTTAATTTTCACCGACTTAGGCAAGAAGCTTCTGGGGTTTTCTTGGTTTTTTAATTTCCCTTGGCCTGGAGGCTTTTCACTGGCAAATCCTTTCGGCAGCTTTTTGGGTTTTTGTTCTCTCCGAGATGGGGAGCCTGGGGTGCAGCCCCGGCTGGTCCAAATTCTGGGGAAGACCGAGCCAGCGAAAGAAGGGACACCAAAATCCACCAGTTTCGCCTGCTGAGAGGAGGAAAACCAACGCCAGAGGATCAACAGGTTTCCCATCTGCTCTGCTCCGGGCTGCTGTGTGAACTCCTCTTCCCGGAGACAAAGGGACCAGTTCCCATTTTGTTTTCTGGGCCACACAGTCAGCCTGTGTATTTTTCTTCCCCAGGGCGTTTTTGAGGTTTTTTCTGTTCTGCTGTGGGTGGGTGTGTGTGGGGGTGTGTGAGGGTGGAGGGTAAGTTTCTGGGAGTTCATATCTAGAATTTATTCAATCCTTTTCTCTGCCTTTCAGGCACACCACCCCACCCCCTTTGTTTTTGTTAATAAACAGTTCTCTTTTTTTCACTTTCACTCGCTGGTATCAATTTCTCTCATTGGCAGAAGAAAAGGGAGTTATCAAAGTCCTTTCTCTTTAGAGGAAACACTCATCCCAGGGCATTTTCTCCTGAAATTTGTCTCAAAACCAAGACACAGATTCACAGCACCCATCATACACGTATTTTATCCCAAACCCCAGGAAAACAGTCCTCTGTATTTTGCCAACACTACAGTATGAAAATTCTGACCTCTTAACCCCTTCCTGGCACCCTATCTCCTTCTACATTACTATTGTAGCTATAAATTGCTATTTGTGGCTATAAATTACTGGGTGTAGCTATACTAACCCTATCAGTCAGTACAAGTGGAAAACACACAGGTAGAATTCATCTGATACAGATGGAGTAAAACTATCTATGGCTTTAAAGCTCATCAAAACGGAATATCCTAAAGAGCTCTTTTTCACAAAAAAACCCCACAAACCAAAACACAAAACACAAAAAAGAAACAAATGAAAACAACAAACAAACAAATAAAAATCAAAGAACAAAACCAAAAAAAACCCCAAAACCTCCGAGCAGAGAAGTGACAGAAGTTTGCTATTGATTTTAAATAGTGTGCTCAGATGAATCCATTGTGGCCCAAAAGAGCAGTATTGAATCAGATATACTCCACCTCACCAAGAGTTTGTGCTTGAATATTCAAGTATTCTGTGATGAAATGATTACAAGCAGCATGTGGACACAGAGATGCCTGACACCAGTGTGGTTAATTAATATTGTTATTGCCTATCTAGGTGTTAAATAAATGAATGGTTACATATGGACCCAGTTGTGGGTTTTTTTCAGAACAGCTCCATCCTGCATGTTCCCAGAGGAAGGCAGGCTACTGTCCATCCTTACCAAAGACAGCTTCCATTAATCTGATCCTTATCATCAAATCTGAGGGCCCTTACAGTTTGGAAAAGGTGATGGCTGTTTTGGAAAAGGGAATCTTACCTGGAGTTATTAGTAGATTCCATCTGTTTGAAANCTCCGGGCTGCTGTGTGAACTCCTCTTCCCGGAGACAAAGGGACCAGTTCCCATTTTGTTTTCTGGGCCACACAGTCAGCCTGTGTATTTTTCTTCCCCAGGGCGTTTTTGAGGTTTTTTCTGTTCTGCTGTGGGTGGGTGTGTGTGGGGGTGTGTGAGGGTGGAGGGTAAGTTTCTGGGAGTTCATATCTAGAATTTATTCAATCCTTTTCTCTGCCTTTCAGGCACACCACCCCACCCCCTTTGTTTTTGTTAATAAACAGTTCTCTTTTTTTCACTTTCACTCGCTGGTATCAATTTCTCTCATTGGCAGAAGAAAAGGGAGTTATCAAAGTCCTTTCTCTTTAGAGGAAACACTCATCCCAGGGCATTTTCTCCTGAAATTTGTCTCAAAACCAAGACACAGATTCACAGCACCCATCATACACGTATTTTATCCCAAACCCCAGGAAAACAGTCCTCTGTATTTTGCCAACACTACAGTATGAAAATTCTGACCTCTTAACCCCTTCCTGGCACCCTATCTCCTTCTACATTACTATTGTAGCTATAAATTGCTATTTGTGGCTATAAATTACTGGGTGTAGCTATACTAACCCTATCAGTCAGTACAAGTGGAAAACACACAGGTAGAATTCATCTGATACAGATGGAGTAAAACTATCTATGGCTTTAAAGCTCATCAAAACGGAATATCCTAAAGAGCTCTTTTTCACAAAAAAACCCCACAAACCAAAACACAAAACACAAAAAAGAAACAAATGAAAACAACAAACAAACAAATAAAAATCAAAGAACAAAACCAAAAAAAACCCCAAAACCTCCGAGCAGAGAAGTGACAGAACTTTGCTATTGATTTTAAATAGTGTGCTCAGATGAATCCATTGTGGCCCAAAAGAGCAGTATTGAATCAGATATACTCCACCTCACCAAGAGTTTGTGCTTGAATATTCAAGTATTCTGTGATGAAATGATTACAAGCAGCATGTGGACACAGAGATGCCTGACACCAGTGTGGTTAATTAATATTGTTATTGCCTATCTAGGTGTTAAATAAATGAATGGTTACATATGGACCCAGTTGTGGGTTTTTTTCAGAACAGCTCCATCCTGCATGTTCCCAGAGGAAGGCAGGCTACTGTCCATCCTTACCAAAGACAGCTTCCATTAATCTGATCCTTATCATCAAATCTGAGGGCCCTTACAGTTTGGAAAAGGTGATGGCTGTTTTGGAAAAGGGAATCTTACCTGGAGTTATTAGTAGATTCCATCTGTTTGAAAGCCATAGATGAACAGTTTTGAAGAATGCAAATTTTGGGCATTTTTTGGAAGAGGCACATATGCTCTGCTGAAATCTTCAAGGTCCCTTCCAACCCAAACCATTCTGTACTTCAAAGAAAAGTAAAAATGTAAACCCACAGTTTGTATCTTCCACATAAAAAAAAAAAGACACAGAGGTGTTCTGTAAGCAAAGCAGCTCTTAGCAGCTGCTGCTGCACCTCAGATGGACAGAATCTTATGCCAACCACAAAAACAAAACGCACAGAATCCTCGAATCCTCTGTGTACATATAAACAATATATTTTACTTTACCTTAGTGCATTCTGAGTCTCAATCATTTTTCAAAAAGTTTTTGGCTGAGAACATTGTACTGTCACAACAGTCCTGAGAAGGAAGAAAGCAAGTTTTATAACTGGAAAGTAATTCTTTTGGATGACATTTTTAGAAATACTGTTTTCAAATCCACGCAACTAGGGGAAAGGTTCCTCCACTTATCTTTAAATTAAAGAAGGGAACCTAACTGCGTATTTACCATTCTAAACATGCTGCCCTTTACACCTGACTGCAACAGCAGAAACAGCCAAACAGCAGCACAAGAAATTTCCAAGTTGCTGTGGTCTCTAGCAAAAATCTTTAGGTGCCATGGGAACACCACCAGGTTGAAGACTTCTCAAATCTCACTTCTGCACATACCAACTTTGAGAACTCAGTAAGAGTACCTGTAGCATTCAGGAACAAATGCCTACCAACAGAAAAAATGTGCCTGCAGAAAGGTCTCCTGAGGAGCTCTGGGCTGGAATCTCCTCTGCTCAAAGCCATTTCCTGCTGTCTCGGCAGGCAGGAGGCTGCAATTTCCTGTCATCTGGCTAGCTGACTTTTTTGGGGAGAAGGTGGGGGAAGGAAGGAAGGACCCACAAGTTCCCAGCTGACAAAGAAACTTGACCTCTAGGCCAACTGTTCCCCTTGCAGCCGGTACACACAGGACAGGCTGGGGAATGATGCCATATGCCTTCTCCTCACTGTCAACCACATTTGGATACAGTGAAGCTGACACGTGAGAGAAAGCAGAACACAGTAGATTCCAGCAACAAAAGGAGTGCTGGAGGATAGAACACTTCTCCTATAAATCATTTCATTTCTGGGGAGGAAAACCTGGTCTTTTCCCAAATCAAAGGAAGTAACAAAACTAAACCAAAATTTGCTAACATTACAAATTGAAACCAAGAAAGGAAGTGAAAAACTGCTCTTCCACAACCGTATCAGCCTCCAGGGTCCTGCCATTAGTTATGTGCCATAGATTCACTGAATTCAAATGAGTTGCAATTTCCATAGGCTGAGGTTTGGGGGTTTACAAGTTTCCAACTCATCCCCATCTCCTACTCCTTCTTGCAGCCTGGCTGCTCTTAACACAGTGAAAACAAATGGAGCTTGCATGAATTGATATGGGCAAAAGTGTTGCCTTCTCAGAATACCTTGAGAAATTAGCACTGTCCCTTGGTTAAGGAAAACCACTCTCCATCAAGACTGCAAAACCTGGACAGACATACAGGGATGTGCACAAAGCTCCAGTGACCCAAAGAAAGCAAACATGAAAGTGTCTGCCTCCTTCAACTCTGATTCCCACGAAATACATCATAGAGCCTAGGGAAAAGATTCCAATGCAAGGAAATAACATTAAATATACTCCAAAAACATTTCTGTACAAACTGGGATGAAAGTGAAGACATCATTAGATAACAAAGTTAAGTTCTTCAGTAACATTAATTCATTTTAGGAGAATAACGTATGGTGATTTAGGTAGAGAAGCTGCTTCTAGGAAATTATTCTGCCCAATTTCAGACCACAGGGAGTGAAATGGCTCAACATTTATGTCCTTGATGTCATCAATAACATTAAAACAGGCATAACTGAGTATTAATAACTTGACTGTTCCCATCAAATAAGAATTTAAACCACAACAAATGCTGGCTAAGAAAAGACAGCCATTTTCTCAATGCCAATTTATTCTCACAGTGAAGAGGGACGTTACCTTGCTGAACAATGGTAACGTGTTACAAGGCACGGAGTATTTACCTGTGTTTAGATCCTACTGCAGGCAGACAGTGAAGATGGGCCAAACCTATGATTTGATCCAGTACAGTGATGATATTTAGTTGCAGTGAGAATTTAACCACACAGGCAGCACTCCTGACTTAACGTGCAGACTACAGTCATCAGCCCACTGCTTCCCAGCAGCAGGTGAGTCACAGCAGGCAAACTTGAAGGATTCCAGCAAGTCAGCCTGGAATCTGGTCTGAGGTGCTGACTGCTGATATGTGACAGCAGAGGCTCAAGAGATAACCCTCCGAGTAATAGTCCTTAAAGCAATATGCACTGTCCCAGGAGCAGGGTTGTCAGGGGTCTCTGTTGCTTGCCTTTGCCTTGTCTTCCTTGTCCTGTCTACATGGATAAACAGCATAAAGTCTGACCACAGAGTGCATGGCAGGAGAGAGCCTTGACCCTCTGTTCCACTAGACACCAGTGTAATTCAAGTAGTTATTTAAATTATGAAACTGATTGTTCAATTGGAAAACGCTCTGCAACCTACAGATAAAAAGCAGTGCACTACCCTTTGGTGAAATGAGTAATACCCAGACATCATCACCAAGGGCAGCTTTGTCACCTCTGTACAGACAGACAGAGCTGGCTTTACATCAAAGAAGCCTGTCTTGTTATTACTTCCAACACAGATCACAACTTGGGAGTAAAGCAGAGACAAGACAAGGCGCAAAACTATCTGCACACTGAATCTGCTCCAGTTGGGACCTCTCAAATCTTTCACGTGCTTTGTGCTCTTTTAAGAAGATTCACTGTTCACAAACTTAAAGCCTGTGATTTAGTATCATCTAATAACATGTAATTTCTGTCCATGTAACACAGGCAGCTTCTGACTGCCAAAGATCTTCACAATATCAACTCTTCTCCCCATCACTTCAAGAAACTCTGTTCCTGTAAGGCTTCCTTTGAATCTGTAGCAATCTAGGGCTGTAGATCTGCTGTGGGTGTATATCCACCAATGTCCAAAGTGGCTCTTCACTTCCAAACTCCATCAGGTTCTGGATAAATGATCCTAAATGTCAAGTTTATCCGTTCATCTCTAGAATGATACTCCTTAGGCACTCGATGCTGTAAGTGGCATTAGGGGGGGAAAAAAAAAAAGCATGAGCTTGTGCATTTAAAATACAGGTAATCAAACAATGAATAAAGCCTCCATTTCCTGTGATGGCTTTTTACTCATATTTCTGAACACTTAGGTAAGGTAAAAAAGGTTCTGACTGCTCAGGGACAATGAAAACAGAAAGTCTTTGTACATTACTGTAGACTTCTTAAATTAAGTTACAGCTTTTTGATATTCCAAGTTTCTATATTGATTTTGCTCTTTCCACTGAAGGCTGCAACCTTCATTGCTGAACTTCAATGCTGGAACATCTGAGCTGATTACTCCTGCATCACTTGGTACGTGACAGCAAACCCATTGTTTCTGCGGATGCCCTGAAATTCTGAGGCAGAAAGCAACACTAATGCCTTGGAAAACAGTTGTGCCACTGGAAGCAGAATGTCTCATGCCTTCATGGGAGTGCTGCAGCACATCTGGAAAACTGCATTTGCAACTGCAAAGCACATAAACAGTGTCATGGAGTTCTTACCTGCCAATCCTCCTGCGTAGCTCCTTCCATTATCAACAGAGTCCCGTGATCAAGTGGGATTCTAAGTCTTTCTACGTAAGTATAGTCTCCATCCTCTTCCTAAAAAAACCCATTAGACACTGAAGAAGCAGGCATGTGCATTTGATAGAAAACTAGTCCTCTAGAGCAGAGCTTAAAAAGCCTGTGAGGGGGGAGGAGGAGGCTCTTACAAGGCCAAGAAGCCTAAGTAAACCTCTCTGTATCTGTATTTCACACAAAGTCCAGGAACCGAGCATTCTAATGATGAAAGGAGCCATTGGATCTCACTGCCTGGATGACACAAGTAAAGTTCAATAACCAGTTCCTGCATTTAGTGCAAAATTCTGGAGTGAGGTTGCAAACCTTTTGGAAACATATTAAAATAAACAGTTCTGTGTGGAGACATTCTGCAATAGCTACCCTAGATTCCAACAGTTAACTACTTCATCAAAAGTAACATCTTCCTGCTTTTCTGAATTTGTCTTTTTACAACATTACATGCTGCTATGGCACTAGCTGCTGGAAGAAGAGCTTTTCCTATTAAAAAAACTAAAATCTCCTTTTCCCAGAATACCTTGTAAAATAAGTTGTCTTGAAGTTTATCACCACTAAGCAAAACAGAATGCTAGAATAAAAGGCAAATGATTTGCAAACTTTTGTTAAGCTTTTAGATTATGTACAACTATTTTAAAACTCAAATATAACAACTAGACATAGTGACACCCCAGCAGTGGTCTCACACATGCCACATCAGTGGGAACAGCAACTCTCTATTGATTTGCACTATCCTTTCCAACTTTAAATCAGATTCATACATTGCTAAGTCAAATGTGTAGTAGTCCAACTTGAAGGGGGATTGTCCTTTTAAAAGTTCATGGCTTGCTGAAAAGCTCAAAGTAATGAGGTAGAGTAACAAATACTGGGAAAATTATGTCCTAAACTGAGTTTGATTTTCAAAAAACCAACTGGGAGTGTGTGTGTGTTTATAAATAAGATGCAGATAGAAAGAGGACTGCACCTTCTAAAATGCAAAAGAGCTTGGTTGGTATCAAGTCAGTATTAAGAAACATTTTTTTATCTTCAGTTGAAAAAGGGGAAAAATATCAAAAATAGGTATTATAAACATGACTGCTGATGAAATGCAGAGAAATACCATTGCAAACTTACTTCCTATTTCAGAGGATTACATCATTTCACTTTGTGGATGGACAACAGTGGGCTTATTTTTATCTCTTGCTCATCTTAATTAAAAAGGAATTCTGCTAAGACAAATGATTTAGGAGGAAACACCCTTTTGAAAAGCCAGTATGTAAAAACAGCAATTACTTTCTGGTTTAAATGGGGCATCTCTGCACTCTATTTTACTTAGAAAAAGAGATTTTTATGTCACTTTACTTTGGAAAGCCAATGAAGCTAGACAGTAAGTTTTTACTTTCTTACATGTCATTACTAACACTGTCAACCAAAGCTCATTTCAGAACTTTTATTCCTAGAGCTGATGTCAGACATACAGAAAGCTCACTTGACTTTCAGAGGCCAGGAAGTTTATGAAGGAAATTTATTTTTGACACCTAAGGTGGAAAAGACTTTTTGGTAACAAATATGGAAAGATGTGCATCAGGTGACTTCTTTATGTTCACTTTGTAACTCTACACACGTACTACAAAACCAGGTACAGCAAAGCAACTGTTATGCTATTTAATATATTAGAATTTTCATAATTTCAAGTTACACATTTAATACCATCCAAGCTTTATAGTATCCAAGTACACTGGTTAAACCTTTTTTAAAAATCCTTAATTACAGTAACTACAGTTAACAAGTAAGGAAAGCTCAGTGTGAGTCGATGGGAAGCTGTGACTATAAAATCTGTAAGAACTCCTGGACTCCATCAAGGTTGTTTTCTTGAAATGCTATCAAAATCAAAAAGAGAAAAGATCTAGTATAAATCTAGATAAATCACCCAAGTTTGTTTCTTAAGTCTCAGGAAAGTTTATTGCTATAGTTGTAGGAAATGGTTTCTGGACAGTGTAGAGGAATCTTCTATTGTAAGGAAAAGCAAACGGAAACATCCTGTAGAAGAATGTATAAATAATAATGCAGTTATACAGGCAAAAGATGCAAAATAATTTTCAATGGCAAAAGTCAGCATCTTTCATGGAGAATGCTGGCTTCTAGTCTTCTGCTTCACCTATTCACCTATTCCCAAGAGAATTACCCTCACAAAAGTTCAAATCTCGTATTTTTCAGATTTCATCTTGATTGTATCCCTATTTTCCAGTTTACTTCTCTAGCACCAGCTGTGTAAACACCCTCCTCCATAAAAAAGTAGTCTCATCTATCAATACTCCTGCATTTTAACATGTTTATTCTCACTGCCTCTGACAAAATCCTCACTGCAGTTCTTTTCTCTACAGATTCACTAATAACAAGTATCAGGTATACTGCCCTTCCCTCACATAATGCACTGGCCTGCCTACACAGGCCTATCTTTGAACTCCTTCAGTCCTTCTGCAGCTGAGCACTCCCTTCCTCCCCTCAGCTTGTCTACAGCTTCTCAAGTCCTGCCAATACAGGTGGACAACACTTCCTCCTCCTCTGCAGCCCCCGCTGCCTGTGAGTCTCTTTCATGCCAGTTTAAGAGTCCAACCCTCATCATCTTGATCCAAATCCCTGCGTCTACCATGCTCCACATATTCCCACATTCACCTTCAATTAGGTCTGTTAATACACAAAGGGTTATTTTTCTGCTGTTTCCAGAAGTACTAGGAGATCCTTACCTTCTGCTAGAAAAAAGGACCGTGTTCAGTGATGCATTTGAAGGACAGACCCATCTGAAGGCTGATTCTTAGAATTTCAAATATCCTGCTACTATCTAACAGGTGTGAAGCTCCCTCCCTTCCCAGCAGCCATCGGTTTCCTTGGTTACAGAGGGAAGAAGAGCAAGCTGACACTTGGCTTTCTAACTCCTTCCACAGTTCACACAGCCATTCACTGGACAACCACCCAGCTGGTCCCTATGGCACAGGGCACCTCCCAGTGGAACGTGGGAGCTTAGTGGGACATCAGGTATCACCCTTCCCTGCTGTACTGACATTCCCCACTCAGCTTCCAGGAGGACACAATCAGATAACCTGGCACTGTCTCAGAGGAGAGCAGTGACAAGCAATAGCGAAAAATGGTAGTGAGGCTGTATTGGAAACACCCACCCCACAGAGTGAAATCACTTCCTCTGGACTGGGAGGATAAAGTCCTGTCCAGGTGGGAATGGGGCTTGAGGCTGTGTGGGGAATGGGAGGAGGCGACGGTGCCACAGTGGCGACACTCATGCTATAGGCAAGCACAAGAGCACTCATCGACTGAACCAATAGCTTGTGAACTGTGCATGAATCACAGCTCTAAAGCAAAGCATTTGTCTCCTGGTTTCAGTGTAGGCAGGAGCTACAACGATGGGGGCAGGGGGAACAAGGAAGCAGGAGCAAGGTTAAAGTAATTTACTGGAACTAGAAGAAAAAATAGAAGAAACCAGATCACTGTAGACTTTGAACTATGAAGTAGGCATCCAAAAAACCTTAGAAACCATTTAAAGCAAAGGAAAAATATCAGCTGCTACCATGTAACTGGTCCAAATAAACAGAAAAGGCTGTATTTAGAAAAAATAATGCTTAAAAAGAAAAATTCCAGGAGGCAAAATAAAACCGTTTCTGGCGTCATGTTAATGCCCGTGAAGTCTGCTGATTCCAGTGAGGAATTTACACCTGAAATGTATTTGCAGCTTTTTTTACATGCACTGGGCTGAAATTCTGGTAAGAATTATTTCTACTTATCCACAAAGGATGCTTGTTTAAGCAGCGACAAATAGTACATGCATGTCTCTACACTCCTTCACCCTCTATTATATGATGAACACTTATTCAGTACAGTGCTCACCAGAAAATAAAACAGAGGACTGAACCTTTCCCTCCCTTCACCCTAGAACAATTTTCAGGATAATAAAAAAACCACTTAAACCTAAGTAACTTTATTTCACTTTTGCCAAGTGAAAAAAGATTTCAGATTGTGTGATTGCTTCAGATTGACTTATATGAACACTACCAAATTACTAACAGACAGTTATCAAAATTCACATAAACATGCACAAAAAACCCAACCCATCAACACTACTGGTCATCTTTTCAGTTACAGAAACTGGATTTTATTCACTACCAGGTTCATCCACATTTCAAGATATAACCTAGAAGATATTTGTAGAGATACCAACATGAACTGAAGTCTCTGAAGGCTCTGATCTAGTACACTTCAACTGCCCTTCAAGCTGTGACCTCACTTGTGGTACATAGTGTTTTGTACACAGTACATGATCCCACACAGGAAACCACTTCTTTTTCCCAGTGCCATTTATCCACAGTGATGTTCTACATCCCTCATCTTGTATGTTCATTACATCTTTCATCTCAAAATCCTTAAAAGTATTTACAAGAACAGAGGGAAACGAAGGCCTTTGAAACCCTAGAACCTGAAATAGCGGACTGTTGGCCCTCAAAGAGGTTTCATTTTGAGAGGAAAAGGATTTACTTTCTATTTCCCTCCTCAATGAAGACTAACTCTGGGAAACCCAGTGTACTGATACTGGCAGACTGCAAACCAGGGAGAGCCTGAATGCTTGTGATGACTGTAAATCGATGACTGTAAATCTGAATTCCTTTTCCCTAGATTACATTCCTCTTCCTGTAACTTGCTTTTTAACAAAGGAATGATCAAATTTCAAAGATCTACAATCAGTTTTAACTTTCTCTTAATGAAAGAGAGAATGCTACAGTACAATAGAGTATGAAAATTAATTCTTTGGTGGTACAGCCTGAAAGGTTGTAATTTCCATCAGAGCCTCTTGTAACTCCCACTTGGCAAAGCATCTATTGTCATAGGATGCTCTCAGGAAACTGCAGGCTTTGGCAATGTGCAAAGAATATGTAATGTATGCCATGTAATTATTGAGTTCCCTTAGGCACAGGACACACTTAATAGCAACTATTTCAAAGATCTGCACTTGGGCATTCTACCTCAGAAAAAAAGGTATGTCACAATTGCAAAAGGAATACACTTCACAGGTAGCAAGACTCAGCTAGTCAAAAATATCAGGTCAAAGGTGCTAAAGAAAACAAATGAGGAGAGCTTGAGGGATACATCTATAGAAAAAAATCCACCTCTGGAAGAAAAGGGAAGAAATCGTGCAGTACAGATCAAACAAGGCAGCCAAGTACGAATGGCACAGACTGAACTCCCCCTTTGCTAATAGTGGGTGTCTTTTCAGAAAATCTATAAAAAAGGTATCTTACTCAAGAACTAGGACAGATTTTTAATACAGAACCTACAAAGTTTATACTGAAGTTTAAGTGTATTTTATTCTAATTCATCGATGGGGAATACAGGCACTTCTAAAATGAATCAAAGCACCATTTACAGTTTTCTAGAGGAATAAACTTTCCAGCTGACATTTTATTATAAACACAGCATCAGGGATCTTACTCATGCTATGTCCACAGACATAATAGACTGGTTCTGTGATCTCATGCTCAGGGACCAAGGTTAAATTCACTTCAGGCAACAAAGAATTTACAAACTGGAGAACTGGTGAAAAATACAAACGATTTGTTTTCTGGCTCAATTTCTGACCTTTGCTGTTCAAAACTAGGTGACCCAAGGTGACTCTTGATGGGGAGACTTCACTATGGCAGCATAGGGTTTCCCTGTTGGCTGGTAATTACCACCTCTGCTTTCTGTACTACCTACTCAGAATAAACAGCAACACAAGCAGATAGCAAACGTCTTTCCAAAGTTGTCAAAGACTGCACAAGCAGAAAATTCATCTGAAACAGGACACCCTAAAATAAGGCCTGTATTCTCAACGCAGGTGAATCCTTTACTTGGATAAATACAAACTGCAAATTTTAAGCTGGCTTGCAAACACTGCATTCCCAAGCACAGCATTTTATCCAGAAAGAGTATTCACTACTGAATCACCAATTAACTCCTGAAAGGATATTCCACACATCTCCTTATGAAAGCAGAGGATCTCTGTTTAGTCTGCAAGTATGATGTGACAGTTTCCATGGTATTTTATGGAGAAGAAATGAGCTTCTTCCCTTTGTTCCCTGCCCCTCAATCTGAATACACACGTGTCAAATGCGAACATTGTTAAGAGGATTTTTACTTACAAGAGCAGTCAGATCTACTCTTCATCCCACGTACACTCTGCATTACATAACGTTGGCCTGAGTTTAAGAAAATGGTAGCAACTCTTTGATTCATTTGCACGGTGTAAGTCTACTTCCAGCAACACTGATCTCATTTTAAGTACCAGGAAGGGCCCTTACCTGGGCAGAAGACTGCCCAGGTTCCAATTTCACTGCAGCACTACACTGCACTGCTGCACATTATTAGAATGGTCCCATCCCCATCCTCAGGATGTCACAGTCAATTTGAGAGATTTCTTGATCCCTACACTTATTCCACAGAACTCTACAAGTTGTGCTTTCAGGAAAAACAATAAACATATAAGTAGCTATAAGACTCTCTCAGTGTGATATCAACACTCACAGGGGAAGGTTTCTTCCTCATCTCAAAGGTCCGAGTGGCACCGAAGCTGAGTGAGGCAATGATGGGATTTTTTCCCAGCGATGGCTCGTCGTCACTGTGCCAGTCCACGCTGTCCTTCTCATTCCGGTAGAGGTTGCAGAGAAGAGAGTTGAAGGTGTAGCCAGTGAGCTCTTCAATGCGCTCCTTCAGCACAGTCAGCAGAGGATGCCACTGCAACCAGCACAGAGGGGGAGTGTAAATGCCAGGAACGCAGGCCAAGGGCAGGTAATGCAAGACAGAAGGTGAAAACTACTAAGAAACAAAATACACTGCACTTTAATCACAATGAACTTAAAATCAAACAAATGACTCACAGCAATTCTGATGATATTTTTAGTAGAGCGGAGGAATGGGCTGGGCTTTCTGCAAAATACGCACACGTTACCCATCACTCAATACTAAATCATCTCTTAAAACTCTGAAGCCAGGCTGCCTTTCATACTAATGGAGGCAATCAGTGACTAAATGACACTGCTCTCAATTGCCTGCAGCTGCTGACAGAGAACAAGAGGAAAGGCTGGCCTAACGTGGCCCTCTGTCCCCACTCTGTTAGCACAGCTTGTAGAACTCAACTCATCACCTCTTGGGGTTTTGACTCTGACACTGTAACTTTTCAGTGGGTCACAAAACCAATGTCACTGGCCCTGGATTTCATTCTTCCCTTTGCTAACATCTTGCTGAGCCCACAGCTGAGGGAAGCTCCGCACATTCCATTACAACTCAGTCCAGTTATTTACTGTTATAAACTTACATCATGACTTTCATCTGCCAGAGTGCTTTTAAGAACTACACAAATATATAAAGAAAAAAAAAAACCCCAAAGCAATGTAGGCCAGAATTTTTGCCCATTATATAAGCAGAAACAGAGATCAAGAGAGGATAAGAAACTGATTCCAAATCTCCCAGTGCACCACCGGCAGAAGAAGCAACAGACAGCTGGAAATATTTTCTAGTATCCACCTCTAATAAACAAGGCTGCACTACCTTCTTTCCAAGCTTCTCCAAGTTTAACAGGTATTTAGGTATTTAACTTATTGGTTACACTGCAGGAGCCTCAACGTATCATCTTTCTCTATTGGGGTATTTCTAGCTAAGTCACCTCTTCAACAATTAAGCATCATGTGAGTAATTAATTCTAGATAAACACAGCTTGCAGCTATGGGACATGTAGGGAAAGCAGTAATACCACCCAAAACCACCCCCACAAAAAAAGTTTGCTTGCAACTGGGCTGCCTGAATGCAGAAGAGTCCAACAAGAATTACTGAAAGCACTTTTCAGTGACCAAGCAGGACTAGATTTCTTCAATTCCCATCACAGAAGTATGCATTACTAAAATGTTACCATATGGTGAATTTTACAATGTAGTTTAAAGCCCACTACAAACCTGCAGCAGTGGAAGTAGTTTTGTCGAAACATTACTGCATCACCAACTCTATCACTGCTTACAAAGAAACATTTTCTGATACCAAAATTCATTTAGGCACAAACACTGGATTATATCTAGAAGTGCTGCAATCACACCAATTCTTACCAAAAAAAAAGGAGGGGCACAAAGCTAATTACTCCTACAGATCAAGTGTTTAAGGCAGTAATCAGTTTTGATTAAGCTGTGCACTAAATTACATTTTACTCAGGATATTTTTGTGATAGAAATTCTATTCTACAGGTAAGGGCTGTGCTGTTTACACCATCCCCTGCTTCTTCTAAGCTGCAGGTACTCCCACTTGCAAAGCTGAGTGAAATGTCTGTGTGCAGTGTACTCCTAAATCTGCCTACGAGCAGCTCCCAGCCAGGGAAGGGCTGACTTCCAGCTATGCAACTTCTCCAGTGCCACCTCACTTTCTGCTTGAGTTTCTTCCTCTCAGTAAAAATCAGAATTACTCAGGAATAAAAGACAGAACCAGCATGAGTGACTCATTTAGGCCTTGTACCTTTTGGATGAGAGAAATAAGCCAGTGGCCCAATGAGCACTAACTCAGAACTTGATGCAAACTGAAACGAAACCTTGAATTCAGGGTACATGGGCTCTATCCAGTCTCTGAGCAGCAATGGGTTTCACAACAGGCAGTTCTGAACTGGATTTAAATCATTAGTGTACAACAGAAT
The DNA here is from genome assembly GCA_013398055.1 of Ifrita kowaldi. Classification (NCBI taxonomy): domain Eukaryota; kingdom Metazoa; phylum Chordata; class Aves; order Passeriformes; family Cinclosomatidae; genus Ifrita; species Ifrita kowaldi. The sequence goes on from VZRS01005829.1 coordinate 24,728, forward strand.
GATTTTGTGAGGGCACTTCCAATCCCTAAAGCCATTCAGCTTTCAGAAAAGCCCATTTAAAATAATATTTCACAAATGAGTACCAAACAAAAGCCTGCTTTTTCACCATAAGTCCTGTAGGTCATAGAATTTTTAATTACAGTATTTTTGAGACTACAAAATCTTCACAACTCATCATGTTAAATAATGCCTTTCCAACTCTTCCCAAACTGAGCTCTGCTAGATAGTATTCCACTCTGGCAGCAGTTCTGGGACTTGGGACACTTTTCCCTCACACTATCCAGCTTTCAACAGTGGCACCTAATTACTGCCATGGAGATCTTAAACAAAGCAATACCAAGAGACAGATTGATGGGACAACAGGCTGAGAGAGAGACAGAGAGAGGGAGAAGAAAAAGCCCGGAACAGTCNACAGGAACACAACATCCCTGAGTCACTCAAAAGGTTTTTAACTCTTCCAAAACAGTGTGGGAAATTACATGCTACAATCTGGAGTTGCTGAGCAGATGAGCTGCATGTGTGTTTTTCATAGCATCCACACAGGAATCAAAATATGCCTAAACTCTCATTTAAGCAGTATTGAACCTAAGTGTTTCTGAAAGTAGCTATTTCAGTAATTGGTCTTACTGTCTCTTTACAACAAAAACTCAGTATGACTGTGTGCAGTGCAATCCCCCATATAAAGATCCTTGCAGTCAGTCACACAGAGCAATTCAGAGTTTTGTCCAAAGCTACAGTGACCCAAAGCAAAACTTTGGACTCTAGAAGAGTAACTTCCTTTTGGCAACATTTAGCAACTAAATCACATTCCTCTCAAGTCAACTCACTCAAAGTGTATTTTATAAAACTGACCACACTTCAGTAGAATCTGCTGCTGATCACAAATGAAATGCTAACAGATACTCTGGATAACTAGAGGACAGAGGGAAATTTTGTCTCTTGATCTCTGTAAAGGATTTCTCTGTAGACAATAATAAAACACATACATGTAAACATACATGTAAACATATACATACATTTGGATTTGGCTGCATTGTTATCCTGGAGTATGTGTAAGGAAGTTCCCCATACCAGGATGTAAGCCGTGGTTCCTCAAAAGATACTTCTGAGAAAAAAGAAAAACAGGAAGACTTTCTCAGTTGCCTTATCAAAGGATCTGAAAATGGAAAGATGATGCAATTCTGCCAAGAAAACTTGATCAAAAAGACATCGTCCATTCCTCTAAAGTTAAAAAGGAGCCCCTTAAAATCCTCAGCTTTACATAATGAACGCAAATGAAGGAATGAAATATTCAAAATCAGGTGCACATCTGCAGGAGAAATTACCTTGCCAAAATCCTGGAAACACATCCATTTTCTTACCCCTATGCCAGACAGAGCAGGGACTGGATGAGTTAAAGACAGCAGATGAAACCGAAATTTTATTTATACATCTGGCTTGTTTTACATTCACCTGGTTCTAGTGCCCAGTACGCTGGCATAAGTTGCAAGATGCAGATGGCCCCACTGGAAAGGGGGAAGTAGAAAGGACTGTAACATCCATGGGACATTACAGAAACAAAATGCAGCAAGGCTGGACACAATATTTTGTCAAATATGTATGTGCTCTGTGATATAACACAAAACATCAGGTTAAAAATACTTACAGCTTCTGAAAAGACTATACCGGCAACTGTTTCTCATGCTTGGCAGGTAACATTCTGTATTATACTGTCCCTTTATTGTCAGCCAAGAAAACACACATGGCGAAGACTCTTTCCAGCCCCATCCAGTAACTACTCTGATACGTTATCTTACATCGGTTCCTGACCGAAAGTGGAATTTAGCTAGAACAGGTGCCCCTTAGTGAACAAATCCAGAATAGCAGCCTCTTCTCCCACTGCATACTGGAACGAATAAGTAAAGCCAAAGGAAAAGGAACACGCAGCCGCTGGGATTTTAAGAAAAAGAGGCAAAAAATATACCTCATGGAAGAAACCTCCAAGAACACAATTCTTGCAGCATCACTGGGAGACTGTATGAAGGGATGGTGACCAGACTTAATCTTAAAATGAATGAGAAAAAGAACTGGAGACGACAGAAGAGACCAAGATTCCAAGATTTTTAAGACAGGCAATTTTAATCTGGAAAGATCTCATTTAGTTGGCAATAGTAACATGGTTTTAGAGATTGAAAAGTAAGCTGCAGTAGTCTTCAGATACGCAAGGAAAACCTGCACGGAAACTTGAAGAAGTGGTACCATTGAAAATGAAAACCAATCCTAAACAATGCACAGACTCTGTTATGGAATCGACCTGTGAATGACCTCAAAAGGTGGTCTACACACTCCTTACCCTGTCTGACGTGAGTTCGCTGACTCCAGGGTATGTCTTGGAGGAGTTGCTCAAACATCCAGTCTGCTTGTTCTGAGTCAATAAAGCCAGGAATCAAATGAATCCTGAAGACGAAAAAGATAAAGAAAAATAGAAGGAATATACATTTCTCCATCTGCTTTGGGAAAGAATTTTCATTTCCAGGATTCCCAAAGGAGCTAAAAATGGCTGTAATGCATCATATTAAAAGTCAAAGCCCAGTATCCTTTTTCTGCCCACAGCCAAAAGCAGGTGTGAAGGAAAGAACAGAAGGGCTCCTGTTGAGTCTTACTCTCACCAAATGTATGTAATTGCTTTTCAAAACCTATAAAAACATACAAAAACCAACAATATACCATGAAGTCCAGAATCAGCCACATGCTGTGAAAAATGGCATCCTTCCACTTCTTATTAACTTCACATCTGACAAACCAGATAGCCCTGATTATGGTAATACAGTCAACATAAGTAAATAATTGCCCTTTATTCACCATCTCCACATCACTTAGAATTTGACAGCCCTTTATCCCTACTGCCATTTCTATTCCCCTTCTCAAAGCATAAGGAAAAGTATTTAGCATAAGGACAGTATTTAATGTCTCCTATTTTATTTCATTTCTATATGTAAATTTAATATTTTGATTGGACTAGCAGTCATCCAGGGATCAGAGCCACTGCAGTGGGCTGCAGAGTAGGAATGCTGCTAAAAGCACTTTACTCTCTCAAGTATTCCATGCCCCAGAGATGTCACAATAAGAGTATATAGTAAAGGTGTTAAACAAAGATGCAAATCTGATTATTAACTTTCCAGAAATATATATATTCTATCAGTGTATCATGAAAACAAACTCCAGAAAATGCAGAATAACCCAGCTGGCTGTGTATCTTGTCTCTTTCCAGCTGGTCAAAGCTTTTACTTTTCAAAATGCTTTAAAAATTTATTTGCATCTTTAGAAGAACCTAATATGAAAGCACAAAAATAAAATTATACAATAATCAGAAGAAGTTAACTCAAATAAATGGACAAAAATTTACTATGTCCTTGGCATTTTTTCCAGTAATAATAAAAATCTATCAAATTCAGAAGAAGAGGATTAATACTGATAATGCAGCTAAGTCAGCAAGGCAAAATGTATTTCAGTTAGTAGGAATCACAGAACAACTAGGATTTGTTTAGAAGTGTCCTGAAGCTGAAGTAAGTAAGGCATGGCCTATAAGCAGAAGGGACAATCCTAAAGTTACCACGATTGCCTGAAGTTAAATGCTTTTATTGGAGTGATTTAAAACAATTCCAATTTACAGCTACAGGTTTTGGGCCACTCTTAACTGTACAACACAGACATCACACACTTGCTAACACAGGAATACTGATCCAAATTTGCAGCAGCAACTTACTGTGAATCATTACACAAATGGACACAGCCCCATGTCCTTATTCTGGAAAGAGCACTGGATGCAGCACACACCAGATGTCAAGAGGTTTATTTTTCTTCTCTTCAGTGCTGCTCAGAACCGCCTAAGTCCCTGCTACCTAACACTCAAAAGTATTTCCACAAGTACTTTAAACAGATGATGCACAGGAAGGGCAGTGTGCAGCTGCTAAAGTCAAAACCCTCTGCAGAGACTGGACTTCAGAAAGCTGAGTATCACCACGTCACTCTGCAAAAGCAAATAATGTTTCATCCACTTACCTAGAAATGCCAGTAGGTCCCTTGCTGAGCTCATAAACACCAGGCTTGCTGAGGAGGAAGAAAGGAAAGAGCCATCAGGAAGACAAACAAGAAATTATCTTAGACTCTTAGACCAAGCAGCACAGACTAGAACTGCTGTAGGCCTGGGCTAGGGAAAGTTTTCCTTAAAAAAGAAAAGAAAGTTAAAAAAAGGGCAGAAATAATGTCCTGGACATAAAGGTCAGAGTAAGGCAGCAAGGTGTGGTGCAGAAGCATGAGTTTGTGTGTACTTCCTGTCCCTCCTTTCACCAAAGGCTCAGTGCACAGTTTTAGAGCCCTTAGTTAAAAATAAAAGAGGGATGGCACAGGGAATCTAAAGGAGACAACCACACATGACCGCACTCAGATCCCTATGTTTGGATTTATAGGTACACTGAGGAAGAAAATTCTACCATGATAGCCTAACTGAAGCAAGCTGGATTTTCAGCATCTCGAACTCCACCATACACCACCACACTTTGTCATGCTTCGTGCCAAAGTTATCCTGAGAAGACCCCCATTTCAACACAAAGGGTAAGTGACATACAAATACTAGTGACAGCTTCACTATGACACTATCAGCTACTTCTCTGAGCCCTGAAAGAAGCTGCCATACCAGCTATATTTCTGGTATATTCTAGAGTAAGTAATTTCCAGCATAGTTCACACTGGGACTGTCCCAGGAAAACGTACACTGCTAACCAAAGGAGACATGCTGGCAGTTGTGCTGAACCAGAATGCCCAACTGATCATGATTACTGGCTTCCCAGCTACACCAAAGGCATAAAAACCAGCTAACCGACTTGGACTCTCCTCATGATACATTCAGCTCATGATAAAAGGGTTAAAAGTCCACAATTTCTACTCCTACCAACCATGACAACAGAAAAAATGCACAAAGAAGTCAGCAGGATACTCACTCTATCACACCTGCCTCAGGAACTCTGCGTTCCACCTGAAAGGTAACAAGACAGTGCATGGTGAATATCAAAGTACGTGGCACTCTCCAGTCACACAGAACTCATGGTCATCTCTAGTGACTCTGTATAGCCACACACTGATAAGCCAGTGAGAAAAACACACCTCAGGGCAAGAGGGAAGTAGTAACAGTTCACCCACACCCTCCTCGCCCCAGAAACTCTCAAATGCAGCTACCATTGCAGGCTGGTTTTTAGCCATCAACTGCCCCCTAAAGGACATTGATTTCTACATTATTTGGATTATTACAATACTTGCTATTTATCAACTGCAATCAAGAAAATTCTTAAGGTTATGTTTATAAAAATACCCTTATGTAAGTAAAAATTTAGAGCAACCCTAAGAAGCATGAACAAACCCTAGGCCTCGGTCAAATGAGCAAAACACAAGACAGATCAGACATAGCAGGAGCTTACACTGTAAAGCTGTCTGCACAGCTGAGACAGCTGTATTTTGTTAAAAGACAAACAGAGTAGTTTAATCCAGCCTTGGCTATCATTCTGGTTGTCTCAGGAATTTATGCTTCTCTTCTCTGAGCTCAGTGGAGTTCTGATTTGAAAGGAGTTACTGCATTGAGCCAACGAGAGGATCAAAATATAGTATATATAGATAGCAGGTCTCTGCCACACATAAAAGAGAATCTTCCCAGACCATCTTCAGTGCTTCCAAGCTAAGATGACAGCCTGTCAGATAAGTCTAGCTTAGAAAGAAGTGCTCATGATGATTTTTCTCCCCAAGCAAGGAAGCGCCCCCACTCTGCACAGAGCACAATATCCTTCATCAGCTGACGGGACATGAAGTCTATAAAACAAATCCCATGCCCTTCCCCTGTAGCAAGTAAGACAGACACCCCATCTGAGGAAAACAAGAAGAGCTCAAATCGTGCTTAGGACATTGTGCACTGAATATTTAGTAGAACATATCCTTTTGGCTCCCCAAAAAAAAGATAGTTATTGAACAGGTTAAACAGAGGGACCGTAACTTTCTGTTTGCCATATATGCAAGACAACGGCAAACTCTGCTTAGTAATGGCTTCAAGTTCAGTTCAGGTGAGTTTTTTTATTGTTTTTAAACAATGGACTATATTCTCAAATAATTTTTATCCTTTCTATCATTTGAAGTTTAATAACAGATGAGATTCTGCTAGTTACCAGGTAATTTTTACCTCTGATGGCTTTTCAAAGACAAATTGCTTTTGAGTATGATCTTTCTGCCTCCATGCTGGTCTGGCACCTGCAGGGGCAAGGCTGTTGGCCACAGGTGCCTTAGGTGCTAAAGCAAAGAGAGAAAGAAGAAAGGATCACATGAATTGAATATTACCATACAAAAAATATAGTTAGGTAAACTGACAAAATCATTCCTTGGAGTATTCTCCTCTGCTTGGCAGAGACTCCAAGAAATTGCCAAACCTAAGAGTTAAAATAACAGTGAAATAAGAGTAAAAATTGCACAGGAACTGAGGTCTTCATATATTTATGTATTTTTATATATATATATGTATATATATATATATTTGTTATTCATGGACAAACAAAACTTAAAACATACTTTTATCAGAAGGGATGACATCTACAACTTTTCAATTCTGCAACAAACACCTATCACACACCAGCAGAAATTGCTCCATGCAGCTAGGCTGCTTCCCTCTCTATTCCTTTTCTTAGGGAAGAAAAAAAAAAAGATAAAAATACTTTTATTAAAACAGGATTTTTAAACCAGGGAGAAAGTGGAAGAGCAACTCAGGCACACCACTTCAGGTGTTTTATTTACACATGCAAACAGGCTTTAAAATGGGTCTGAACACAAAGTCTTCACTTTGCACAATTCAAACAACGGGGGAAAGAATGGTTCTTGTAATCCCTGTAGGAATAGGAGGAATGAAATGCACCTGTGACAGGAAATTTGGAGGCCACATGCACAAGTCAAAATAGTTGACTATTTTTTTCACTATTAAAAAATCAGCTTGCCTAGGATGCCTAGTCTGCAGAGATTTGGGAGCTTTACAGAAACTGAAATCAGGTGAGTGGAACATGTTTTGAGCACGTTCACAAAAACAAACCAGCCCCTCTTGCAAGACTGGAAACCTTCAAAGTGCTCCTCTGCACTCCTTGGTTTCGATGTTTGCTAAAAAAACCCGTGATGTTAACGCCACCCCTTTCCACTACTTCTCTTTATTTTACAATGTTTCCACCGTGAAAAGCTAAACGAAGGCACATAATGCGTTTTATGAATAAAAAGTGGCTAATTGTTCTTACGGAAGTCAGCCCCACCAAACTCTATTCGTCTCATTCAAGCTGCCCAGAGATGCGAACGACGCGCTCACCTCCATGTGCGCATTAGCAACACATCCATACCCTGCGTTCTGCATCCAAAATCGCCGCACCTGTGGCACACGCGCAAATTTTACTTAGGTTCGAACACCTGCAGTTTAGTTACCGACGGGAACGGGGGAAAGGGGGCCAGCCCTCGGGGCCGCGCAGCGCGGTCGGGAAGTGCAGCCGGAGACCGGCCCCGCTGCCTGGTGGCGTCCAGGACGGCAGTGGAGAAACCCCCACCGCCGGCACGGAAGGGAAGGGCAGTCCCCGCCCGGGGTGCCGCACATCGCGGCGAGGCGGCTGTGGGCGCTCCTTACCTGCGGGCCGCCCCGCCGAGGCGCCGGCCCAACCGCNGTGCCCGGCTGTGGGGCCGCAGCTCCGCCCGCCGGCCGCGCACGCAGCGTCACAGCTTCAGTTAAAGGTGCCCCGGGAAGGCAGCAGCGCCCGACTCGCCTCTCACCTGCCTTCCCATTCCAACAAGGCAGTGAGAGTGCACTCTGGGTGTTGCGTGGCGCCGGTAACAAAAACTTTTTTGGAAACAGCGGTGCAAAGGGACGGGATTGATGCCACCAACCCCCTCCTGTTTTCTGACAGGTGCCCAGGATAGTCCCAAGGACGTGGACAGCTATTAAGTAAACATTACCCCCATCACCGAGGTGAACAGACATTCAAAATCAAAGCCGAGGCAATTTAGGTTAAAGTGTAAGTACAATTCAGGTAAAAAGTTAGGTTAGTGATTCTCTGCCACAGCTTGGAAAATAGAAGAACTCAGAGGAAGGATGAGAGTGGGAACCCAAGTTGCAGCCTGCCACCACATGAAGGGGGACCATGAGCTCTGAAAACCTCCTTACCTCGGTATCCCTCCTTCTGTGCCAGTTGGATGTGCATAGTATTCCCCTCTGCCATACCCTTCTGAACACCTTCAAAAGTTAGAAAACTCTGATCTGGAAATAATTATTTATTAATAGCTTAACAGTGCTAGTAAAATTTGTGTTCCACTGATTTTAAAGTATCAGCACTGTAAAATCATAGAATATCCCCTGTGGAAGGGATCCACAAGGATCATCTTAGGTTCAACTGCTGGCCTTGCACAGGACAGCCCCAAAAATCACACCGTGTGCTTTTTGAGTGTCAGCCAAACACTTCCTGAACTCTGTCAGGCTTGGTGCCATGATTACTTCCCTGGGGAGCCCGTTCCAGTGCCCAAACACCCTCTGGGTAAAGAACTTTTTCCTAATATCCAACCCAAACCTCCCCTGACTCAGCTTCACGCTGTTCCCGTGGTTCCTGTCACTGGTCACCACAGAGATCAGTGTCTGCCACTCCACTTCCCCTTGTGAGGAAGGTGTAAGGTCTCTTTCTCCAGGCTGAACAAACCAAGTCACCTCAACTGCTCTTCATAAGGCTTCTCCTCCAGGCCCTTCACCATCTTCATAGTCATCCTCTGGACACTCTTCAACAGCTTTATATCTTTCTGATATTGTGGCACTCAAAACTGCACACAAAATATTCAAGGTGAGGCCACACCAATGCAGAGCAGAGCAGAACAGGAGAGTCACTTACCATAACTGGCCAGAGATGCTGTGCCTAAAGCACCCCAGACAAGGGGTAGATCATGGCCAGGAAAACAGATTAATAAAAGCATTGGTTTTAGCATGTAAAAGTACAGTAATTTTCACTGCTATTACTCACAATAAAGGACAATCAGACACTTGAATGTACAGGCAAACATTTTTATGAGAAAAACCTAACACATTAAAGACTCAAGAGTAATTTCCATTTTATTTGTTTTACAAAGTCAAAAACATACAGATTTTTTAGTCCAATGCTTTCACATCAGATCCAGAGCAAACCAAATCATGTGCTCTTAGAGAACTAATACCACCACCAACTTCACCATCCCTGTTCCAAAAAATTAAGAAAACTATGGGATAGGATCTGCATCTCAGATTTGATCAGCACCATTGCATCGGTATTCAGGTTTTTTCAATGTACAGAAATGTTAGCCCCAAATCATGTCTCAGTGCAACACATCTTACTTCTAAATCAGAGCTTGAAATAATTATTTGAAGGACAGGAAAAACCTCCCCTCTTCAGCCATAGGAAGTCACCACAGAAAACAGTGGTAGCTGCTTGCAATTTCATTTGCCTTGCAAGTTTTATACATTTTATGTTTATAAAAATGAATGTTGGAGACCAAAATCTTTAAATAAAGAGTAGGTAAATACAGCCAACAGCAGTGCAGACTTCTCATGTACTCTGATCCCTGTGTCCAGGAGTTAGGTAACTTGAGCCTCACTGGAGCATTCCACTTTGGAACAGAACCATGAAACAAATCAGTTAAATTTAATGCAATTAAATTAAAACTGTTCTATTTTTAAGACATTTATTGGTTCTCATTTTTAAAGCCATCTAAATTTTCAAGATTCACATTTCAAAGGACCTCACGAAAAAGACAGACTGATACATAACTTCAAAAAGAATTTAACCACCGTTGCTAACAAGGAGAGTAACTCATTTCAAGCTCTGCATTTAAAGTACCCATAATCTTTTACATTGCAACCAGCACGTAACATGTAACTTGTGACATTTATCTACATTGTGTTATCACCACCTATTACAAAGAGCAGGCACTGAACTCTTTAGAAATGTTATTACAAATCATGAAGATTACATATTACTGAAAAGTTAGAATCCATATTCAAGACCCAAGATTTTAAATGCTTCCCGCAATGTTACTTTATGTATATATTTATAGATGAGCTATTACACTTATTTTGGTTTTTGGCCCATTTCCCTCAAGTTCATAACCCAAAAAATCACACTGGACCATATAAGCAGGGGAGCACACATGAGCTGGCTGATAGTGCAGAATCCTTGCAAGTATCCGAAACCTGAGCTTCAAGAGGTCAATACCCTGGAAATAGTGCTAGGTCACCTGTTTAAATAAATATGCTCCCTTTCCTCTCCTGCCCACCTGTCTGGGAATATATGAGAATTACTCTTTTTCTGCCCTTCACCCATGAGCACAATAATAGTTATGATGGACACTATAGAACCAAGATGTTCCTCAACAACGTGATGTCTGATCAAGTCCATGAAAGTATTTCTTAAAGCACAGTGCAATTTTAGTTCAAAGCACTTCCCCCCTCAGAATATCTATAAACAAATAAAGCCTATTTTCCAATTAATATTAGAAGTCAACAGTCTTGTTTCACCTGTACCCTCAAAACAAGACTGTTTTGCTTGTTAGAAAGCACACCTATGATTAGAGATGTTTAAAACATTAGGTCTACTTGATGCTGCAGCATGGTATGGAACCTGCAGGAGTCCCAGGTTCCCAAGATCAAGTTGCTTCCTACTTACTTCTCCTTCATTTTTTTTAAATAACGAGCCCGCACTTGTTTGTTCAGTTTCATGAGTATGTTAATGGCAGTAGATGTAGGTAGAAGAGAGGTGGCCCATCCCTAAAAAAACAAAAAAACCAAACCCAATTAAAAAAAAAAAAAGGGAAGGGGTGAGATCTCAGCATTTTATAACCTGTACTAATTACTCTTTTTCCATAATAAACACAAAGGACATTTCAGATCCTTACATTTTCCAAGGTGACTTACCATGAGTGCATGGGGTAGGTACCCGTTGGTCCGGGACTGCAGGCCCACCGTGCCCAAGGCAGCTCTGACATACGTTTCAGGACTGGGCTTATCGAGGGTTGGCTTGCGGATTTTGGACATTTTTGTTGCCACATAATATGGTAGAACACTCTGCATACAGGAAAACTCATGTTAAGCAGGGAATGCTTTCAATATTAACTTACAGGGTCCATCAAGGATCTGAAGTAATTGGAAATCAGATAGCCTGTATACTGAATTCTAGCTTAAGGCAGCCTTATTTTCAGTTCTAAGATCACAATTGGATCACAATATCAGATCAAAAACATTTTAATCAGATAACCCATTTGGACATAGTTCAGTTGTCTGCTGACAGTCAACATCACTAGCTGGAGCCCTAGAAAAACCACTCTTGCAAGGGTAGGGCTGGAAAGCCATTCTTGCAATTTGCCTGGCAAGTACAAAACTTCGTTCCAGTAGTTTAACAGAAAATGCTGTACTGTTGCTTCTCTGTAGTAAACCCCCAACGTTTGCTTGGGAAGGAGGCACAGAACCCAAGACAGGGATTTTACAGTAAAAGCTCCTCAGTTTGGCACCTGTACAAAGGCAGGAGGAGGAAGGAGAAAAGAACGCCTGGAGACTTGAAACATTGAGCTTGTAACTCCACAGCAGGGCTCAGAGGACAGAGGAGATTATCAGTGCCAGAATGGAAGGACAGAAAGAAGGATCAAGAAACAGAGCACAGTTAACAAGCTTTTGTAGCAATGCTTGGAAGCAAAACAGAAAAGTGATGCTGGGTGTCAGAACTGTCCCTAATGGAAAGGCAAGAGGAAGCAGCAGGGTATATGTTGGTGGAGGGATGCTAACAGCACGAAGGCACGTCCATGGTAGGGCAAGATAGACCTGGAGGATCCAAAACTGCATTCCACCTATCCCCATCTCATGCTGCTGGAGAAGGAAGGGGAAATGCACATCTACTTGTACAGTAGGAAGCAGTGCTCTTTCCTCATGGTCATGGTTTTGGCAATGCTTTCAATTTGTCCTCAATTTCTGCCTCTAAAAAAGTAATCAAAAAAGCCTTGGTCTATAGCCCTTAAACAGATATTAAGCATACCATATCTCAACACGCCTAGAAGGGCTGGAGCTTTATCACCACTTTGACAAGGACCTCGTAAGACACTGTCAGTGGCTCTAGCAGTGATTCAATACATCCAACCACTACCGCCCATCTAGCGAGTGCTCCCACTGCCATACCTTTACAGCAAGTACCTGAGAAGTGTGTGTCCACTTCTGCTACACTAATGCATCTCCAAATGAGAATACCATCTCAGAAACCAGTCTATTTGGGCAAGTTGCAGTTTGTAAACCTGCTTCCCCATGTTAAGTCTCTTAAAGAACAACGACCACACATGGCTAACCTCAGAAACATTAGCTGTCCTTCTCAGCAGCACAGCAGGGAGAGGACCCCTTCAGTTCTCACTGAGTGTATCCATGCCACAGCTGTGCACATTTCAACAGAAATTTTACCACCACAAACAGGAAACATTGGTATGTCTGCTCATTCCTTCACCTGAGAACATCAAAACTGTGCCCTTCTGTCTGTAAATAGGACTTTGAATAACATACTGCATAAGTCCACCTTCAAATGGGAAGGAAAAACATGGAGACCTAAACTTCAGAAGTGAAAGTGGCTACCATTGCCTTTAAAGTCACCAACAGCTACAAATGCTTGGATGAGAAAACTACTCATTCTGCTACCATAGCAGCATAGATACCTCATTTCAGCTCCAGAATGAGAACCTCATCTATTTTTCAGATTACATTTCTAAGCTGAATCTCTAGTTAGATGTTTAAAAAAAAAACCTAAAATTTTAAGCTTCTTATTCACCACCAAATGATATCTGCAACACCCCCACCAAGAATGGCACAACAGATATGATTTATTCTCTTTCTCTGCTCAAAACAGACTTCAAAAGTGAACTGCATTACCCAGTTAAACCACTGGATAGCATGAAGGGGCAAACAATTGTGCATGAGGATACCTGAAAAAGCAAGCATATGGTAGGACTACTGGACTGATCCACAGATTTCAAGGCACATAGAAGCATGGGATTACAGTCTTAACATTTTTCTTCTCCCAGATGCACTCCAGAAAACAAAAAGTCAGGTACTTACTTTCAGATACATTAGATTTACCATCTTTGTATTAACTGGCCCTTATTCTACTAGATGTCAAGAGACCTGCTGAATCTATTTAGTTTTCTCCCCTTCTTCCTTCCCACAAGGAACTCAGACATTCATGAACCATATCTAAAACAGGCATAACAGACTTTAAAAAAATAATTACCTAAAGCCTGTCAGCATTTTACATTCAGACAGATATAACCCACACTACCTGGGTAAATAACTCCCCTTATTCAGGGAAAGCTTAGCCTGCACTACAGTTTCAAAATATGCCTTAAAAGTGGCTAATGTCAGTACGATACGTCTTGCTCACTTAAACATTTGCTACTGCTTATAGCTCTGATGCTTATTAAAATTGGCTCACACTCAAAATTGGGTTCTTGAATATTATTTGGATGTAAGAAGTCAGATCTCAAGTCCTCAATAGTCAATAGTCGTAAGTCCTCCAAAGTCAGAACAGCTTGTTTACACAATTTTATCACCTTTTTTACCTTACTTTTAAAAAAGTAAGAAGACCTGAACTATCAGATGTTGCCAAGTAAGTTTCCTTCCCTTTCCTATGTGGGAAAAAGGAGAATGGGGAACATAAAGGGGAAATGGAAGAGGTACATCAACCAAAGCTGACCTGTATAGGAAGCTAAACAGCAAAGCTAAAACGCTTTGGAGGAAGGCAGGCAATGCCATTAAACATCAGTTTGGTGACAGCACACTTTTGTGAATACCTGGAGATAGAGCTGGGCCTGTTCAGTGTTGTGAAATGGAAGCTGGTGGTGACATCTTACCTGTCCAAAATCATTTCAATGGTAGTTATGAAGATAAGAGCCAAACTCCTTGGTAGTGCCTGATCGAATGACAAGAGGGAAAACTCTTTTGGCTGTAGACTGTCAGACTGGACATAAGGGAGAAAGCTTTTTTACTACAAGAGCAGTATAACATTCAAGCAGGCTGTCCAGAGAACTCACCTGGACAGCACCCCTGCTCTCGAAGGTTTCCAAGATTTGGCTGGATAAAGCCACAATTAGCTCATGACCTAGTGCCAGCAGCAATCCCACTGCTAATTGCTAGGCAATCCAACTGCTGGGAGAGCAGGAGGTTAGGGTAGAAAACTTACTGGCAATCTTTTTAAATGAAGATTTTAATGAATTTGTGGTCTGATATTTTATGTAGTGAATACAATAAAAGAAAACAGATAGTGCAAGTTTCTACCACTGTATTTTTGCTACACATAATAATGAAGTATAGAGGGACAATGCCAATAACTAAGTGAAGTATAAAAAGAGAGTAAAAGAAAGGGTCAAAGAACCAAGCAATGTTCTTAGACACATTAAAAGAGCAAAGGTTTCAGAAAAGTCTGCAGAATCCTTTCAAGGAGAGATCTTTCCAAAAGCCTTGAGAAAAGTCATTGTCATCAACTTCCTCATTTCTTTTCTTTTTCCTCTTTTCCCCATGTAAACACACACAGAGTTTTAACCCATGCTATTACTGCGCTGCTTCTGTAAAATTAAGCAGACCTGTCAGCCAAAAGAGTGTATTTTTAATCTAAAGATGGCTACACTGCAACAAAAGCACTATCAAAACTAAGGTTCCACAGAAGGCAATGCACTTGAGCAAGGCACATACTTGAGGCTGATACTAAGAAACTGGTAAAAATTCCACCAGCACTTTGTTTCTGCTTTTCACACAGTGGTACTCTGCAGGTATTGGCATGGCAAAAGTTAACTGGTTTCAATGACAATGATCTAGCTGGAAGGGCAAGTCTGGAATTAAAAGTGTTATGCTTCTGAAGGTCACAAAGATGAACTTCAAAAAAAATCTGAGAGGGATGCAGTCTTTCTAAGGGATTGAAGGAGATAGGTCAGCTAGTCTCCACAGGAAGGTACTTGCAATATTCATTAGTGGCTTATAGTGACTTAGGCTGAAACAAGAGGACAAGGACATGGACTGCAATAAAATTAGCATAACAAATTGAAGCTGTGACAGCTATTGATAATCGGACCCACATAACTCAACGGCAATTCATTATCTACATTTAAGGGATAAAAAGCAGTGCTGTCAGGAATTCAGCATCCTAAGCCAACATCAGAGTCACAAAAGGACAGTTTACCACAACCTGTGAAGCTTTGTACAGGAAAACATAACTGTGGATACAGAAAGTTAGATTTAATTCTTCATTTGTTTATAATCCTAAAAATGTAAGACACCAAAACCCCTTTTCTTAGCTTTTCTATACCCAAAAGCTAGAAAATCTTCCCTATACTATGTACATTCATACTGTGCTTAATGCCTTTAGCCAAGCGTGAGTTACTGGGTTATTTGCCTTTTCAGTCTCAATAGGTACTCCACAGTCATAAACGAACAACAGTTCTTGCTCCTCCTTCATTCTCCTCTCAAACTGCTAAGAGTACTATTTAGACAAAATCTGGGGAGGAGGAGACAACAGCACATAGCAACAACACATCCCAAAGACGTAACACTTCTTTCTCCTGCAAGCATCTGTCCCTAAGCACTCTCTCACTGAAGTAACTATGAGCAGCTTTGCCTAAGAAAACACCAGAAAACAGAGGTTAGATGTTGTACCACAACACAGGCCCAAAAAAATTCACACCACCTTTACTGTCAGTGAAGCTGTGTGTTGAAGGGGCCCGTGTCTCAGTTTGTACACAGACTTCAGCAGGAAAGAAGTCCTCCCAGAAGACTTGATATTATTGATGTAGGAAAGGGAAATACTCTGGCAGTTCCTTGAGTCTCATTTTGAGACTGTGATCACAGACTGAGAGAGGGCCACATTGCATGTAGATGAAAATGACTGGAAGAACAGCTGTCTGATAGTGAAGCTAAATCTGCAAGTAATACAATTTGAAAGTCACTGGGGAGATAGAAGTAATGAAGAAGGGTAGAAGTGAAGAGAAAGCTGTAAGGAACTTGCCATGTGGTAAACGCTGACCCACTGCAGAACAGTTTGGGGCTGAAGCCCTGTGAGAAGAGGAAGTAACAAGGAGACATGAAACATTGAAAGTTACTCCAGCTAAATCCACTTCAAGAACTGAGAGCACACAAAATGACCCTGTATGCTGAACCCGTATGCATTCAGAGTGCTGCCTTTTTATGCATCCTTCATTGCTGCACATTAGTTTAGCTGAAGGGTACATCCCAGAGTGCTAGGGCACAGAATCAAGCACCCAGGGGAGAAGTTAAGCTTTCAGGGCTGTAGTCCAAGTTATAATGTTACCAGTGCAAATCTAAAGTCAAGCAGTTGGGATGCTTTCAGGGTCCACCTACGCTAGCTTCCTCCCCACTGCCAACAGATCCCAAAATAAACAGCACCCCTTTAGATATTTAGTATAAGGTTTAAATCTAGGTTTGCACGAGGTTCCCATTAAAGGGTTGGTGACTGCATGGGAACAGCTCACCCAACAACTGCCTTTTTTCTTAATGCAATCCATTCTCAGGAAATGTGACAGGACATTTTCTGGTGAGAAGTTCTTGTTTTGTTAAGTATGTTTAAAAGGAAAAAGTAATCTAGCACATCAAAAAGGTAACACGGCCTTAATCTGGTAACAACTTCCCTATAATATTAGCCAGTAATAAGAGTTGTGCTCTTGTGTATGATGATTTCACAAGTAAGGCAGGCAACTTGGTGCCTTACCTTTCATAAAGCCTTTGAAGCTCACATGGCTTTGAGAACCACCATACAGAACAGAGGAATGGGAGGCATGGACATAGCTAGCCCTGTTTGTAAGGACCCTAACTGAACTTCAAAAAGAGATATCATTGTCTTCACAGTGCAGGTAAGATCTCATACCACCTTTATTAAACTGACTCCTGCTCTGGAGAGAAGATGTTTAATCAGCAATGGAAAGTTCACTGTTTGTGACCAAAGCTGGAAATTCCAGCTTTGCAAGAAAACACTAAGAGTACGTGAGAAGTGATATTAAAGCAAAATCCGATAAAGCTGTGAGAAACTGGCTTGGTTTGCTTTCGTGCCACACAAAAAATAATTAAAATCATGGAAGGTAAACAAATGGGGAGGGGACAAGGAGGGATATGAAGCAAGACTCATTAGCAATACAGAAAAATAAATCAGTCAGTTACCCACAAAGGATCTTTGAGGCTTTTGTTCATTCTTCAACTATGCTTAGATTAGCAGTTGATTCACTGACACTGCAGGGATTCTACTATTCCAGTCGTTCAAGCTGTTACCCATGGAATGCCTGTACAAATGCATTCCACAAGTGTTTTCCAGTAGATGAAGCTTCATAAAAATGTATTCTACAGCACTGTGCAGAGTTTTATGGAATACTTTATCCATAAAGGTTCAATTAGCACCATCAGCTAAAACCAAACCATGTCTTTTGTTGCTTCAAGACCCCTGGTTTCAGAGTAATTTAAGAAAGCTGCTAATGGGATCAAAGGAAATCCTTATCCTTAATCTGTGTCACACACTCATGAATAAGAGAACATGCTGATTCCTTTGTGTTGCCAAGACACCAATGTTGCTGTGGTAACCACACTTACATGAAACAAACTACTCACCTGCACAATGATGCCCTGGCTCTTGTATTCTGCATGGAGGCCTCGGGAGAAGAAATCCACAAAAGCCTGGAGAGAGAAGAAGGGAAACATGCAGCATGCTACATGTTACAATGGAAATTCTAGTCTAACAGTTTTGTGTAAGAGTATTTGAATTACTATTTGGAGTTCCTGTTTTCAAAGTGAAAACCCTAGGTTTTCAATGAAACTTTGCATACAAGAGCAATGGCACTCAAATAGAAACTCTATACTTAGGAAGTATTTTTACAGAAGTAAGGCTCAATCTAAACAAATAAATTCCTTTTTAATTTAGAAGAAAAAGGAACTAGATTTGTTACATAAAGCCTAGTTAAAAAGAGGAAAAGAAGACTTCATGTTCACATTGTTCATTACTTATGTCATCTCCTTAGGGTTTTTTTTTAAGAGTGATTTAATTGGGTTCCTCTTGTGCATGGTTTTTAGAACATAGTGTTTAAACACTTAGTCCTCTGCCTTTACACTTTTAAAAAATGCCACCCTATGGTGACACTTCTTCCTGATCCTCAAGTCCACCTCCACAGATTCTCTTCCAAACTTCCGGAAATTTTAGAAATTGCAAGACTAAAAGTTCAAAGGTGGATGTTAGCGCCTGCCTTCAAGATGCCCTCAAAGCTGCATCCTTAACCCTGCCAGAAAATATTGTCCTAAGAATCCAAGGCTACCCAGCAGTTCAAACCAGCACAGCTTCCCACTTCCCAAATTCTTCTAAACCACCTTTCCACTCTACCCTCCTGCAGTCCAGTGAGACAAAGTATCGGGTTCTGCTATGGTTTCTTGTTTTAGTGAAGTGATACAACCAAGTAGGATGAATAGAGTACCTTCAACTGAATGAACTAAACTATCCTATCCATGCGTGAAGCTAAAATAAATACTAAGTAAATTAGTTCAAGTATTTAAGAAGCAATTGCTTCAGACCAGTTTCAAAACAAGCAGCAAAGCTCTAGTACTGCACCTCCTCTACAGTCTTCCTTTGGTCACCATGTCACCAGTGGTTTAACATAAGTTCTAATGAAACCAGCACTTAAAGTTGGCAGTGCCCAGTGTTTTTCCTATCAAGGCCATCCCATTGAACTCAGCCTATACGAGAAGCAACAGAAACACTCCCACGCTACTGGACTATTTCAACAGACACTCTCTGAGCACACCTGGAAGATCTGAAATAAAACTAGATTTTGCTGTGTAGCAGGTAGGTCCTTTTACTCTTCTTTAAGTTGCATGTATAAGCTAGCAGGAGGCTCCTTAAACCATAAAAAGCTTATCTGCTGTTCAGCTGTTCTTTCCTTCTCCCTCTCCCCAAGTGTAAATTTGTAATGAAATTCAGTACTCAACACGAACAAGACTGAAAGTCTGGTCTAGCAGCAACGATTCAAGTGAGCTGACCATCCTCTTGCAACAATAAGGTACCTGCATGGACATGCCAAATAGTGTGGTGCAGTTTCTGAACACAGCTGCCAGGTGCATGTGGAATGACTGCACAGAGCATACTGATAATCTATTAAAAAAAACTATATTATGTTAATAAAAGTGCTTTGATCATTCAAATTTCTAACTCTTCCTCCATGACAAAAGTCCTGATGTTAGCTACCACTCCAAATATGGAGACACAGTATAAAAGACTGCCTTCTCTACTGGTTGCAAAGAGCTTGCTATAAAGAAAATGTTCATTTTATATGAGAAGAAAAAGCAACTTCCAGTATACAAATAACCTTTGGAACTTTTCTTCTTGAAAAATTTATTTCAAGATAAGTTGGGTTTTCTACCTATACAAGCTTAAGCCCTCCAACAACCTTGAATCTGAAGTCTTAAGAATGCTCTCTGAGTAAACATTCCTTGAATAAGCACATAAGCATTGTATGTTAGAAAATTTCTTCTCCTTGGCTATCCAAATATCTAATAACAAACCCAAACACTAAAGGCATGGGGGCAAGGTGAGAAGTGACATAATCATATTTTACTTCTCATTAGCATTAACGCAGGTAGATAGGTAAACATGGCAAAATTTAGTGCTATGATTTCTTTTAAAGAGTCTCATTTCATTGTAAGCTAGGGAATTCTCTGCAGGAAGGTTAAAGAGTTGGACTGCATTTGTTCCTGATAATTAGTCAGTCATTGACTTACACCTGAAGGATATTATGCTTTAAACCTCCTTTATATAGATGAGGGGAAAAAAACCCTAGAAATTGCAGATACAGTCTTTCTATAGCTACATTAGGGGAGTCACTTTCATGCTTACTAATCTTGCTGCGGTAGAAGATGGGCAGTGCTGAGAACAGGCAGATTACTCAACATGTAATTTAGTTCTTTAAGGGGAGGGGAAGAAATATTTCAGATTCCCATTGAAAAAAAAAAGACTAAACAAAGCAGTGTAAGGTGTATTATCACTAAAATCAGAAGCTCAATTAATTCCATAAAGCTGAAGGCACTGCCACAACAAAAGTGACCATTTGTATTAAAACAAAGAACTGTCCTCAGGAAACAGCTATTTCAAGGGGAAATTTTATCAGCTAAAGCTACTTCAGGCTTCTAAACTTAAATATCCCCTCCTTTGGTATGAATAAA
This sequence comes from Ifrita kowaldi, assembly GCA_013398055.1. Classification (NCBI taxonomy): domain Eukaryota; kingdom Metazoa; phylum Chordata; class Aves; order Passeriformes; family Cinclosomatidae; genus Ifrita; species Ifrita kowaldi. Next base: position 45,003 of record VZRS01005829.1, read on the forward strand.
ATAGTGTGCATCTACTCCCTTCTGGGAATATGAAGATGTTACTGAGAATCTAGAGGAAACGTGGGTCTGTTCTGACATGAATGACACTACTGAAGGTTTCTTCATCCTGTCAAGGTTCTGCTTAGACTCTGAGATGCTTGAAGTATTTAAGGTAATTACCAGGTATGCCTGAAAAATCTGTAGTGCCATACTGCTTTAATACCAGTGTCAACGTCTCTTGCATTCTGTTTTACCACATATGCTTCAGTTCCAGGCTGTATACCCATATTCTGTCTTTACGGTATTCACTGGAGATACTTTAGGGCAACATTTGAGAACCCCCTGAAAGTATCTCTGGGAAAAAAAAACCATCAGACCAGCTGCAAAAAGATGTAACTGTCCCGGTGACACAAAGAGAAACAAGAGCAGGTGAACTTAAGATGAAATGTAGATCATATAATTTAGGGGAAAGAAGTTTCAAAATCAAAATAAGAAAGCGTGGTCAACTCAGTCAATGTCCTTTCTCAAACTCACACTAAGATTGCTTGATACACTACCATCCTTTTCCATGTAAAAACAGAATGCATGAGGAAATACATAAAATAGTCATTTCCATGCCAGTAAACCCTTGCACTCAGTTTTCTCTCAACCTTCCAGCTTCCAGTATTGAAAAAGCTCAAGACACAAACTCTGTGCTTTTAGTTCATGAAAGCACCACTAGATGGACACCAAAACATTTATTCTTGTAAGTGTTGCTTAATGTTTGACACTTGATTTCAGCGTGGAAAGCAACACTGACCTTGGTTGCGGAGTAAAGAGTCAGCAGTGGCAATGGATACATCCCTGCAGCTGATGAGATATTCAGGATTACCCCTTTTGATCTGAAAGGAAGCAAAGACATATTATCATGAAATAAAGGAAACATCTTTCATGTTTCCAAATATTACAACAAGCCTAAAAAAAGCCATTTAGAATGCAACTGAGATTAAGATATGTTTAAAAACCCCAACCAAATCCTGAATTGAAATTCACTTTACATACAGTTATAAGTATCCAAGCAGCTGGTATAAATCAGGAACAACTCCAAGGTCAATACAGCAAGAGAATCAAAGCTGTATTTATATACACATATACATACACACAGACACTGAGCTAAACTATGCAAAACCATTGAGTCCCGCTGGCACAGGTTCAAGAGGAGCTTCTAAGTCTTGGGATAAGATGGCAGAAATGGCAACACAGGCTTGTTGTATGATTTATACTTTGATAATTCATCTTCTAAATGTTAGTTCATGATGGATCTTCAAGATAGGAAGCATCTGAGTCTACTGCTCAAATACAGAAGTGTTTTAATAAATATGGAAGATATTCAGTGGATGAACCCAGAAAATGAGAGTTGTTTTACAGCTGTATTACAGTAATACTGAAGGTATTCATCAATAGTATTTTGGTAAAGATACCAGAAATTAGCGACCACCTGCTCTGTCAAGCTGTTCTAAAGCACGTGCAGGTAGGACAGGAAGGCTCCTGACCTCCCAGTACAGACTGCTTTGGGCCATGTCTATTTCTGAAACAAGTTTTACCTACAAAACCAGACATATTTAGTGCTAGGTAGAAAAAAATTAAATTTTAAAAGCTTCATGCAAATTAGGGCAATGACTCTGTTAGAAGGTGCTGCGAGACAGTCCAACAAAGTGAAAGATACATCTCTGCTTCTTCTTACCCTGTTGGAAATTCAAACCAGTTTACCTGAACACAGTACAAGTATGCCACGCTCAGTGCAGTGAGAACACTCATGCAGGTAGACATCACACAGCTCAACTCCTGCAGATTCACGTGAGTTTCCATTGTATTTGTTCAACCAGGTATACCCTACACCACTGCTGCCACAATTACTTAAGTGACCATCTTAAAAACAAACAGTAATTTAAGTAAGTCCCCATTAAAAATTAAAACAGTATAAATGCTTTGGAAATCATGACCACAGATTCAAACCAGCATGGCTTGAATACAAGTGATACAATACATGGCCATGATACAAGTGTGAATTACATCTGTGACTAAGTTGTCACAAGGAATGAGATGGCAAACGTGACAGAAGATAATAATTTCAGTTATTTAGGATTTCAAGCACCGTTGCCAAAGTTCATTGTATTTTTCAGGAGTTCCCTGAAAGGCTTAGTTGGTGAAATAGAGTAGTAACATGAATCAAAATACACAGCATGGAAAGCATAAGACCACAAACTAATCATGAATTTTCAGGACAGCAAAAGGTTAACAGTGGAAGCTGGAAGTTTTTTGTATCAAGACAGGTGGTGATTGTGATATTTATTCATGAGCTCAAATGGAGATTAGCAGTGAAATGAGTTTTTATGCAGTTTTTAAGATATTACCAGATTGGAGAATAATATAAGGTACTTTTTTAAAAATTCAGGCTGCTTTGTGAACAGACTACAGAATGGCAGATGAAAAATCAATATTAACAGTGCATCAATAACCAACAATGCATACTAAAGAAAGAATTATGAATTAATCACAAACCTTGCAAGACTCTAAATCAACTGTCCCCTCCATGAAAAACCTGAACAAGGAGTTCTCATTTGTGCAGCAGTCACCAAAACCAGTCAAACAATAGGATGCTGGGAATGGCAGGGAAAGATACTTCACCACCACCAAAATCTTGTATTACAGTCTACAAACCATCTTTATCCCTCCAAATACAGACCAGAAATATTAAGAACCTGATGATTTAAGAAAGGGGAAGAGAAGAAAAAAAAGTCTACCCTGATACAACAATTTAGTCATTTAAGAGACTATTAAGAGCAGCCACGATAAGAGCATACAAACAAACAAATGAAAAAGATCAAGACCTTGATTTATCCTCCCAGAATACAAAAGAAAGGCGACATTTATTTAACTGAAAGACTGAAATTCAGATCAGACAAAAAAAAGTGCTCTTCCCATATTCAGACTAGGGAGTACTTGCCACAAAACTTAACTGAGGATGAAAGCGCAACAGGATCCAAAGAAGGATAAGCATTGATATGGATAAACATGAGCCTCACGCTTTTAAAACAAACTGAAGCTTTAGAAGGAGGCTGACATTCAGGCTGCAAGCACAGGTCTCAACAGTGTCTAGCTACACTGCAACCTTCTAGCAGGAGTCGTGACTACCACCTAGATGGACTGAATTAATGGTTTGACCCAGTGAAGAAAACCCTCTTGGAAACACAAAACATTAATAGCAGCCCCTTGCAGCAGCTCTGTGTATTGGTCTCTTTGAAACAGTCAGTGCCACTGGGGGTTTTGTGGTTTGTATTTTTACATTTTAAAGAAAACAGTCCTAGCCTTAAAAGCCTGTAACTTAAAACCTCCCAATAAAATGAAATTGAGAAGCATGTGTGTAGGGGGAACACTTTCAATTACTCCAATTACAATTTTGCTTCTTAGAGGAATTGCAGAAGAAATGTTTTTAGGGGAGGGATCTGAAGAATTACTCAAGCATCAGTGTGGTAAAAAGAAATTTTGGCTCCATCTAATTCGACTGTGCCATTAATAAACAACAAACAAACAAAAGTTGGTTAAGATGAAGAGAGCCAGGCCCACACCCTCACACCTCCCTGTCATTCTACCTTAAGTGGTCCAGCTCCAGGGAGGCTATATTTAGCCATCTCTCTGTTGCTGTGGCAACCAGTGCCTGCTCCAGCTGCATGCCAAGTGGAAAGAGCAAGCTTCTCCTGTAATGTAATTATGCACTTGCTACTTCCCTGGCAATAAATACCATAGTTTGGTATTTGTCTAGCAACAGCCAACTGATTTTTGGTGGTGGCTTTTTTTGTTCCTGAAGACATCAAGCCTTGATTTTCAGCTCTGTGAGTTTTCCACCTCAGACAGTAGCCTGAGTATTTACACAGGAACTGCTCATTTAAGTGTAATAGGAGGCTTCAGATAATAAATTGTCACTTTAAGTGTTCAGAGCACAGGAGAGAAGCCACAGCAGAGAATCTAAACGCCATTACCAGAAGTGGCATTCATCTAATGCTGCTGTGTTTATTACAAATAAAAAGTAAAAGGCACACCAAGATGTAGTTTTATTTTCTCTTATCAGACCTGGATGCAAAGCATGCAATGTATGCTCCATTTTTGTATTTGTCTTGCAGTATATTGCCATTAAACCAACATTCAAATACGCAAAAGTACGCACTAGAGCGAGCTGCAAGATGCTCTAACTCGCTACGTCACATCTATCTACTCAACATGCTCTCCTCCTTGAACAAGTGAGGAATGACAATGAGATTCTTAGTCTAGCCTTATTCTTAGAGCCTGGAGCCCTTTTTCTAGCCTATGGTCCCATGTGAGAAATATATGGTCAACCTAAAGAGCAGCTGAGTCCAGCTCCAATTCATTCATGCCCTTGGATTCGCTGGACATCCATGTCCTCCTGTGCTTACAGACTCCTAGCAGTGTTAATGGCCTGTGAGCTATGACTGTGCAGGAGTTGGCAGCTTCAGACCTTGCTTCTATGCACTGCAAACCCAACCAACTTCACAAAAATCAGACAGAAAATGGAAGCTTTTTCATATATTTTTCCCTGGGACAGAAACCAAGGCCATCATCCAAATGGAGCAGTCTTTTAAAGTGGTTCCTTATATACATGAAAAAGTTCAAGATGTATACTTTATTTTTTTTAACCACTATTAACCTTTTCTTTCCAGGCTTCTTGAACATTTATCCTCGGAATCCCTGAGGTAGTAATGCAGTTAGAGAAGTAAGAGGAAAGATGATGTGTGCTCAAGGGCAGTCAAAACCAGAAACCAGGATCCTGGTTTGCTTTTCATTAAAATCATCTTACCCGGGTGAATGTGTAACAGAAAAACATACACAGAATATTCTCTAAGTAGAGTATACATCATTCTATCCTCAGAAGCTAAAGAGATTACTCTGCCAAATGGATAGCTACAGTATTTAAACAAATAAGAAACTGAGGCAAGAAACTGTTAAGAGTTTTTAAGTTCCATAACCTAACAATTAAACAATTAAATCCGTTGAAAAGCTTAATGGTTTTGGTCATGTTGGCACCTTCAGAGGGCAGCGGTTTAACAAAAAACAAGTCCCTTTATGTATCACTAATAGTACAAGGACAAGGAGTAGCTTCTGACTTACAAGCCCTGAGTATCTATCATGACTGTACTATAATCCTCACCCTCTACTTTAGCTTCATTGGGAAATACTACACTCCTGCCCCAGAGCTCAGTCTTGGGTCTTTATCTGTAATTCACATCTCCTTACATGCAATAAACTTCTTCATATCTCCTGATTGTTTAACTAAAAATCTTAGCTCACCATCACCCTGATGTGCTAGACACTGACTCCCATACTGACCACTAGCTCTGACAGTTTGTACCCAGGAAGCAGCTTTGTTTTAAAAGTGAAACATCTGCTGTGCATCTGTGCAACACTTGAATAACTGAAGTTTGGTCTGCAATGAAGACTCCCAGACAGTGGGAGGACACAAAATATACCCATTTTTTTTCCATCATCTTTGCCAGATTTGGAGGCTTGCCTCATATACGAACTCCTCCTGCTGTATTCGTTTGCATGGTTCTCCAGAGTTTTCCCCAGTATTGTGAGCATGGCCCTGATCCAGGGCAGCCTGCAGCAAAGGCAGGGTTAGCACCCCAACAGAGATGGCAAACAGCCAGGACAGCCAACATCAGCTGGGAAACAGCCTGGGGAACTAAATGGAAATGTGAACCTTTTGGTTTCACCTGGGAGCTAGCTGGGAAGTCAGTACACGTCTTCCCTGTCGACAGTGGTGTGTTATTCTAAAGAGCTGGTCTCCAGTTCTACTTTTCCAAATGATCACAGCCTTTCCTCAATATACCTCCTACTGTATAATGAGAACATATTCTTTGCATCCATTTTACTTACAATGACTTAGAGAAATAGCCTTAAGAAGGTTATTCCCAGGAACTATAACCGCCCCCTCAGAATAGCAGGTTGTTGAGTTAGTGCTGATGAGTCAGACGGGCTTTTTAATTCTGTTCTAAAAGGAATCACCACAACAGTGGAGAAGGGAGAGGAGAAATAAAAAGGGAATCGAGTGGAAAAGGCTTCCACTGTCTGATGATTCATGCACCATCAGCGTGACTCACCCAGCATTACTCTGCCATTAAAACATGGAGACTAGGCTGATTAGTCACAGTAATGAATTTTTCAAGAAAGGATTCTCCCCTATAAATAATGATGACTTTGTCTGGATAGTGTTAGTGTGACTCACCTTTCCAGCATGCCGGGCAGCACCAATCGTGTCATCTGCAAAAGGAAAACATTCGTGATGGCTGAGAATGCAGACACCAGACAGCCAGAGACTGAGGGAAACCTCCCTTCCTCCCAGAAGCAGCTGCCACCCCCTCCACCCCAAGCACGGCTCGGGGAAGCAGAGACCATACTTTGCGTAGGCAGTTTATTTTTATTCTACCTGGATAACTTGGCTCTGTCAAGTAGTGTGTGCACTGAATCTGGTGAACCCATCCAGCTAGTAGCACAAGAGTAAATAAAACAAATGTCTTCCCCACTCTGCAGCATCCGTGGCCTCTAAAGAACATTAAAACACCAGAGTACTACAGTACATGTACCATCTTTCTCTCCCCACAAGAAACACCTGTCTTCCTCAAGACTGACTAAATTTACCACCTCTGCCAAGACTCAAAACATTATCCAATACATTCCAGCTATGCTTACTGAACTGCTGATTTTAAGACAAAAATAAATTATGGAGCAGCAAGAGCGCTGACAGAACTAGCAAATGTAAGTTTCCTACATTACGTTACCTAAGGAAAATACTTAAGACTCCAAAATATTTTTGGCTGATTACACAGATGTTTTCACACTGAAAAAACTACACCCCCAGGAGAAAAGTCACCTGGCAAACCTCCTCACTGTTCTGGAAACTCCTGCCTTCATTATGACTCTGAGCAATCCATCTACAAGCTGTCTGAAGGATTCTCCAGAGCAGTAATCCCAAAACAAGCTTCCCAGTTGCAGACAGAGCATCTCTGACAAGGGGAACAAATTAAGCATTGATCCAAACTTGGACAAAATTTTAATTAGTGTAAAATAGTTAATTTTCCCACTACTAATTACTACCATCCTAAAATACAATTTAAATCCAAAGCTTCTGCCTTCATGAAATAATATCAAAATTCTGCTTGTGCCAAATTCTGCCCTGCCCCAACTAACCCTATGAATAACTGACACCAGAGACAGATCAGACAAGAAATATAAACTGCTACCACTTTTGACATCTGAAAGGTATTCCAACAAAGTTTTCGAGAACACAAGGGGGTGAGTAATAAAATACTAAAACCAGCACACACCAAAACGTAGTGATACTCCCACTGATCCCAAATTACCTTGATAGCTTAAAATAAAACATTGAATATTTGAATAATATGGTAAGAAAAACATACATACAAAAGAAATCAGCATATACAGGCACACAAAACACCTGTAAGCACTTTCATTACAAAGAAACAGATCTTATTGTAGGAAGCTACTCACTTTATTATCACCGCTGCATTAGCCCTTACATATGACTCAGTCTGGGTTTGAGGTTTTGTTTGTTTGTTTGTTTTTATTTTTGAATTATAAGACATACCCTTTCAGGAATAAAGGAGAAAAAACACAAAAGAAAACGATCTCAGTTGATTGCAGCTGACACACAAAGCAAATGGCAGAGAAGGGCTGTGTTTTGCATTTTATTGGCATTTCTCCCTTAGAATAGATTCTGCCATCAGCCACACTGCGTGACAGTTTCGATAAGGGACTGTACAGGCAGGAGTTGAACAGGCCTTCCTTTCATGAAGTCAGCTGTTGACACACTTAGCTGTCAGCACTGCCCCAGAAGTCAAACTAAGTATTCAGAGCTGATAAGCATCAACAAGCTAAACAGATCTGATGCAGCTTCAAAAAACCCTCTAGTATTAAGTTTAAGCATACATGAGCTTTTTCATACACTAATGCTTCAAAGGAGATGTAGAAACAACTATTTATTTTAATCTTAAAGGATAAAGAATGATTTGGGCTGATTTTAAGACTAGTTCAAGACTGGAAGATCTTTTATCTGAAGCAAGTTTTATGACCTCTTCCACAGATCCCTTTGCAAAAAGCAACATACTGTTTCTTGCCTCTCAGGGCAGTGTAATGCTGCACAACATCTCCATAGATTGGCACATGGACGTGGACTGGAATTGCCTTCCCTTAGGCAACCCATAAATGATCTGAAAAACCAGTACACAATTTCCCACTGTAGTGTCGAGGGGACCCCACGTTTGAAACTTTGTCATAAATCCACACAAATGCATTCATGGTCTAAATCCAAACTGCAACCCACCAAGCAACCCTAACAGTTTATCACAAACCTGCTGGCTACTATTGATATCCAAATGAGAGCACAGAAAAATATGCTACAATAATTGGTGGACTTACATAAAATAAAAAACGGTGAAGCCATTGACAGCTGAAAGACAGCAATAGGTATACAATTTGGGTAGAAATCAAGAAGTCTCTCACCACCAACTGTGTTAAATGGTTTGTTTCTGAAGTTCAGCTGGACAAGCAATCAACTTTTTTCCCCTCCACAGAAAGATACTGATGACGAAACTGGATTTCATACTCAACATCACTTCCATTTGTTTTACTAAAATTCCTATTTTAAGGGAATTTCAAAATTCTGTGAAATAGGGCAGAAATTTCTATCAGTATTTTTACACATCGTGATGTGTGAAAAAAGATATCTATGAATATTCAGTATCTTGAGGTAAAAATACCATTATTTTTAAAGAGCAAGATAACAGAAGGCAGCTCTCTGAGTCAGTCTCACCTGACCCAGCCAAGTGCACACTCAAAGAGCACTATTGGAAAAATGCTGGCAGGGTATTCTGCAGCCATACTGAGGTCTGGCAGTTTTATACACTGTACCCAAATGCAAAATATTTTCAGCACTAATTCAAATAAGACAGTTAACAGCAGAAATGTAGTTTTACCACTAATAATGGTGTCCGTGGTGTCCACATGGGCTTGCATTGTATGATCCTTATCCAAAACAGCCAGACTAGTTAACATTTGTCTTCAATAGCTGTAATCTCAGACGTGCCATTATGAAAAAGGCAGTTAAAAACCAAAACATCTAGAACTGAATAAATATCTCCCAGATAAAGAATCCAAATTTTAGCTAGGTCTTGTTTAGAGATAGTCTGTTCAGTAATGGTGTGTATTTCCTAAATGGCAAAGCGTTGCAAGTCAATCTATAGGAATCTGCATGTAGGATGCCAGGACTTCACAGTAGTGTTTGTTTCTCTGCAGGCAATCTAATACAGGCAGAGGGAAGTGTCAAGAAGCCTGAAGAAGAGGTTGGGAACTACCCTAAGAAGAGTGCCTTCTGTTGGTGGTTACTGAACATGGTTAGGTTCCCTTCGCATAACCTTTTTTCAGAAGGAATACTACTTTCCACAGAAATAGGAGTGCTACAGTTGAAAATGTGAATGTTCCCAAGACTCTGAAGACTCAGGTAATTCCAGACAAGTAGTTAGGCTATGTGAAAACTGCCAGCTCATCCAAAACAAAATGGTTTTTCTTTCTAAAAATTTGCATTAGAGCAGAGTGAGCATGTGCATCTGAGAAATTTGTTTAGGACAGACTACTCAACATCAGAGGTTGTTAATCTTTGATATTTTATACAGTCTGGCAAAAAGTTACATTTAGCACACAACCATGAAGAGTGGTTGTTGCACTCTACTTTTTTGTTTATTTTCCAATTATTTCACATACACACATAATGCTACCCTAGAGTTTGGGGTATAGTTCTTTTGGTTTGGAGGGCTGCCTTGTTTTTAAGTCAACTTCTTTCATACCTAACCATCTAGATCTCAAGTTCCAGGATGCTCAGGGCAAATGACTAACTTAAGGTAGAGATTGATTACAGACCATTTCAATAATCTTTTATAGGCAGCTATCATTTCTTGATGTCTTTTTACCAGCAACTGCATTTATTACATTCCTAGCAAGCACTGGTTGCATTGTTCGCTCTTCCTCACCAACCTGTCTTCTACCTTCTAGTTCTGGAAAAAGTAACACCACTTTGAGCCTAACAAAGCAAAGATTCCTACTTGTAAATACAAGAAAGCACAGACCTATGGCTAGATTTATGTTCTAAAGCATTCACTACAATTAAAAGCTGCTATTAGAGGACTAACAAATAGTTGGAAGTTATAACCATGGATTTCCAGTGACTTTTCTTAAGAAGAAAACCTCCCATTCTTAGTTATCACTGCATTGTAGTCTTTTCTCAATCTGATCCAAGCAATAGCTCAGAGGCAGAGTTTTTTGAAAGACTAATAACAATATGTAAAATTTTGAGTATCTTTCAAGTGGCGTTCACTCAGACTACTTAAAATATAGCAGGAAAAGCTGAGGTAAATATCCAAAGTCATCCTTCAGACCTTATGGGCCCCATAACTGTTATACAAAGTCAGAAATCTAACACCACAGTTGTATATTTAGAGACAAATCATTCCATGCTATGATGTTATGACTGCAAGTCATTCTTTCCACTTTGAAAGGGTAGAATGATCTGTAACTAGGGCTATACAAATACAACAAAGGGTGAGGCTAGACAACTTGGACAAGTTTGCTACTGCATTATGCGGCTAAGAAGCTTTCCTCATTCACAAATCTGGGGTGAAATTTTAACAACTCAGAGCAACATAACTTTTTAAAGATCAGGAATTCCCTTTGGTGCACCCACTCATGTACAAAAACATCACTGCTACCATAAGACAACTCAGAGTGCCTGGGCAGAGGATTCACACAAGTTCACAAATGCAGTAGCTGCTTAACAAAGTTAACTGGCACCCTCTCCCGCAGACCATACACTGAAAAACTAAGGAACTGTTCTCATGCACTGGTAGTTAAATTGATTGTGAGGCCTATTCTCAGCATCTACAATGTTTTTTTAATGTGTTTCTCTTGAAACAATAACTTCTTAATGCAGTTCGTACCCCAAGCCAAACAAGAATGATTTATATCTGCAAAAACTAGCAAGTAAACCTGAGATCAACTCAACTCATGCAGTAACCCATGTGGCCATGTCAGGGGCTCAGGACATACAAACGGAAAGTAACAAGCCCTGTTCATTTTCAGTGACTTTCCTCTGAGCAACGGTTTTAGAAGAGAAAGTTTTCCCTATTTAGAGCCACAAACTTTTGGAGTCAAGTTAAAAGTGGAAAGCTCTCAAAATAAGCATAATTCCCCTCTTGCCCTTTACACAGGACAAAGACTGCTCCAATAATAAGACTGAACATTCTCTTTTCAAGAGGTGAAATATGTGTTTGTGTCAACTCCAAATCTACAGAAAGCCACAGAACTCCAGGATTTCCTGAATTCCCCCAAGTTACTTGTACTTTGAAGAAAAATCCCCAGTGCTTCTGACTATTGCTTAAAAATATTTATCACAGCTACGTTTCCCTTGATCCAACTTTCTGTGTATCACACTCTCAGGTTCAAAGTCACCAAGGTGGGAAACCACAGCATTGAATTTCTCCCTCTGGACCATATGAATGATATTCATGACCACCTTCACAGAACACCTCCTCCTTTTCCAAGCACTGGCAACTGTCCCTCTCTGTTTTCTACTTGTATTATGTACTTGGCTAAATCATCAACCCCTCTTTGATTATGACTTTGAATATAAATATAAAGAAACCTCTTGACTAGAGTGGAATACACACACACAGAGTGATCTCTTCTCACAAGCCGGTGTTGCCACCGTCCTCAAAATTATGTTGCACTTACTGTGACCCTGTCCACAGCAAATACAAAAATTCACATAGGGTTCTAGCAGGCAACAAACAGCTACCACCTGATTTCTGGTAAGGTACCTTTACAGATGTGGTATTAGACTGCACTATCCCATCTGATCACACATTGGAGAGAGAGAGAGAGATGTCATTTCCAACTGTCTTTTCAGGATTGCTGCCCCCCAGGCTTTTGTTCTTTCTACACACAGGTCCACAAAAGAATATTTTCCCTCTTTCTCAAATATACTAACTTCTGCTCCTACTTACGATTTTATATTGGTTGTTGGTTCTGTTGTTGCTTTCTTTCCTAAACTCACAGTTTCAGACTTTGTAGTCGTTATTCCCATGTCGTGCCTGGGATTCATAACCTGGTGTAATTCACCTCTCACTCCTCCTCCATTAGGAGGGCAGCTGACACCAGATGTCTCAGTTCAACATGAAGCATTTATGTATTCTGAGCTCTTGACAAAATTAAAAGCATCTCAAATATGAGGACAAAAATCCTTGATGTTGTAAGGCCTATTAGCCTTTTGTATTGACACTCAGTATAAAACATGAGCAAAGTCATCAACACAAAGACTACCACAGACACAACAGATTTACATGTACATAATTTACTCTCCCTCTATTAATGCCAATATCCAAGCAAAGCCTGGTCTATGAGCCAAAAATTTACATCCCCCCACAATATAATAGCCTGCAAACCAATTCAGCTCCTTGCTTAATCAGCTGCTAAGCCAGCACTCCCTCAACTATTTAGTCCTGCTCATTTTTCAAGAGAACACAAGTTTATGCCTCACTCCCAATGCAATTAGCATATCGTGATGCTGCAAAAGAAATAACAAACTTGCAGTTCCTTCCATACCAAGTAACTCCTGCAGCTTTCAAAGGAGAAACAAGGCTCCCTGAAGTATTTGAAGCTATTCTCTGTGCTCATTACCTACCCACTTTTTCCACTGGACAGCAACCCTAGCACCCTTGGCTTTCAGGAGATTACACCAATAGCCAAGTCAAGTTTGTTTTCCCAAGTGAAACTAAAGGCTGTAGAATACAAAGATTGACTCAAGAAGATGAAGTTAATACAAAGGAAGTATGATCGGAACTATACAGAACAAGTCTAATTTTGATTTCTGAACACTTGCTGGTTTAATGAAAAAACCTAGAGATTTTGCCCTGATATTTCATTTAATGCCACTAATATTTGTGTCTCAAAATGCAACAAGATATCCAAAAGTTAGAACACAAACCCACATTACCTGAACTGCTACCAACAATCATTAAAGAAAAGTTCTGCTATTTAAATCCCTCCAGAAGCTTGAGATGAGATTATGACAAGAACCATAAAACTACACATACTACCTCGTCTTCTTCCTCATTTATTTGTCAATTCAATCCTTGCATATGATTGTATTAAGTCTCAAGCTGTCCTGAGAAAATACTACAAATGAAAGATCTTCATTCTATTTATAGCATCAAGACGCATAACACTTCTTTATTTGCATATTATATGAAGACCAGAGTAACTCCTGCACTGCACATCACCATAAAAATGTGATACTGCTCAGACTACTTAAAAAACATTTACTGTGGCTGGGGGACAGGGTGCTATTTTATCAATTTTTTTGGACCAGTATTTTAAAAGACATGAGATTTCCAACATGTTTTAAGCAGTTTTACGTGGCTTATCTTCAGTGATGTACAGTGATGCTTTGAAGGCACATCACAGTGATCAACACTTCATGCCAGACTGAGTGAACCCCAAAATTGCATGACTGCGTGGTTCATGGCTGATCTAACCCAACAGTGCTCTAAGGACATGACAGGGGCAGGCAGCATGGAATAGCCACATTTTAAAAGCTCCGACAGGAAACAAGTTCTCAAACATGCACCAAAATTCCATAGTATTGGATACTTTCCAGTTGGGAAAAATACTAAACAGTGGGACCAACTAGGCTGAAAATTTGTCCTGTGAGGTGAAGATGTAGTCTTATCACTCAGTGCACCCCTTCTTACACACTGCATATCCCCCAGGAAATCCAGTGAGCTGACCAATGAAGAAAAAGATGGATCAAAAAGTTACGGGTTAAGGGCTGCACTTCGAAACTGCCTATATTTGTGGCAACAAAACAAACTTCAACATTTCTGCAGAATCAATCTGTGCTAATTATCTTGACTTTCCCACTTCAAGGCTAAGGAGTGTTCCAGCCAGAACTGGAGTTACTTGAAGAGTTGTGCTGTCCAACAGGGGCTGCTGATGGCACGTGGCACAGGTTACTGAGAGGACAGGGGATATCGTCATCTTTTAGGCACTGAGGAAGTTTGGTCCAAAAGGCAAGGAAGTGGATGCCAATGCTCTAGAACATAACAGTACGGGTTATAAGACAACCTCTGACAAGGATCTGGAGATACTGTGGGCAGAGCCTGAACAGGTAGTAGCAAAACGTACTCTGTGTCTCCTGTACTTTCACATTTCAGCAGACCTTCAGCTCCTTGTTAAGAACTTTATGCTCTCTTCCATCACAAACTTCATGTTTTCAGTCAGACAAGAAAAGAGAATATTCTTATTATTGTTTCTAAAAACACACATACATATATATGTATAAGAGATGGTATCAACCTCAAAAACGAACTAAATATTCACAGGATTACAACCTAAAAATCTAAGTGAAAAGATATACTGACTTTTCCTAAATTTATTTTTTTCATACCATGATTCTCTAGTTCTATGGGTTCTCCCAAGAAAGTGTCTTACAGATGGCACACACTTCTAATGTGCTCTTTTCCCCAAAACAGTAAGCATCTGGTGTGCCTACTGTTTAATTGCACAACACGCTCGTGCAGGAGAAAACATTTTCAAGCATGAAATCCTATGCTCAAACTCTGATTAAATCCAGTAGCGGGAGTTGTTCACAGTCAAGACAAAAGTTTTCAAACAGAGGGAAAAACACTATTAACACACAGCAAGCAGATCTTCACTAAGTTTCTATATGTGCAAAAATAGCCATTTTAGAATGTGAAGAGGTTGAAAAGATGCAAATTTTACAAGAAACTGTATGACAATTTTGTTAAATTGTTGATGAGCACTGACACTGCAGCTGAAGCATTAGTTTACTTTGGAAAACAATACAGTCTGGCCACATCTCTGGAACTTTAGGCATATGCTGGGTTAAACTATTATGCTACCCTACCATCTTCAGAAATACATATTGAAGTAGTTCATCGGTAACTTTTCTAAAAAAATGCTCCCAGGAAGACTGACACCCCAAATTCTTTTATCACTGAATAGTGCACTCCCTCTGCTGGCACAGGACAGACCTCACACCTCAGCAGAGGAGGTCTGTGCTTGACACTTCTTCAGAAGTATACCTGATGCAGCTGTGTTAACTTAAATGACTTCCATAAGAGAAACTTTCTGTAAGAGAAAACTCTCAAAGGTGCCCATTAATAACTGACTTCTCTGCTGAAATCTTGCAGGGGGACACAAGACATCATGGGCCACAATCCTTCTCAGTCAACTAGAAAATCTGTACTGGTCAGGCTCACAGTCATTTTCCAGGTGAAAGGTTTCTGAAGACTCACTGTTATAGCATTCCTAACTTTCCAACAAATAGTTCTGAGATGTCAAATAAAACACACACAAAAGTAAGAGCTTACAGCAGCAAGCTGACATTACCAACTCCCATTCAGCCACACAATGGCTGCATTTCACTGTTTGTCTATGTTTTAATAAAGTGTGAGAATCTTATTAAAGCATTGTTTTAAGAGGTGCTGTGCCTCCTCACATGGAAATAAAACAGAGTTTAGACTCCCCAAAAGCACTGTACTAGATGAATTTAGTACTTGACCTAATCAGAAAACCTGCAAAAAAAGTCAAATCTTTCAAGCCATCTTTGAAACATCCAATATTTTAGCTTTGAGGCAGAAGGTTAACCCTCAGCTAATAGATATACTGTTATGCATAAGAAGGTTTAGCAGTGAATAGTCCCAAGGAGTTTCAGCAGCACACACTGGTAATACACTAACCAAGTCCCTGTGACTTACAGCTATTCCCTCTGTCCTTTTTGAGCTTTGACATACTAGGATGAAAACCTCATTTTTGAATGGGCATCACGTTAATAAACAAGAGAACAGCCATATGTTTTAGCCTGTAGTCATGTTGATTTCTTCTTCATGAAACCTTCAGTTTAAATAACAAAATTTAAGGTAGCTTCTGAAGTAAAGTTCTGTGAGTTTGGTTTTCCTTCTTGCTCATATATTTTGCAGAAAATATTTAAGTGCCTTCTCACTACAGTGTACAAAAACCTTAGGCATGCAGAGGCAAGGGCTGCCCACCCCAAGAAACACAGATGCAGGAGGAGAAGAATGAACCATTTACAAGAAGGACTAGAAGAAAAATCGTGAAGAAGCACTAAGTGCTGTTTTATGTACTTACCTTGCTCCTTTCTAATAGCTAACAGACATCTTTGCAACAAGCTACATTTCACACAATAATCAGAACAGTCCAACATGACAATCAGAACCTCTGGCTTTTTCCAAGACAAAAAGTGAACCTACAGTCTAACAGGTAAAAGTAATTCCCCCAGACCTGAATCTTGTTTTCTGGTTTTGAATTATCAAGAAGTCTTTGTAACTTACCTTACAAACAGACATGATGTTGATGTTAACCATTTTGTCGATCATCTGCAAGAAAACAAAGTTTTGGGGTTTACTCATTTGAAGTTATTTGAACGGTATTTATACATCCTCTGGGTTTAAGTGTTGGGATAAATTATCTGCCTTTTCTCCTTGCCTTCCTGCTTAAGTATCAGGAACAGTGACAGGTTTTCAAAGCCAAGTCTGTGAATTGCTCTTGGTCAGTTTCATCTCTGACTAGGGACTTGCACTAATACAGAACCAGACCAGTGTATCACATTGACACTCTATTTCCTAACACTATTTGCAATGCTTACAAACTTTAACAAACTCTTAGCCATTACACATGTTTTGAAATTAACTACTGTATTTTACTCTTCACCATTTTAGTGACTCTAAGTTTATTCAGCAGGTTAAAAACTGAGAATTTTTTTTTTACATTATGAAGCTTATTTGAAGGTGAACCAAACACCAGATATATTTAGCAACACTTAAGCAGAAAACACAAAACCACAGTGGACCCAGTGAGCTACAGGGGTTTCAGAAAGAAAATCATGCACCAGTAAAATTGTTCATAATCCAAGTTTTCAGTGTATCCACTACAACCAAGATTGTCCCTACGTTATGAACTGTCTAAAATGGTCATATCTAAGTTTTGTAAGTGTTATGGAATATGCAGCTTCCATCCATGAAATTGCTTGCTCCCCTACAGTCACTTAAGAAGCCCCCCAGCACAAGCTAATGCAGCTTATGAGCAACAGCCAGATAAGACCACGGACAGGAGCAGAAGAAGCAGGGAAGAGTATGTAAAGAACACCACTAAAAAGTGAGACTACCATCACCAGCATTGTTTTATGCTGCTTATGTACATCTCCAAGTTTTTGAACACTTAATTCTAATCAGAAAACTTCATTATGTGGGTTCCTTAACCAAATCTAAGTACTTCTGTAGTACCTGCTAACTGCAGCAGAACACCAGAAGGTACCACAAAAGCACTTACCTTCTCCAGCTCTGGAACATCAATAAAATATTCAGGATAAGAATACGACATTCCCACATTGTTGACTGAAAGAAAAGCATGAATTAGATCACTTGGATGCCCTCTGATTAATGACAATTTTCAAGCAATACTTTTAAAATGTTGCATTCAAGACATTCTAGCTTCTTTGGCCAAGTTTCCTTAACTGTAAACACCCCGCGCACACGCAGTGGAATGCGGCAGCGCACGGAGGGACCATTCTAACGGGTTCAGAGCGTTTTTTCCGATAAATGAACACATGCAGCGGAACAGGAGCCGAGCCGCCCTCCCCGCGCGGGGAGCGGCGGGCGCAGTGCGCGGCGCGGCCCGCAGGTGGCNGCCTCCCTGCACGGAGATCCCCCGCGGGAAACCCTCCTCCCCGCCACCCCCACACCTGCAGCGAATTACTTAAACCGCCAAGATTTATTTTTTTTCCCCAGTACTTTACACTGGCACGGTTTTATTCTGGGACGTGAAACCAATACCCCATTCTCTAAATCCCAGCCCCAACAGGAGAAAACTTCTAATTCTGTTCGAAAACAGTGCTGCTCTGCAGCCTCCAACTCCATAGAGCACATTGATATGGAGACAAAAAGCAGCAACCAAAAGGGATCTCCGCTTCCTAAGTATCTGTTGTTCATCTTACGCAAGTGAATCGCGTGACATGTGGTTGCTGTGGCAACATTTTACATTTATATAGTGTCTTACACCCCAGAGAATCCCAAAGTGCTATGTATGCTCAGCAGCGCTGTGCGCCTCCAGGCAGGAGTCTGCACGGGGACAAGAAGCGTCGTCAAAAGGCACTGATGCCTTTTTCAAAAAATGAAATAAAATAGCCCCTCCACCTGTGCCAAAAGCTATCGTTTTAAGACCCAGCCTTGAAAGATAATTTAAATAGCAATAGGGATGCAGGATGTGCAAGAAACAGGAGGAAGAGATTCTGGCAAAGCATGCCAACTTCATTCGGAATTCCCTCAAGCTCTTTTAGTCCACATCTTAGTGTATTTATGGAAGTTCATTAGTCATGCTATGTGTTTCAAATTTTTAACTTTTAGATAGACTTTAAAAATTGAGGTGAGGAATTGAGGGGAACAGGGCGTTGGCAAATTCCCAGCAGACATTTGCTATATTTAGAAAGAGTGAAAAGTTTTTAAAAGGAAGAAGACCCAGTCTTGCTACTGCCAGAGTGAACCAGATTTTTTTTCTTCTTTTCATCCAAAAATAAACTATTTTTTGTTTCATCTCTCTGGAAAGGATTTTGGCTATGAATTGTGGCAGGGTTATGGTACTAACCTTGGCAATTCTCTCTGAATTTAGAATGCTTATATGATTCATGCTACAGAGACAGTCACATGAAATTCACACCCCTTACTGCAGGCTGGGTCCCAGATATGCACCCTTCCACTTTCTGCAGTCATCTCTGCTGCAAGTTTGTAACAGACCATTAAAAAAGTCCAGTTTTGGGTTGTACCAGAGTATTTTAACTAGAAAAAAATGGATAGCAACAGGGTAAGATACCGTCCAGCACAAACTCCTTTCAAGAATCAGAGCTATTTAAGAACGGCAAAAGGAAGATTTCCCACCTCTGCTTGTTTAACACATTGCTGTAGCTAGCACATGTTCAAAGTCACTGACAGACGCTGTTTTGAACACACAGCAAAACATTATGCAAACTCTTTTAGCCTTCCTACGTGGGTGAGAAGAAGCTTCCAAATAAGAAGTTTACAAGGATTTCAATCTGTAAGTACTTTAGTTAGACTCTGGGCAACTCCATAATTAGAAGCTCGTTCTTGAGCAGTACGTGTGGAGACTCCTATGTCTCCAAGTATAAGGTTAAAAAATAATCAGCATTGATCACTGGCAACTGTGCTGTGCTACCAACGCTTCTCATACCTACTGTTCCAGATGAGACCTGAAAGAAGGAAATATGCTGGAACCTGAGAAATCAGCCCTTATGGTTGTTCACATTTAAATCCATGTTTTCCCTCACACAAACATGAAAAACACAGCTCAACAAAAGCTACATTCTGGATTGCAACAAATGCTGCAGAATTTAAAATACAAGGTGCTAAAGCATGAAGTTAATTACCATAAAAAATTAAAATACTGTCTTTCTGGAGTGGCCATCATCTGTGTGGAAAAATTACATCGGCAAGTGGTTTCTATTACTACAGCTATCTCTGGGGGAAAGAAAATACCTACGTATCGTGTTATCTTGCGATCTTGAGCACAAGATCTACTAAAACTGCTAGTGATTAGTTAGAAGAGAGGTTTTTGTAAACCTGCACTGACAATGGCTGCAAGAGAAAAAAAAAGCAGAGGAACTCAGCTAGAGAATACACAGCTCTAGAGCATTTAGTTGCTATTTTTACCATGTTTTTAGCCAAGGTGCTCATGCAAATAAAAGCAAGAAGCAGGCTCTGTTTGAGGAACATGCTTTGTTTTCCTGTAATAACCTCACACAAAATTTGAGACACACACACAGCTTTAGTGCCCAGTTTGTGCAAGGCTATAAAAAGTCAGATTTTCATGATTTTGTGAATCACCATAACCTAATCACAGCCTGAGAAATAATAAAAACCCTTCCAGTGTGGATATGTACCTTGCACAGTAAAAGGTTTGCTGGTGTTTTGAGACATTTAAACGATCTACCATTCTGTAGCAATTGCTACGTGACAGGCAGCTTGCAAACCCTACACTCCCTGAGTAGATTTTGACAGGACAGATTAGAATGTACATTAATTTTACTCTTCAAAGTTTCTTTGGAACTTATTTCCTTCAGAAAGAAGAAACAAGGCATTCACAGCTGTGTCACAACTACTCTTCACACAAAACACATCCTTGGCATTTGAAGTTACTCCAGTGGCTTTGAATTTTTATAGCAATTAAATAGTGGATGCCATGAGTTGTATGTACTCAAGTCTGTTAGAAGTAGTAGGGAACATTCTGGGCTTTATCCTTCAATGTTATTTTTTAATTGCATTTTTATATACACTATTTTCTTGAGCATTATTTTCAAACATTGTACAACAAGATTCATCTATTAGCAACAAAGTTCATACGGTATATTATTATGTATATAACAAATTTGTTTTGAAATATACCTAAAATACTCCACAGTTGCAGCTCTAATTACTGCACTTCAGGTTAGTAAAATGAGTTTCGTAGTGAGGATGACATGTACTAGTAGATGTCTGAGCCATGTGATTTTTTTATATGTGTTTAACCATCACGGGTTCTCATCCCTATATTGACTAACCATAGAAATACAGGATATGCACAGGCATATGTGCTTACAAGGGAAAAGAACCAAAAAACCAGTAAGCAACTGCCTTTGCCCTACTGTTCAAAGAAGATTCAGGTAAACTGAAACTCTTCTCAGCTTGTGATGAAACACCTATTTGAAATCACCTCAGTTCTACATTTGACACAGTAACTGGGGGGATCACTTTGTCTTTTCAAGGACTCCCACACCACCTACGCTCCTGCAACATAGCAAACCATACTCAGGCACATTGTGTTCCTATCAGCAAAAGAAACACAGCTTACCAACATGACCAGAAAAGGCTTAAGACTTTTGAAGCAGGAGACAGTTACTTGATGTTCTATTGTAATGATTGAATTTCAACAGCTCTGTAATTAAAAGTTCACGGTTCTCCCACAGGGCTCTACTCCTAAATTGAGTATCTCCTAAGCAAAAGTATGTGAAGCTTGTTTAGGATCTAAGATGGTATTAGGTCATAGAATCATAGAATAGTTTGGGTTGAAAGGGACTTTTAAAGGTCATCTAGTCCAACTCCCCTGGTATCTTCAGCCAGGTCAGGTTGCTCAGGGCCCCGTCCAACCCAGCCTTGACCATCCCCAGGGATGGGGCATCCACCACCTCTCTGGGCAACCTGCTCCAATGTTTCAATACCTTTTCTTCTTTCTACCTAACCTAAACCCACACTCTTTTAGTTTAAAACCATTGCTCCTTGCAACAACAGTCCTATTGCAAAGGCCCTGTTAAGAAGTGTCCCCATCTTTCTTACAAGCCTCCTTTAGTACTGAACAGCCACAACAAGGTCTCCCCAGAGAGAGAGGGACCTTCTCTTCTCCAGGCTCAACAACCCCAAGTGTTCAAGTCACGGTGCATGCAGTCATAAGCTGCAGTCAAAGGCCTCCAACAATCACAGAATAACACACTGAACACATTCAATAAGCATAACAAACCCCTAGAAAGTAGGCACACGTGCAAGCACTGTCTCATGTAGTGTATTAACAGCAAGCTGGAGAACATCTCAAGCATGCAGCAACAAAGCCTTAGTCAGATAAATAATGGCTTCTGTGATTTGGTTTCAATAAACTTCAATATGGGAAGAAGTTAGTAGGCATGCCAAGACAAAACACCACTATGAAAGATTTAGAAAGATGAGATACAAACCTAAAACACCAATCTCCAGGCCTTCCAATCCTGCTTTGATTCCATTGTAAATGTCTTCTTTCTCTCCAAAGTCTGCCACAATGACTTTTGTTTCCACTTTGTACTTTTCCCCTAGAAAAAAACAGTTTTGAAAAGTTTGAAATAGTTTACCATTCAGATATTAAGACTGTATCAGTTATTAGGTTTTATAAAACATTCTTTTAAGAGCTAGCATGACATATGAACATTTTCACCTCTGCAACAGGAATCCCTGAATTTTAACATTACCTGCACAGGAAGTTTGTGACATTAAGCTGCTTTTGGTGTGAACATAAATTCTCAAATGATTCAGCACATTTTGTTTATAAGGGACAAGAAAGATGGCAAGAAAGCAAATTATACACCTTTGCATAGCACAGCAAAAACTGAGAAATCTGAAAACACATGTACATAACCGTGTTTAAATACAGCTTGACAGCAACACTTTTTTTCAACTTAAGCCAAATGGCAAATGAGTTGCTTCAGACCAAGCAAAACAATTCTTTATTGCCCTGCATTTCCATTTTCACTTCTGGTCCCCTAAAACTTTTTGAATCTTTAGGTTTTTTTGAACATGTATCAAAAAGGGAACATGTGGGTGAACAAGAAGAGCAGAACTTCAAATTTGATCATTCCAAAGCCCTTCTGATGTGCTGTCATCTCCATCCTTACTAGAACAGGAAAAATACACATAGGCAACTACATTTTGAAAGAGAAGGCAAGTAGTAAAAATACTTCATATAAAAAGCAACTCTGCTTTCATCAAGCTAAATTATATTGAATTAAAAGCAGTACAATGTCCTCTCAGACTTCAAAAGAGCAGAATAGCAGCTTAACAATGCAGCATGTCTGTTCTGCTGCACCCGACTCCCACCCTAGTGTTCCTTAAGGGACTTGTATAAAGCTCGAGAAGGGTTTTGCAGCACTTTGCCCCCAGAGCCATTCATAAAAACCAGTGCCATGTTAAAGGAAAAGAATCATTCACAAAAAAGATTAGAAGCAGCCAGATTCCCATGATGCTCCTTCCCATTCAAGGGAAAGCCGCGACTCCCATGATCCTGCCATCCATTCATGCAGAATCATGAATCTACTGAACTCACTGGTTTGCTGCCTGCCTCCCCTCCCCCCCACAATATCCCTAATGGCAGATGAAATTATTTCTGCTCCTTTTCCCTCTCCCCATCCTCAACCTCTTCATCTCTCCTGAACAGCTGCATTGTTTAAAAATCCCCTGAGAGATGTTGCTATGTCAAATGACGACGTAAATAGCATTAAGCCCCTACTGCAGCAGCAGCAGTCTTGTGATCGCGTCAGAAGAAAATCAAGTTCAGCACTGGAGGGGGGGCATAGAAATGGTCTATTTTTGAACACAGCTGTTCTAATGTTTAGCACACACATTTGGTTTCTTACAGGACACAGAATTAAGGGCTACATTAGAGGCTCATCTCATACGTGCAAATGGATTGGACGGGCAAAGCCCAAGTCACACACTTTACACACGTGTCATTTTTAACTATTTTGTGGGATCTGCAGCTGCCTTCACTGCCACTCAGATGCTTCATGAAATCCAAGTTGCTTAAAGGACCCAAACACCATTCTCACAAATTTGCTCAATTGGTGCTGTCCTTTTTATACTAAACACACTTCACTAGGATTGTTACCAATCTATCTTCAAAGCCTTCTGAAATCACTATAGAGATACTAAGAGGACACGGTAAGGACAAAAATCTGAAGACCTAATACTATAAATAGAAAAAAAAATAGAAAGTGCTCACACTACTATTCATGTAAGACCGTTCTTTGAGCCTTCAGAAAATTAGCAAAGAGCCATTACACTTAGGGTAGTTAAGCAATACACCTATAAAAAGCTGCAGCACCCTTTGTGGGCAGAGGGTGCATGGTACAATGTATAAAAACATATGCAAAGTAGAAGGCTGCCCACTGGCATAGCCAGAGGACAAGGTCTTTGTGCAGTTGCTCACGCAAACATGCAAGGCTGTCTTGCCCCAGCAGCTACCACCAGCTGATCAAACCCTCCCTCCCTGCTTCACAACAGCTTACAGGTATCCTGTGGCTTTTGCAAACCCTGTACTCTGTCCCAGAACCTGCAATAGGTGGGATGATCCACTACCTCAGGGAAAAGATGAGGAGATAACATCTGAGAAAACAGTTCCACATCAAATGACAATGCAAATAGCATTAAGTCACTTCTGCATAAACTTGGTCTAGTAGTCAGAGCACAAGGTGCAGAGGAGAGCAGGTGTGCTCTGCTCTGCATGAAAAAATGGAAAAGGGAATTTCCTTGATCTTAAGGATTAAGATGTTCTCAAACAGATGGGCTAGAAGAGAGAGTAGAGCACATTCCTATTTTATCTGCCAAAAAGACACTGAGATGTAGATTAATAGAGAAAGAAGCAAATAGGCTATGTCCTTATCCAGGGTACCTGGGCTATTGCTGTCCAAAAGAAAATCTGAAACTCCTTAATGGAGCTTTCAGCTTGAGGACCAGGAGGTACTTGAGAGCCGCAGGGAGTGAAAGGAGAAAACCAAGCCAGTTTTTGCAGTCACAGCTAGAGGACCTGAAAGACCTATTACCTGCCAGCAAGTCCAGCATTCCTGATGGTATTTTGAAAAGTGGATCTGATGTTTTGTCTTTGGAACTGGTATTTCAAATGCTCCTTAGCAGGAGACTGAATATTACAACACCATGTTGTCAACAGTTGTGCAGCAGTCATCACCTACCCACAAGATGGGAAAGGAAATTCAGCAGGTCTCTTTCACAATTCTCAATTCTGACACACCAGTGTTTTAATCATCTCATTCACTAAAAAACTCAGGTGAGATCAGTACCTACAAATAAGTTTCAACCTAAACATTCACATGTCCAGTTAATTTTCAGAGTCTGTATTGCCTTAGCCAAGACATCTGATGATTTAGCAAGACACCAACTGTGCTCAACAGTATCCTGGTAAACCAATAAAAGCAGACATGATCTTCTGCAATCACACCATCATTTGAGAAGCAAGTTGTTGACCATGAACAAATTTTCACAGCTGTGGAAAAGCTGAATGAACCAATAATCCCAATGGTGATAGAGCAAGCTGGTATGAACACTGTGCAAGACAAAAAGACAGAGTGAACTTTTGCAGAAGATACTGGGATGTAGTCTTCCTAAAATCCAGAGAGCAACCCAAGAACACAAGACTCCAGAGGCAAAGGCACAGCGCAGTCCCACACAGTGGTCATGCAAACAAAAGCAGGACATAAAATATACATTGAAAGGGGAACATAAGATAACTGGAAAAAGTGCTTATTTTTGCAGTGGTAAAAGAACTACTGACTTCCTGAAGTATGTTCCCATTGTGCATTCCTGCACAATACAGGATGAGACAGTCTGGAAACAAATACACTATTTAACTACATTATTCACACCATCAGAAGTACAAACACTTTCACATGTAATCCCTTGAAGGACACACTACCTTCAGTATCCTCAGACAAGGACTCCAAATAGTGTCTCAAACCTCGGTTAAGGTGTTACTTATTCAAAATAAACATTAAAAAACTTACAACCATCCCGAGGAACAGCCAACAGGACAACACTTGCCTGATTTCTCATCTCAGATCGTCAGTTACAACATCAGTAAGTGAAGCAAAAGCTTAATTAATTCCAAAGGCCAGATATGTCTGACTTACAGGAAATTTATCCAGTCTTACTATATGCAAAGAAAATGCTAATCTCAACTATCAGGCAAAGTAGGGCACACCTTGTCTACTAAAAAGATTCACTTGCAAAATAGCACCACATTTCCTAGAACACCAGGAAAATAGAAGATCACACTGTAATTAAAAAAAATAAAGCAGAAAGCTAGAAACTACAGTGAGCAATGCCCTAAATAAGAACAAATAAAGAACAGTAAAATGATTAGGAGACAAGCATTTTCAATTTTTTTTTTTTTTTTTAATTTTTAAAAAAAATTCTTTCAGCTTGCAAGTAGTTCAAATCAGCAGCCCCTCTAAACTGAAATCTTGGTTGACAGGCTAAGAAAATGCTAAGGAAGTTTTCCAACACAGATAAACTGGGCTTGAAAGAAGGTTCCCCAAGAGGAGCAAGCTTGTGTACTTTGATGTGACAGCAAACAGACACCAGTTTGGTGGTCAGGAGAAGCAGCTCAGTTTACCTGAGAGAAGCAGTGTCAGGGTGGTCTGTCATACAAAGTCTTGCTGGGACACAGGAGAACTACAAGATCTTCATCCCTAAAATAACATTAGTTCTTGGACCACCAAAGCAGTTTGCCATAGCAGCTTGAATTTGCACCAAGAATGTTGAGGCAAATCCAGTCAACTTTGCAACAGAGAGGTCTGGGTTATGAGGCCCACACTGTAAGCAGGTAATGGGGATGGTTCTTTCAAGATCAGGGAAAGGACATTAAAAACTCTTGCTAGAACTGAAGCATCTCACCACTTTACATTCAAAGTCACATATAAATATTGCCATCACAGTGATGTAGTATAATGCAATTGGCTTGCAGAAACATAAAAGAAGTCTCACTTGGTCTTCAGCTTCAGGATAGTCAGAGATTCTAAGCAGTAGAAAAATAGCTCTCCATTTTTCATCATACAGGAGAGGACAAATTTGTTTAGGTAAGGAAAATCAACTACCTCCACAAATAAAGATACCATCTTTCCTATATTGCTGCAGTGGTAAAACTCACCCTAATCCAGCACCCAGTCTCCAGAAACAGTGTTTGTAACCTTCCAGTGTAGGGTAAGAAGCTGAGAGATGAAAGCAAAACATTAAAACCTCCTGCTTTTTAGTACTCCTATCTGTGCAGGACAGAGATGAAGAGTTTAAGACTATAGAGTGGCTGCTGAGAGCTCTACAAAGTATTTGGTTGGTTTTAAGGGAGAGACATTCACTTTGGGAATGTATCCAATTTGGGACTTTCAGAGTTCACAGAAGTAACTCCCAGTGTCACGGATGGATGGAATCTGTTTTCCAGAAGTACCACATACTTCCAGACTGGTGATAGCAGACTGTTATTACACAGTGATATATTCACCATGTAAAAGCATGTTAGAATCAGCTGGGTATAACAAGAGCTAGCTTTCTCTGAACATTTTGAAGGGTGTAAAATTCTGAAGCCGAATACTGATAACCTAAGAAATAGCTAAAAAGCAGCTCTGTTGCACCTGTTGCAAAGGAAGGCTATGCTGTTCCTGCATAGCTTAAGATGCCTGCCTACAATTTAACAGTACTTGCTATGTTTCTATACATTTTTAACAGTATGTGCATATGCACACTTGGTCAAGCACCTAGGAATAGGTTCTGATTCCCTTTATTCAAGTACATATGCAGGACTTCCAGGGAATTCCTTACATACTGCAACAGTTGCACGTGTAATTTCAGAAACAGCTTCCTTAAAAAGAGTGAGTATTTTAAAAGATCCAATCACATAGAACTATAGAGCAGGTAAAAAAAGACAGACCTTATTTAAAATGTTCTGTTAACTTTAAGTTTCAATATACACTGATATATAAAAGTCAGTTCTTCACTTCTCAGCTTTCACAGATGACTTCAGCTCTCCAATCCGAAGTCCACAAACCATTGAGCCACTGGGGCATGTAAATTTTTAATGTGTATATACAGTACTATTACTACAAAACAGAGGGAAAACACACTTTACTAATAGTTGGCTCCATTTGCTCCCCTCTGACTTCCATTACATCAAAATATATTACAATTTCTAAGACACACTAACCAAGTCAGAAACACATTCTGAGCAACACAGGATCAATCAATAAGGCCATTCACCCAAATATTATGCTCAACATTGTACGCTTTTCAAAATCAAGCTTGTTCTAATTACCAAGCTAACTAAAAACACAAAATCAAGCAGCCTGTGACAAACAGCTGCAGAGGCTGACAGCCAGGGGGGCTGCACACTCAAGTCATGGCAATGTTTGCAAATGCTGCTGTGATTGCAGGCAGCCAGGCAAGCTGAGCTCCGGTGCTCCCCACGCACACCCCCTCTCTCGAGCGCGCCGCAGCGGGCGAGGCACGAGAGGCTCCGAGGCACCGCACGTGCGGCCGCCCTCGTGCCGTCAGGAGTCGTGATTCCCAGAATAGCTCTCCTCGCCACAACCCCAAAATATCCACTCTGGCTGAAGCTGCACAAAGAGTTGGTTGGGGCACAGTCCCGAGCTGTTTCAGGGGGAAGCACAGCGTGAAGTGTGGGAAGGTTGCTATTGTGTAGCAGGCAGCATCGCAAACTCCCCTTCCTTCTCTCCTCTTTCCCCAACACTATTCTCAACCCCACCCGAGAAGAATTTTTTTTTTTATATTCATTGATGTACTTGTTTTTACTAACTATGAATAGAGCTATTTTTAATTTACTAAATCATTTTAGGAAGGTCATATGGGCTATTTCCCATACTTCCTGTTACATTTCCTTTCTCTTAATGTCATAATTATTGTCTGACTGTGACAACGTGTACGCTTGATATGTGCATACATGTAAACATGAATTTTGCATCACTTTTTGCAAAATGAAGTCTAAATTCTTTAGCCATATACTTATTAGAACAGTAGTGATTAAAAAAAAAAATCAACACTTTTTTTTTCAGGTTCAGGCTCAACAGAATGACATTCAGAAACACGAGAAAAAATACCTTGTAAGAAGAATTTAGGGTCACTCATAGAGACTGAAAGGTGTCATACCATGGATTAACAAAAAAAACTTGTGCCCTTACTCTCACATCAATTTCAAGACATTTAGGTCAGTCACTCTACTTGAATTAAAGCAAATTTAAGAAGGGAAACAAGTTTCTAGGCTAATTCAGCATTATCTTTTATACCTCCAATTCAGCACCCCCAGTAAAATGTTTGCTGTATCCCTTAAAAAGGTACTTAAAGCACTTAAAAGCACAGGTTTCAGGGTTCTCCAAAGTGTTACTTGTAAGGGAAAATACATTGTTAATTAGTCCACACGTACTGCTCAAAGTAATAGAGTACCCAGCTCAGCACTGGAAGTGTGGCACATGCTTAAGGAGTCACGCAGCAGGCATACTTTTCTACAGTAGCTACACCATATCGAAAATTGTTTATTTCTCATATTCAAGGACCACTTTTTAAGAATTTGTTGTGCAAAACAAATCAACCGAGTTTCCTTTCTCTATGGAGAGGTACTAACTAGCTTTTTTTTCCTCACCACAACATATTCCTGAAAAAACACAAAAGTGATTATCACCATTTCCTCAGCAGAGAAGTCTATCAGGGATTTTTACAGCTTTGACAGATACAGAGGACTTGATGTGATGGAACTTAACCTGCTAAAAAAGTGACATAAGACTAAAATACACATTCAAAGAAGGAAGTTGCAGAAGGAGGACAGCACTGTTTGCATCATTCAGTCCTTTCTTGTGCCAGAGAGAGAGTATTCCCTGCAGAGACACTTAAAAGGCCGTATTTTAAGTCTCTTGGCAATAGAGCTTCCACCACTTGGCTTAAACCAGATTTGCAAAACAGACTTTCACCCAATCCAATGTGACAACAATCCAGTACTTATCTTTTCATGCAATGTTCAGCTTATTTTACACTGAAAGTGATAAGCAATAGATTGCAGCTTTCATGTTAACAGAAGGTGTTTAATGGCCCAGAGACCAGCACAAGGGCTCTTGTTTTGGCATCCCTAAAGGCTTATGTTACAAATAGGTTGTTAGCAGAGATAAGCATTGAGTTTCTGTGTGTTACAGAAAATGCAACATATTCCCCCACCCAGCTACTGCCAAGCAGAGGCAGAAGTGACCCTGAACGTTTGCAGGGATGACAATTCCTGGTTGTTCAAGTCTGGGCTTCAAAAGTACCAACGAAGTCACCTGCCCATCAGTCCAATTACCTGACATGTAAAACTTTAAGCCTCAAGTATGTCAAGCTGAACCTGGCTCAGATGATAGAAGGCTGCAAACACATTCATTTCCTTTGAAATAGATCACAAAAGGTCAGAATAACTGCTGGATTCACTTAGTCTTCAAGTTAAGCTCAGGCAAGTGAAGCTTGTCATTTCTGTGCAAGAAAACTAAGAAGACGTCCCCTTCCTCACAGAGCTTGTCTGCATTTCAACCTCCTCTGTTAAACACAAATATTCTCACTTGCCAGCTCCAAAACGTGAGGAGGATTTACCGGGGCACAGCAGGGAGGAGATCCAAGTGACAGGGCAGAGATGAAAGAGCCAAGTGCTCCAAGGGAGGTGCAGGTGAGCATCGGCACGGGTCAGATTTCTCATGGCCCGTTTGTTGCAGTGCGTCATGGTAAGGGATGGGGCACAAGCACAGGGGTCAGCATCAGGTCTGCTTCAGAATGCTGCCCACAGCCTGGTTACCAAGAAAACTGTAAAACACACCTGCCTAGGAAATGAAGAAACATTTCTGGTTTTGGCACCACATCCCATTTTTGTACTCAAAAATCATGCCAGAAAAGTAAGACAACAGATCCCAAGTATAAGCATGACAGCTATCAGTTTACAATACCCAAAATCTTACAGTTAGAGAGTAGTTCAAGATGAAACTACCATGACCGAGCAACTTAGATACACTACACACTGGGCTGAGGAAATGTATTGGAATGAAATAGTCAGCTACATAGATTTTAATTGCAAAACCCCTATATTTCCTTATAAAAGAAACCTGTATTTTCTTACAGACATGTAGCAGAATCAAAGGTTTTGGACACTAGTTCTCCAACAGTATGAAAGGCTTACAGTGTATTCCAATTAAATGTTCATTTGTGAGAATACATTGGAAAAACAATTGATTTCTCTCAATTCAAACAATTTATCTGGAGCCAATTTTATCACCTGGGTGTATGTAACACTAAAACACCAACATTAAAGCAGTAAATAGGAATTTCCTTTAATTATATAGTAACTGATGACAAACTCACAATCTGCCACGTTGCTTTTACATTCACTCACCTACATGTAAGTAGCTACTTAGACTTGCAAGCAGAAACACCAGCAAGCTACAACAGAGTTTTATCCTGGCTCTTGCAACTCATGCACAACTCCATGACCTGTCCTGTGAAGCTACCAGCTAACAATGGACACCAATACCAAATTCTTTTAACAACTTCCCTATAGACAAACTTTGAAGTTTTTTCCCTTCTTATCTGGTCTGCACTACATTCTTCACATTGCAGCCCTTAGGTAATGAGTTTCTACAGCAAAGTAGTTCTCAATTCTCAGAACAAACCTATCCAGCGCAGTAACTGAAGCTTTTCCGCCTGCAAATCCATGGTTCAAGAACCAACTGCTGGCACAGAATACCTGAGATGTCTTGGACCATGCTTGTCATTAAATACAGCAAATCAAGGAATAGACTCATTATGTGGCACTCAAACGATTGTCTCCATTCACAGAGAAATTTTCTTTCTGATCCTCCCTGAACCTTTGGAAGTGTTTAACAATGCAATGCTTACAGACACTTTAGAAAAGTGCTGGAACAATGAAGCAGCATGACTAGACAAGCATTTTTTATAGTGACCTTAATAGTCTGTGCTTGTGCGTGACAACTTGATTAAAAGATCAAATATATTTCCATAAAACTTATATAATTCCTCATAAAGGTTGTCCATGACGACTGAAGAGGAAATTCAACATTTTTTCTTCAGTCACTGGCTGATACTCTATTTCTTAGGGAACAGAAAGCAGAATTTCTCTTTCATGGCAAATCCTACAACACCTAAGTACTCTGTAAAAAAAATAGCTTTAAAACATGCTTGAAAACACAGTGAAAAAATCTTCTAAAGTCTTTAACTACTTGTAATTAACCCACTAATTTTTGTTGCTCAAACTGAGCTGCATATTCAGAACATCTGGCATTCCCGTAACATCAGTTCAGCCACTTTAATGTGCATATGCACATAAAAAAAATCAGCTCCAGGTCAGCTGGCATTTAACATGCAGAAAGATGTATCGGTACTTTCCTTATGATGGTGGTTATACAACTTGCATTTTGTAAATAGATGTCACTCCTAGTAGAAGTCTATCCCATGAGTGGAAGAAGAGTCTTCTGAAATAGAATGAATGCACCTGATCCTCAAAAGCCCTCTCATTATTTGTGACAGAGTGCATCTATCCCATTCGGTAGGATAAGCATGAGACTGATTAGTGAAAAGGAGGAGGAAACCAAAAACATGCACAGAATCACACAACTCAAAGAACTGGAATTAGTTAAACAGCCATTCTTCCTTACAGTGATTAAGAGTCATTACTCACGAGGAGCAAGCTCATGCCAATTTGAAGAACAACGGACCACCATAAAGAAGTTTAAAGCTACCTTAGAAGCCTGCAAGTAAACCACTCAAGTAATTACAGCCTTAGCATTAAAACAGTCACCTATCTTATATATGACAACATCTGAACAGACTGCAGAGACCACCTGAGACTGAATACAAAACAATTCTGTCCAGGATCTAGCAGGATCTGGAAGGGCGACTCAGGCTTGCTTGATTATGCAGACCTATCCTAATCCTTCAGCATATGCCACAATGAACAAGGTATACTTTTCAGTAGCTCAGTGCTGTCAAAAGAAGTGTTCTGAAAAGCCAGTGTGAGTCATCTCATTTCAGAATGGTTTAGGAAAGGAAGCAGAAGAATGTTTGGGTGAGGCCTAACAGTAATTATGTATTACAGGCTGCTTCACATAGGTACATGTACCTATTTTTTTAATCTGAGAACCTCCCCCAGCAGCTATCATGTAAGTGCTGAAGCTCCAAGCAGTAGATTTATCTGTCTTGTCAGCATCATGCTTAATTCCCAGGGAGAAAGGGATATCCACATTGTTACAGAAAGGGTTATGGCCACTTTCAGGAAGCTTGTCACTTCATGCATAGGTGTTTGATTCCAGAACAAGATTATTTGTAGAAACTTCTTCCAGTTATAGTTTTACTTTGCAAAACAACTTTATGTAACATTGCTAGAAACGTGACTGCACATGCCCACACTCATGCAGCAAACTATCATCCAGCTACTGCAGTGAACCACCAAAAAAACCACCTTGATGTAGCTTCTTTATGTATTGGCAGCAAGCATCAGCAGTTACACAGGTTACCTGGGCAGTGACACCTGCTGCTGCATTTCCACCATCACTGCATTGATCAGAGCATCACAGGTAGGTCCAGACACTGCACCAGCAGCCTTAAATGCAGGATACTGATGAACAATGCCAATTACTTCCAAATCAGTGGAAGATAGAACTTGATGACAGCTTTGCTCTTAGAAGCAATGCTCTCTGCGGCTTAAACATATACATAGAAATGAAGAATTTTCTGCCTAGAAAACACTTTCATATGCCATCTTACATTGGACTAAAAATCACAGATAGTGACATTTTTATCAATAGAACTGTATGCCCTGACTTTCACAGAGCTAGCACAACAGCTACTCTGTAGCAAGTTGAAGTCCTTGAGTGTTTCAGTCAGCCTTCCATTCGCTCAGCAGCCTCTTACAACCTAGTACAGGACACTGTGTTGGCGCTCGACTTAGGGGATTGTGCTTTACAGTAAAGCAGTGCCACTAACAAATTCACTGAAATTTTTAATAAACTAAAGCCAAAATTATACATTTATGACCTTGGAAAGAGAGTGGTTCTTACCATTATCTGCATTATGTACACAAACTATTTTAGAAAGCCTAAACAAGACAAGGGAGGGTAACACAGAAGTATCATCTTAAAGGTTTCTTTACCCAACATCATTATGCTGAGAAACCTGCTTTGTAGTACACAACTCCTACTCCTGCTTATCAAAACCTTTTCACACAGTTACATTCTCACTTTATCTTGACATACTCTGCACAAACTAATAACCTTTCATGAAGTAGGCCTTAATAAAAGAGATATAGATTAGAAGAGGAATTCTTGCGGGTTAGATTATATTTTGCTCTGATTGGAAAATCATTTGTCAGCAGGAGACTTGAGGATGCTATTTCCTAACTGATCCCGTACAAATATCCATTGTGATTGAAACACTAAGGTTGCTCCTTTATTTTTCCATTACAGCCATTTACTACACACTTACTGAAGAAACAATCCCTAATACAGGTTCTTAAACATATTAACTCATTCCATATATTCTTACAACTATGAACACTCATCACCTCAAAAGAGCTCACAGGTCCCTAATCTAATCTTTGAGTAGTTTATTCAAACAAAACAAAAAAGAGGGAGGAGGGGCAAGCTACCCACAATAAATTTGTATACTTGGTAAGACAACAAGTAACATAAGGAAAATGCTTTTGATGCCTTAGGTTTTAACTTTCATATTTTTCAAATCACTGTACTGCATCACTTTCAACAGCTGCCAGTTGCAAAGAAATCACCCTTATGGCTGGAGCCCATGAAATCAAACTTGCTTCAAACTGAGGGAATATTCAGATGGAGAAATGACTGCATGTTTCTTGCCTTATTATGATTTTAGACAGCTACTACTATGTGAATAGGTGGTATTTCAGTCTGGCCTGGTAAACTGTTCTTATGGAAGACTAACAGTTTTAAGAGTACTTATTCCAGAATTAAGCCCTATTGTTCTCAGAAGTTAAATATGAACAGCTGTAAAATTGATCTGCAAGGCCTTTACCACTTATATCTGTAACATTTGCACTGTGCACAAGAGCAAACCTTTTCCAAAATCAGAGCTGTATATATTAGCATGTATGAAATTCATGTGCAATTGCATTTATTTATAAGCACGCCAATGAAGTTTAGGGAAGAAGTTTTAACTCACTTATTTCAGTAGAAACTTGGTCCAGTTTATCTTTTGACCTACTGATTAGAACCACCTTCATCCCACGTTTTGCTAACTGCAAGAAAACAAAACAGGAGACATTAGAACAGTCATAAATCACTTCCAAGTTAGTACCCTAATCAAAGGAATTGCAAAATCAATCAAACATTGCAACAATATATGACCAGCAAGTCTGAAAAAAAATACAATTTTAAACAGAAACTCAAAGGGGAAAACCAGGACAAATACTCCCATGTTATTTCTTACTTAATTCCCTTCACACCACATTTATGATCTTCTCAGTCGTCTAATATAGGTGGATAGGCACATTTATAAAATCGAAAATGAACAGTAGATATTCTACAGAACTTCTACACTACCTCTGCAAGTCAGAGCATTATTACCCATAATGAAGTTTAACATGCCAAGTTAAGAGATCCATGGTCACTTGAACACCTGTGTTGCAACTCAGTACTTCCTCCCTTTAGTAAGGCTCCACTCCTACTTTGTACTACTCATAGGTATTGCAGTTAATTTACTTCTGGTACTCTTTTAGGGAAGGTAGCTGTGGAACTTAAGCTGTGGCCGGAGCATACCCTTGTCATCAAATCAGACCTACCACTGCAAGTTTAAAATGGGATCTAACAGCTCAATTGAAAAGTGTCTGCAGGAAAACAGTTACATCTCTGAATTGCTCTGCAGTGAAAACAATGTGACTACTGTAAGTAGAAACAATATATCTAGCCACAGTTCAAAGTGACACTGCCTTTTGGACACCTAAGGCTTCCATATAAAAAACACATATGTTGTCAGTGCTCCAATAAAACTCCTTCACTGCCTTCGGAAGCTGATGAGAACTGCTCTTCAATGGAATTTTAAAAAACCACAACAAAAAAAAATCCCAACCAACCAACAAAACATGCAGACCCAAAAACCTCGAAACACCACAGCATAGTACAGCCACAACCTGAAGTGGCTTAAAGCCATCTACTTTTCTAGCAGGAGTGTGCAAACCAGTAGGGATTCTGTCAGAGAGACGTATGACAGAGTTCATCAGTGAACTCAGTAATTTACTCCCACGTATGATCTCTAAGCAGTAGAAACCTCATAGGGTGAGGTGTGGTGAAACCAAAAACACCATAGGAAGCACTAAGCAACAGCTGCCAGGTTCAGGCTTACAGACAACTTAAACTTTCTGCTCCAGGAAATGACGTGGTGTTACAAGGATTACTGTCTAAAAGGGATGAACACAACCATCCACCTGCAGATAAGCACCTGGCTCACTGGAACACATTTTACATGAAGCCCACAGTACGCTTGGAAGGCACCAGGAAGAAGGGAATAGCACTCTCATTCCACAGGATCAAGGCAGTGAAGGCCTTGATCACCTAACTTGTCAGGCCACTCTGACAGTAACCTACTCAGAACCCAAAATAACTGTGGTACCATGAGGCAATAAAACCCCAAAGATCTTCCTCATGGATGCAAAGCTCCAGACTGCTGACAGAACAGTTTGCTCTCCTTCAGCAGTCATGACCTTTGGGCTCTCAGACTGCTTCACTAGGTACCCAGGCATAATGGAAAAGTATCCAGCTGGTTCTTGTCTCAAAAGCCAAGGAAGTGAAGTGATGCCAACCCATCCAGTCAGTGGAACCCCACCACATTTAGAGAACTTCCACCACAAGGGCGAGCTTGAGAGAAACCACTGCTATGTTCACACTAAAGGAATGCACTCTGAGAAGCATATCTGAAATCTGGAAACAGAAACCCATTTGCAAGTGGAGTTCTAAATAGAGAGCACATAAAGCAGCCAACAGAAGACCCCGTAACTAGGAACAAGTTACCAAGAGAAGTAATCAAACTTGGAAAAGATACAGAACTTGACAGCAAGTTCAATTAAGGTGCTTGATGCAACTGGACTGGTTTCTGTTGAGCACTCTGCCTTCATTGGTAGAGACCTAGCTGGCTGAAACACCATTATCCAAAGAGAGATAATGATCCCCGAGATCACAGTTACTAATTACATTTTTATACAGGAATCAAGGAAGACCTACTTGCTTTGTAGATAACCTGTTATTATACTTGTCCCTTTGGCCAATACTCTTAGAGTCCTGAAATGGATGAATGACAAGACTTTAAAACTTAACATAAAAACTCACCCAGAGTAGTGTATGTTGGCAAGACTCTCTTGTAGCCTAAGGATTGATGCAAGCAAGAGTCACCATTCTAATGGAGCTGATGAATGGAGGTGTTTGATTTCCTTAAATGCCATGTTAGTGACTACCACATTTTCCACTTTGGTAGCAAAACACAGCTGCTGTTTAAACCCTTTCTCTCCAGGATGGAAAACAATGACATTAACAGCCAACCAAAGCAAGGTTAAGCCCTTGTTAGAGTAGACATAGCAAGAGATTCTAAAAATGCAATACTAAACAGATGTGCATAGTAGAGTACTGCAGAGTACGCAACAGGATCACAACCTCTACTTTATCACTAGCACACAAATATAGCCAAGATTAAATTTATACTAATGATTTTCAAAAGCAAGCAGAAGATAATGATAGAGGGGCAACAAATAGTGACTCCTGACTATATCCTCAAAACATGAAACCTTTCACAAAGGGGTGATCTAGTAATGATAAGGATATCAGTGCTGGGCAAGGATTAAAGGTCTTAATACTGCAAAAGTGAAAATGTAAAAACAGTTCTTTCCTTGAAAAAGGAAAATAATCTACAGAGCAGATTATAACCCAAGAATCCACACACTCATAAAGCTCTTCCATCACTTTCCAGTGAGACCATATCAAACTTTCAAAGAGGCAATTCTCAACACACAGTTACAATTCTCACAAATTCCTCCAAGGAAAAGGAAGTTGTCTGCATGACTATAATCAGCCATCAGGGCCCAAGCAGCCATATGCCAGTGGAATTTATAGTAGCCAGAAGGGAATTTTTAGTAGAAAATCAAGCGTCTGCTGGCAGTCTTCTGAAGATATCTCTAGAGTTAATGTAAAGATTGAGAAGTCTTTTCAGGTATTACACATTTTGCCCTACATCCACACTTGACTTTATCAAGTATTCTTCATCCATCTAAGCTGTCAAAGGACGGATTTGTGTTTTAGTCTAAATAAATACATAACTAACAATAATAAATACAACTCATGAACAGTGTGTTTTATGCTGTGGCCCAAGAATGAGTATCTGTACCCTCTGGGGTGCTTTTGGGGTGTTCTGTGGCTACAGGAACCACTGCAAGGCAGCTGTAATACACATGGTTTTCCAACAGTATCTCATACTTGTGATGGCTTTCCTAATGGGGGTTTGAATGCAGGAGTCTACCAG
The DNA here is from genome assembly GCA_013398055.1 of Ifrita kowaldi. NCBI lineage: Eukaryota > Metazoa > Chordata > Aves > Passeriformes > Cinclosomatidae > Ifrita > Ifrita kowaldi. Next base: position 83,054 of record VZRS01005829.1, read on the forward strand.
CAGCACACATTCATACTCAAAAGCAGCCTAGTTCTTAGAGACATTACAGAACATAAAGCAAGCTGTACTTTTATTCAGCCAGTAATGTAACATACAGATCCTGAAACTAATCTCCCACGATGTTCAGGGGGTGTCTCCCACACTAAAGAGCTTCCTCCTGACAATGCTCTGCTGTGGGCACAGTGACCTCCTTCCACTTGCTCTAGACAGTTAAAATTAAGTGTTGCATCCTTTGCTTCAGTGCCATGTAACTGGGATATCTGGCACATATGAGCAGTATGCCAGGATCAGGTGCTGCTGGCACCAGGCTCAATTCCTTTTGCAGCCAACTCCCCTTTCTTGAACCAGTAGTATGAGGTACTACTTCCTGCAAAGTAGAAAGGAATTTGGGGGCTGGGGGTGCAGGTAGCAGGGCAAGGTACACCAGGATGACAGGAAATCTGACGTGGACTACCCAAGAAGAGGAATGCCATTTTCCCTGTGGGCTTTGCAAAACAAAAAAAAAAAAAAAAAAAAAAAAAAAACATCAAGAAAAAGGGAATCTCTCACAGCTGATCTCACACAAAATCATGCTGGTGTTTCAGAGAACATGAAAATTAGTACAGACAGGCTCACTTTGATAATAATGCTGAGTTTAAAGTTATTTTTGCTATAAATTGTTGTAGTCAGCTCTATTTGTCATTATGTTCTCTGGGCTTACAGGCTAAATTACCCCATACTAACAGGCACTTTCTGTCTTAAGCAATACATTCCAGTATTTGAAATATATTTGGAGCCCACATATCCATCAAGAGCAAGAGTAGAGTAAAAGAGATAAAGGTAAAATCCAGCTTCAGAGACTCCACGAACTAGAGGAAATAATTGGAACATACTGCTGGCAGCTATAAATGGCATTTAGTCAGTGCCTGGAAGTACCAAAAGGAAATACCAAGGGCTGAGAAAACTAAAGAAGTTAGAAATAAAAACTGAAAGATAAGGTAAGAGCAGAAAATATAATTAGCAAATAAAAGAAACTAACAAAAAGAGATACAACTTTTGGCTGGTTACCAGAGGGAGGCAAGGTGGGAGACCTCTTTCTCCACAGATACCTATGTTAAGATAAAGCAAGGAGATACAATGTGCAGCTTGAGAGAGTTGAGACAGCTTGACATATTGCCAAGAATCAAGACAGACTTCCAAGTGGTAAGAATTCTTACCTCTTCTGCATAGGCTTTTCCAATCCCATCAGTAGCTCCTGTGACCACTGCAACAACAACAAAAAAAAGACAAATCTACATTAGTTGCTTCACAGAAGTAACTGCAATGAGTGTGTTTGTAGGCTATTAAAGTACTCATTCCAGACAGAAACACATTCCAGCCTCTGGAATAGGTGTACAACTTTTATGAAATCACTTTAAAAACTCATGCTAAAACCTTTCCATAGATAAGAAAGGAGAGAAAGAGATGGAGTTAGGAGCCTAACATGTTTCAAGAATTCAGCATCCCTTCTCACGCCAGTCCTCTGTCCTAGTATATTTCTTCAGAAGCTTTGTGGACTAAAAGACATTTCCAAGCTACTTAACTAAAAAAAGCTCATTTATGACTATTAAACCAGCTGTGAACTTAGTTTATAGTCTACAGTAAAATAAAAGGTATCTCCAAGCCTGTAAGCATCCAAGAAAACAGATTTTAGGACGTGGGCAACAGCTCTCTGTTAGTGTTCCTCCAGCAGATTTCAGATCTCTTTGACCATTGTGCTCACTGGCAGCAAGTGTGAGTGACTGATCCAGGCATCAGTTGCAAGCTGGGCTTCTACAGCTTAAACTTTCTCACCTGTGGGTGACTGGATCTGTGTCAAGCTTCAAGTCTTTCTAGGATTCTTTTCCACAAGCTGAGAAGCTGTGAGTGACTCAACATGCCATTAGTTTGACAGATTATTCCAGGGCTCTCGCCACACTAGTAGCTGATCATCTCAGTAAATAGCAATTCCTCCATACAGAAACTGCTTTCCCAACCACTTTTTAAGCAAGTACATTCAGCACCACTTCTTTTCTCTCTCAGCTTTTTCTTCTCACCAAACCCAATGCCGAGACCTCGACATCCTTACAATTTTAGCTCTCCCGTCTAACCTCATTTACCTGTCTCTGCTCTCACTCTCCAAGTAGCCACAGAATGTACTGGATTTTTTTCTGTTTGTCCTTTTAACAGATCAGAACAGCTTATTGCTGAACATAGCCACGGCCTAATTATTGGAGTTGTTTAAGATTTCAGAGCAGTGAACTGGGAGTGTTGGTTTAACTCTCAGGTCAACCTCTACTTGAACAAAACTCACAGCAGATAAGAGGTGTTGTCTGGCATTGGGATTCAGCAATGACTTCCCTTTGGAGCACCGGAAGGAGACGTATTTGCAGATGATTTGATTAGTTACCACTCGCAGATCCCCTCTAACAGCTGGCATGCAAACTGCAGCCAGAATATTTCTGTTTGAGTAATAACAGCTAGGAAATGCTGTAACCACTTCAGTCTCTGTGCCTATCTACAAATAAGTGGAGGTAACAACAAAAGATGAAACTGCCAGCGAAGGTCCTATTTGAGCCTGAATGGTCAGGCAACAATTCAGAAACAGGCTAGAAGGAAAGATCCAGTCATGTCCCTGATTTAACTGAGATTCACAGATGACCACAGATGAAGGTACACACACGTATGTTTATCCCTTCCCTGGTTTCAGGGCTTATTTGCAATAACTCCAGCATGATAAGGATATACATACTGCACACATGGGATGCTCCGGCTACTAAACAGAGCTCTGGCTGCTGCACTGTCAGTCCCAGGGAATTTCATTGAGAAAAACCAAGTGTCTGTGTCACACTGCTTTGCCACCTCCTATCCAACCACCATTAGCGAAGTGTGAGCGACACTTTTGGTACAGAAACAAAGCCATATCATGAAAGGTGAAGCAAGGGTCCAAATGACCAATAAAAATCAGACTTCAGGGAATAAATCAAGAATACATTCCCAGGAGACCATTTCCTGCAACCAAACTTGTACCAATATTGTGACCCATTCAGCCAGATGCACCACGGTCCTACAGGACAGCACCATCCCTTTAGTTCAAGGACTAACAAGCTTCAGTTTCAGCCTTGCTGACCTGGGATTCACATTATGCATTATCACACAAGTCATTGTTGCTTCAGCAAAACAAGGAAACAAGCAGGAGTACAGTGAAAACACGTACCAGGACCCCTCCCTATCAGGATCACAACAGTAGCTGGATGAGTTCTAAGCTGACCCAATGTGGAAAACATTCAACTTCAGTGACTTAGTGAAAGGGGTTGCTTCTTTCACTATAGTTAGTGAGGCACCTAAAGAAGAACCATTCCCTGTAACACTTAGAGTTTGTTTCTTCTCCTTCCAACTCAGAATTTATGGACTTAATGGTTTTATTCCCAGATAACAAGCTCAGCATTTTAAAATACTGTTTTCTGACACTGCAAGTTGTTCCACTTCTAGCAGCTGCAGCCAAAAATGCATGCTCCATGAGGCACGGACTCCAAAAAGCACCTGTAGCCCTTTAAAGGCTTAGTAAAGTACAAGTAGTTTCAGTCAAGGATATTTACTCATTTATTGAATCCATTGCTTAGGTAAATGGTAACGGAATCAGCTGGAGCACGAGATATAAGCTGAAGATCAGGGATTTCTAACTGAAGTGTGAGTAACAGGATGGGGTTTTTTCCTTTATAGGCCCTAGTAAAAATTAAAATAACCTGTACTCCATAGGTTAAAGTACCCTCCAGAACAGAATGTGAGAAATTCAAACAAATCTGATGTAGATAAAAATTACAAAATCCCATCAGGAAATAAGCAGTGCTTGAGCCATCATCTACAGAAACAGACTCCTGGCTGATACACATCCCTGTTTTGCTTCTGCTGCAGGTAAAGCCATAGGCATCAGGAGAAAGTATGCAGCTAGTTTTTCTTAGCAATAAGGGAACTCCTCACAAGATGACACTGAGACCATCATTTAATTAGTGCTTCCATGTGGAGAAGGATACCTGTCTTCTGCTCTGTGCTACCACACCATCTTGAAGGACAAACACAGTACAAGGACTGCTTTCCAATGTATAACCTAAGCCCCCTTTTTTTCAGCCCACACTTCTCTTCCTAAGGCCCTTTGAGAGAAGCCACCTGGCTCAGTTCCCTCCCATTCAAAGCAAATGGATTTTCCATCCACAGCTGCGCTGGTGGAGAGGCCGTCGAGGTCGGCACCCATGGACTGCAATGGGAAACATGCACTAACACAGACCTGGCCTGCTACTGACCAGTAGCACCCAGTCCAGCCAGCTCTGGTTACTGCCCATTTATGGGATCCTAGTGAGCAGTCTGGAGCATCAGAAAGGCTGCCCTGACAGGAATCTGCCAGAGCAGAAAGCAAAACTTAGACCCTACATTGTAAAAGCAGGGAGAAGAGGTGGCGTAAAGGCGACCAATAGGACCAACATCACAGAAGTCAAGATTCAGCCACCTTATCTTCCTCCACATTTTGGATTACCTAAAGCTTGTACATTAGCAAGTCACTTACAATTTTCATATTGATTACATTCATCTCTAGCTTGCATACTGGAGCCAAATGTTGCAGTTTCAACCACTCCAAAGCTGTGTCAGTTTAACTAAATTTCTGCTATCAACTTGATGTGCCCAAGCTAGTTTGACTCCAAGTGTGAATTAAGCTTTTGAATTCTGTTTCTTCTACAGATTGCTTTCCAACAAAAGTTACAAACTGACTGCAGTTGGCAGTGCTTAAAGAAGACAAAGCAAGTAGGATAGAAATAAGTTATTGTCTGTACGAGAAAGCTGCACCAGCACCTAACTGTGATTATACACATTTACTCAGTAGTCAGACTAACTGTAGTAGCTTCCCACTTCAGCCATCTGCTGTCTCCAGGAGAGAAGTAAGAAGAGTGCCCGGGCAACTTGCGTGCGAGCCCACCAAGTAAAAGTTTGCCTGAATGGAAGCTGGTTGTAGCATCGGCTGGTTTTAGACAAAGGAGTCAACACCCATCTTTGCCTTTTCCACTACAGCCCCAAAAGTAAGGGGACAAAAAATAAGGAAGGGTACCCAGTAACATGGCATACCTTGAGAACAGCTCCCTCTTAATAAATCAGTACATGCACTCGCATTGGACTGCAGATGTTCTACCCTGGGAAGTTCCCGCTGGCCAGTGTTCAAGCAGCTTCGGACACATGGTATTCTGCAAAATAATTCGTCTTCACCTGGAACAGATCCCCATCTGAAGAGCCTTTTTCGAAACTAGTATATGTATAGCTAGAAAGCTGACATATACACCCTCTTCTTTAAGTTCAAAATAAACCCATCTAAAAATTCCTGTTCTGAGTCAGAGTCCACAAAGCCTGGCCCTAGTGAGTACAGCACACTGCAAGAAACATCTCTTGCTCTTCTAGGAAATGACACTTTGGGAAAGACTTGCATAATCATTGTTACAATGGCTGACAGATGTATGTATGGTCTCATCTAGTCCTGGCTTTCATTTCAGTTTCGCATCAATAATCTTATACTCCAGCAGACCCTACACTGTTCGAAGTGGTAGACAAGAAGTCAGAAAGCTGATAAAACTAAAATCACTATTCATGCTAGCCACTAGTGTACACCACATTAGTATAAATGACTGTGAACCCACCCACGCTTTTGATGCGGTGATAGGGTGCAAAAAGGAAACTGCCAATGTAGTATCAAGGCCTCCAAACAATGAGAGCAGTATGGGGCATCATCTGCTCACACTGCTGGAGGAGGTTATGCCATATGTAGGCTGTAGATATTACAATTACCATTGTATCTATACAAGTCATCAGCACAAGATTGCAAATCAGCAGTTAAATTTTTTATTGCAGTATTATCCTTAATATATCATGTAATCATTTCCCTAAATCACCAAAATCTTCACCTCAGGACAGTACAGCATCTTTGCCCTAATGGCTATGCCAGAATTTTGCTTCCTAGGGGGTTGTGGGGAGAGAAGAATGTACCCACCCCCTCCCCCCCACACACACACTTTTCAACTCCCACTTTCAGTTTAATAACACATCTTTGACCTCTTACAGTGATCTCTTTAATTTAAGATACAGCTACACAGGCATCCACCACAGCCTCTGCTACTAGAATAGTCATTGACAGACACAACTCACTAATCCACTGTACCTTACTACCACCTACTCAACTTATCTCCTAGTGCTTCTCAGCTCTTGTCACATATACACAAGGTATGATGTAGTTCATAAGCATTGGCAACATTTCCTGGCCAGTACCGAACTCAGGGCAACCCTTGACAAAGTTAGAAAACCTCACCAGTCAGTGAGATGTGTCTCTTGCATTGAAAGGGAACAGCTTTCCTGTTATTAAAAAAGCCATAGACCAAGAACACGTGCAATCAGTGACTTTAGTCTAGAAGATTAAAACAACCAGTGGTACTTTAGGGGACAAAAACGTAGACGCTTCTCCAGAAGCCTTACAGAGGGGTAAACACACAAATGCTCCCAATAGCACCTGCATCCTTCAGAAATCCCACAGCCCATGGCTAAATACAAGAGATAAAGTGCCACCAACAGTGCGGGGAACTCACATGTTCTTTCTGCTTAGGAGAAGTAACAGCCACTGTGTTGCCAAATAAGAGGTCCCCAAAAAATATCCACCACCTTCTAAGAAGTATAACAGAGGTATAGTCCTTGCTCATAAAAACAGGACTACCATTCCAGAGCCAGGCAAAAGCAGAACCCAGCAGCCATGGCAGTCTGTTTTGTGACTGACGTGAGTATTCAAGGCCCAGGGAGAACATTTTTACCTGCTTCTCATGCAGTCAGGACATCTTAAAATAAAAGCACAGAATGGTGCAGTAAAGCATGAGGCAGGCATGTAGAAATCATCTCGTCTCACGACGGGAGCAAGGACCAGTGTTGACACAGGGAGAGGGAGCAACAGCAAGCATAGAAAATTCTACTGCAGTTCTGCAGAGCAATCACGCTGAAACAAGATTATAGATTCGTGACTCCCCAACTCAAGGTTAGACTACAGTGAAAAAAAACTTAAAGAGATCAAGCCTGCCTTCAGACACAAACACACGTTTTCCACAGCAAAATGAACTTTTGAGATGCCTAATGGAGATAAAGCACAGAATACTTTTATCCATATTGCCTCTAGCAAACAGCATCAGGCATGCTCCGTGCAGTGCTTTGACTACCTGCACAATGAAGCTAGCAACTATTATGCATATTCTCTACTAGTCTCTTCAAACTACAAATTCATTTTGATTCAGCCATTTTCCTGTTTTCATTCAGAAAAGCCTGAGTTTTCAGGCAATGTTTCAGAGCACTGCAGATGCACTCATGCATGTCATTACCTAGGAGGGAGATCTCAGGCCACCAGCAATGTTATTCTCCCTAGACAGATCTGGGTCCAGCAATTTGGGAATACCTACATCTTTCCTGTCAAAAAACTAAGCTAACTAACAGATGTCAAGGAGGGTAGCTTAGCTTCATCTCTGATCCCCTGAGAAGTGTTCAAATTTATTTTCAAAATGGCCACTGCAGAGCTAGTCTGTCTGCAACATCCGCCATTCACACAGAAGAGCCATCCCTATCCTGCAAGGCTGAACCCAGATACGAGTGAGGGTCTGTCACAGCACAGTACCCAGCTGCAGCAAATATCAGCATAAACTAGGACCCTCTGCGTCTTCCTAAAGCAATACAGTTGAGAGGAACTTCACAGCACAGCTAACCTTAGCATAGGTTTAAAGTACAGCCCATAAATAACTGAAGACTCGAGATTCTTCTGCTACGAAACACAGAGGCTATATTAAGAATATGACAGCTCCTGGGGAAAACAAAAGCTGGCAAGGGGAGAAAAGACTATCCCTGCTTGGCATCATGCAGTGCTTCATTTATTACAGATTTATATAAATCACTGGCATTTGACCAATACCAAGCTTCTAGATTATCTCCAGCCAACAAAAGTACTTTAGTCTGTGCTGGTTAAAAATATTCTACTTTTTGTCCTCAGCTTGCTAGGAACGGCTATTTTTAGTAAGTCTCCAATCAACCTTATCAAAATCAAGCATCAAAAATAGACTGGAGAAACACTGGAAGCATATACTATTTTTAGCTGCTCCGTCTATCCCTGCCGTTATCCACAAATTCTGACTGCACAGACCATGCATGAGTGCTTAGTTATTCTAGGCAGATCTTAGTCGTGACCCTTTTTTTCCCTGAACACCTGAATGCAGAAAACACTCGATTGATTAAAGATTAATACAGCCGCAAACCATGACAGCTGCCTTTCGTCTGAGTGCTTTTGGGGAGGGGGAGAATACAGGATGACAGAGAGCTTGCATCAGTATTCCTCTTGGGGATCCATTACATGGAAAGAAAATTGCTATTTCAATTCCCTTTTGTTGCTAAAAATAGCAGCCCCAATTGATTCAAGCAAACAGGGCACCGGCTTAGCAATGCCAAATTTAGAAACCACTGAAGTCCCAAAGAGTGAACGCTAACGCAGTCTAACACATGCCAGCTCATATTTAACGAAGAACAAAGAAGATAAGCACACCGGCTGCAAGTTAATAAGACAGCAGCAACTCCTCGCATTTTTTATTAAATAAAAACAGAAAACTCTGTGCAAAAATTAAGACAAACTTCACGTCTATTCTCAATTTAACTGCTGAAATATGAAGCCTCATATCAGAAAGATCTGTACCCAAGCTGGAATCCTAGAAGTTCTGTATATGGCGGTTTTTTTCATATAAATATTTTTTTCTGCACAGAGGAGCTAACACCTAATGGTCAGGCTTTGAAAAGACAGGCTACAGAAAAAGGTTCAATTCCCAAAACCAAACACTTACTTGGTAACAGCTTGTGTCTAGGAGCTAGGATTGTGGGTAGAAAAATATTCTATAAATATCGCAGCACTGACAAGTTCCCATTTCATCCACAACTACAGCAAGAAAGGGTTTTGGGCAGTGCACTCTGAAGATTCTTTAGATTTGAGAACTAGAAGCAATCTAGAAATCCCTACAAGAAAAGCATACTGAAGAACTAATGAAAGTCACACTCAATGCTTAAGCAATTCCAGTTCCACTTGCCTCTATGGGAGCTTTCCCAGTTCAGGCTGGTTGTCTTTTATGCACTCAAACTCCAGTCTTTGCTATGAGGTCTTTTTTTCCTGTCAGTCAAGGGCTACTGTATTATGGACATGGGAGTCTGGGAGAAGAGGTGGAATTCTCTTATCCTGTTCAGAAGCCCCCACCCCTTCCTTTACTGCTTTCAAGCCTTTTGATCCAGAAAATGTCAGGCGAAACCAAGATTGCCCTGAATTTAACTTTCTGCAGTAGCAAGGAAGTTGTTCAGATCACCTGCTCAAGCCAGTTCAAGTTGAGGTAAGCATTTGCAAAGGCTACAGCTGCCTTGTGCTCTGTAAGACACTACAGTAAGAGTTGCTGCACAGCATTAATATTCAGCAAAAACAACCTCTCGTTTGTTCATCGCTGTGAAATACGTGACAGATGCTGACTGTCACGGCAAGCACGACCAGGCCAAAAAAACACATGCATAGAGGTCATTCAAATTACCATTTCTGGTTCTTCCTGCCTCTAGGAGGGGGTGAATACAACACGAACATTTTAAAGATCAGATAGCTCAGGACTGGCACCATCTGAAGGCTTTCAGTGTGTTTGCCACTGGAAACACGCATAGATAAGTCACTTTTCTGAGAAGGAACTATGCAGCCAGAAGAAGGGCCTCTGGGTTTAGAGCCTGCAATGCTGAAAGAATAATCTACATCAGAAGTCACTAAAAGAAATTTGAGATTTTTTTTCCCCTCTTTCACTGAGTATTAGTAACAGGCAGAAAGATAAATTCCAGTTAGCAATGTAGCTACAAAGAACCAACACTTGCAAGTTAGAAGAAGGTAACAAGTGATCTTGGCAAGCTATGGGCATTTTCATTTCAAATCAAAGCTATGCAAGGTGTCAGAATAATTGTGAGCATAGAAAAAGGGGAGACTAGTGTAAAATGCAGCACTAGATCCATTTTCAATCAAAAGGTAAACTGTGTCAAACTTCTAAAAGGTATGATCAGTTTGGACAAGAATAATGCTCCAGACCTACAAGGCAAAAGAAAATAATTTTATATGACGAAACATAAGAATCTTAGAATATCATCAGGGGCTGCCTGGGGAGGCAGCTACAACGGTTCAGACCAAAACCAGAACTGTATCAGGATAAAAACAAATGATTAGTTACACCCCTCAGGGACTGATCTCACCACAAATCCTGTTTAGCACTGTTATTAGTGACCACTACACAAAGAAGGAAATGCTTTATGAACTTCACAGACAATCTAGGTCCTGAAAAGGATCACAGTGTCCAATACAAAGAATTACACAGGTCTATAGACCACAGGAATAAAACATAATATTGCCAGATATTACACAGTGACATGGAGATACCAGATGTCAAGATATGCATTTAAAACTAACTTTGTTTAGAGACGAGGTGACCATTGTAAAGAATGGAAAAAAGGTATCTGGGGTGCAGTGTCTGCATATAAAATTGTCTGTTAATTGTCCTTCTGATGCAGCTATAAAGACAACTTATATAACCACTGAGGTGCTTCCTATAGTAATAGGAAACAATAATACATTAAGTAATTTAAATAGGAACAACCACAAAAAAGAGTAAAAAAACCCAGGGCTGCTAAGATGATTAAGAGTGAGCTGTTCTGGGAGAGGAGTTTAAAAGAGTTTTGTTTGCTCTTCAGAAGCTCCTGTAGAGTAATCACCAGAAAAGGAAAAGTTTAGGCTAACATTGGGAAGACAATATAAGTTGGTTGTTTGTGACCAACTGAAAATCATTATATCTCGAAAGAGGAAAAAAAAAAAAAACCCCATTTCTGACTCTGAAGAGCAGAATAAGGGTAAGGAACCTGACCTGCTGGAGGAACTCTCAGATGCTGCTCAAGCCAGAGCTAACTCTGGAAACAGAGCGACAAACTTGCAACAAGAATCTGTTCCTTACTATCCATTTAATGGATCAGAAAGAAAATAGGAAACAAAATAAGCCTGACTGTAATTTGTTTATTGCTTTCAATACATTCTGTCAACTGCACGGTTCCACACTTCCTCAGGTTGTCAGCGGGCATCACAGAAATTATCCTTCTTCCCTCACCATCTCAGTACACAATTTGACTCCCAGAGGGTGTCTGCTCATCTCTCCATGAGAAAGGCTAGTTGAAGCTAGAGATAGGAAACAAAAACGATATGAGAGTCAAATGCACAGTGGTCCTAACAGAACAGAGAGTCTGCTTCCATGAGGCATCAGGACTGGGAAGGGATTCCCTCTTGAATCCCTTATCCTGCTGGCAATAACTCAAATCATCTTATTCAAGCACCTCCCTATTCACAGTGAGGACACCAGTCTCCATTAGGGGCATGAAAAGAACCAACAGCCCCTTGAAATGGCTTTTTAAAGATCAGACCGTGGGCATGAAATTGGTGCAGTGCTAAATACAACCTTTTCTCTGCACCTCTGAAACACTGTTTGACCTTTCACAGCTTCACGACTACAACCTGAACTATTTAGAGTTCTACAAAACACAGTCTTGAAGAAATTTTTAAATGAAGGTTTGGGTTTATTTCAAGCATAATGCATCATTCTGTATGAGCATGGCACATCCAACGCACCAGGTCATTAGGGAAAAAAAACCCCATGTTATCATTCACCTGTTCCTTTGCCTTTGCATGCATCCAACTATTTGCACTGGAAGCGAAGGGAAAAAAAAAACCAACACAGTGTATAACCATTTTATCACAAGAACAGATCTTCCAGCTCAGAACAGAGATCCAGCCAACCCAAGACTTGGTCTCTGGTGGTGGTCAGCAAGAGGTACTGAGGGGAGATTTTGACAAGTCAAGTATTGAGATACCTCTTCAGGATGCTCTCCTGTCTCCAGCTTGCAGCCCTGCAATTTAGTGGGCTACAGCTAGTGATTTTGGACAAATTCACAGGAGACAAAGCTATTAAGGTATTTTAGAGTAACTTTTTTTAAAATCCATGTAAACCTTTAGCATGTAATACAGACTGTAACAAGAAGCCATCCAGCTGAACTACATCCTGCATGGGACAGTATCACCTCCTTCTGCTCTTTTTGAAACCCACCTGCTAGTTTGGGATTTGGTGCTTTCTCCACTACCTCGATTATGGCAAGCAATGACACTGGTCACTTGCGTAACTTTCTCTCTGTCCTTTAAACTGATGTGGTGGATTTTCAAGTTATTCTATACATTAATTAAACAGGTAAATCTAGCAGATGTAACAAAATTTATAAGATTACATATTTAGGAAACCCTTTGCTGGGTGTCTCTGTGAGAATCCCCTTGGACTACTGGTTTGCAGATGGCAAATTTAATTTAAAAAATTAAGCACATTTAAAATACCAAAATTACCTGGCTATATTCCATGTGTTAGAAAAACCATGCTCCTTCCCTACTCCCAGAATTAAAATCTTCGTTTCAAATGCAAGTTACAGAGTAGCATTTCACTGCATCAACAATATACCAAAAATAGACAAACTGGGAAGCACAGAAAGACTAAGAAAGCTGACACTGTAGAGACTGATTTTTTGTTTGTTTGTTTTTTTTTTTTTTGTTCTTAGCTTCCAGCTCCAGTGAATCCCAAGCCACAGAACTGCTTGGACATTCCTTCACCATACTTATCAGCATTCTGCCTTGTGCCAAAGACAATAAATATTTCCAGCATCTAAATCTGCAATAAGGATCACTGTGCCTGAGATACACCACTTTTTAGGAAAGACAGATAGGGGGTCTCAAGAGAAGAAAGGGAGCTATGGAGACTCTCAGGAATATATTCTCACACAGCACAGCCTGCCAGCTTTCAGCTTACAAGTCCATCCAGATCTAAGTAGCTCACACAGAACCACTGGGTGCCTCCATTTGGAGCCTTCTGGACTCCTGAAAAGCTAAGGAACACCTTGGAGTCATACATTCATCCAGACTTGCACTCAACTGATGCCTTAGGTTTTAACTTTTATATTTTTGATCCTGTATTGCTTAGTGTGTAACTCTGAAACTTCATATAGCCTGTTAGCTATTGTTCTCTCATGCTGGTTAGATGTAACAAACCCTCTCTAGGTTTGCACTTCAAGGACACCTTGTTGTCCCACACCCCGAAATATGTAAACTAAAGCCTCGGAGAGGGGCAAACTGGGGGTAATTACTTCATTGCCTGAAATTGTAATTGGAGAATTAACCCTGATATGCAAATGGACCAAACTTATAAAAGTGTGAAAAGCCTGTGAGCCAGGGTCCACCTTGGGTGGAGCCCCTCGGAGGCTTTTGACTGCCCAAGGTGCACCTTTGAAGGCCCTCAATAAATACCTGCTTTTATACTCTTAATCTTGTCTAGCCTCCGTTTTCAGGCAGCCACTTCAAGGCATCACAACCAACAAACTTCCATGCAGCACAGCCCCTGAGAAGGAAAGCAGAGAGCTGCTGCCTCACCTCTTCTTCCTGTAACGCTCCTTCAGCCCAGATATCGTTACCCTTTATGACATTTTAGGTCCAGTCTCCAATCCTTAACCAATTATTTACAATGTGGTTTCAAACCCATCCTGGTCAAAATAGATGAAGGAAATCAAACACATGAGCTACTTCATTTCTTTGGGAATACCACCTACCACTTTGTATTCTTCCACAAAGCCACTTCCCTTAGGTTTCCACATTCTGATATGCAAAAATTAAAATGTTCCATATTTAGGAAGGGATGATATAAATCAAGACAGCCACTTAGCTGTGCAGAAGCAAAAACAAGTTTCAACCCCAAGAAAGGCATAATGCTATATTATCTCATGCAGCAGAAATATGACAGATAAAGTGTATTTTTGATATGACTGATAAAGTCTATCTTTGATAAGCAACTCTTTAATTACACACATTTAAGGAGGTTACAAGTCATAGCACAAGCTCAGTATATTATCTTCCCAGACACAAATGTGCACAATTGTACCAGGGAACTTCTTTAGGAAGGTCTCAACCTACAGTGTCTCTCCAAATATGATCAAAATCCAATCCATTTTCTCCCCCTTAAAGCAGATTTAGCATGTGTGGACATATAGTTTAAGCATACTAAATCTCCACTTCCAACTCCACAAGTATAAGTAACCACCAATCCTAAAAATTTTATTGCTCTTACATTTGGGAATACCTACTATTTATTACTTATCATAACACTTAAGCTTGGCCCTCCCCCAACAAGCCATCTTGGGTACCAGTGCCCCAAAGACTTCAAAAGCTTTTAAAATTACAAATAAAACTTACCAGGACAGAGTTGACTTAGACCTTCAGCTACTAGCAGTATATGCACCCTTTTTTCTTGTTTCTCTCAGTTCCCTTCTAGCATTTGAGACCACACGATTCAGGTAAAAGCTTAGTAAGCAGCCAGACCACTGTGAAACCCATCACCCTCACAGGTGAGGCCCCCTTGGGTCACGAGCTAACTTGGCTCCAGCAGCAAGTTGGTCCTGGCTTTCACCTACCACAAGCAACAACCCCTTTGCAACACCACGAAAAGCAGTGAAGAGCCACTCAAAATTGAGCTCCTGTCACTGCTTCACAATGATTCCAACGTTTGGGTTCAGGGGAAAAAGGGAGGGGCCATCAGCGGTACCAACTGCTCCGATGACAACAGTTCCTTGCCAACCTAGATGGCTCTTCAAGGACACAAAGAACAATTCTTCAAGAAAGCCTCAGGTTTTCTACACATAAACAGGACAGCTGCTGTGGACCATGAAGGTTCTGAAGTCCAGCACCCTAGAAAGCAACTGCAGTGTGGCACTCCTGCCATGGAATTTGTGCTGTAGATTCACACTCAGTGAGTTACTGCCTCACCATCCAAAAACTGTGTGGCTTTGAGCCCCTCCTGCCATGCACTAGACAATTCCCAGTATCCCAGACCAGAAGAAATCTCCCATCTTCTATTGTTAGAAGTCAGCTGGCCTATTTATTGCAAAGAGACCTTGAATAGCTTCTCCAGTAAGTCATTTCATAGCTGACCAGCACCCCAAAACCATACATGAAACTACTTCTCCACAGCACTGCCACATGGGGGTATTTTGGGGCAAGCAGAGAGGGCAGCTGAGGTGACCAGTCTGGCAGGAGGCTGATTTTGCCCATCCCATGCCTTTGCTGCCTGCACCAGAGCAGTTCACCCTCTGCAGACAATAAGCAAAGCTGCGTAAGCAGCCGAGCACAGAAGATGAATGAACCGTGTGACGCTAAAGATCTGTGAATTGAAAAATCTAATGCATGAATTAAAATCCGTACCCTCGTTCCCCCTCTCCTTTTCCCCCAAAAAAGAAATGTATACAGCAGGACATAAAAGGAGAAATAGAGAGAGGTGGAAAAACGTGGTCTGACACATTTAAAAAAAATTGATGGCCTGTCACCCAGACGCTGATGAATATTTTTTACAGGATAAAAATGGCAACCTAGAGTCTAAAAATAAAATGCTGTGCTGCAGACCTGTCTGGTTCAGCAACACCACTGGAATACAAACACACTCCTTTGCTGGTGTATCTTGACTAAGAGTTCAAAATAAAAGAAGGAAAAAAAGCACTGTAGAACATATATTCTATTTTCAAGAGAATGGATTTGGCGTTTGTGGGGTGTTTTTTTAGTAAGAATTCAGATTAGCATTATACTTCACTTGCATTGTGTAACTGCCATTAAAAAAAAAACCCTGCTAAATTTTAAGTGATTGATGAGAAGAGCAGAATACCTCATGCTGCACAAAGCAATTTTTTTCTTCCCTTCCCCTGACAATTACAATATAAGAACATATTTATCAGTGCCTTTAAACTGTAATTTCAGTAAGCTTAAAAATGTATTTTTAGAATCATGCTGCAGACAGAACTGGGGACATTGCTATTTTGAAACTCACCCCACCCCCAGAGACAGAAAATAAAACCTTTTGCTTCATTCTCTATCACAGCGTAGATTAAAAACGTGCTTAGCTGAGAAGTAAAAATGACTGGACATCATTCAACACTAATTTCTCAAGACTATCCACACTGCAGACAGGCTGCCTTATGCAGTATAGATGCTATTTTTAGCAAGTGATGCAATAGCTGCAAGGGCTCTCCCAGAACCTTTAATTTAAGAGCCCAAGCCATACTAAAACGTGTTTCAAGATACCTAATATCCCTGCACTGTCACCTTCCCATTCTCTGCACCAGCTTACTACCCACACAAGTCACTCCTTTTTAAGTTTAATCTTCCAAGAAAGAGACAGATTTCACATGTGAAGAGAAAATCTGTATCTATATATCCGTCAGCAAACACACCTGCCCTGCACTGTATATGACAAGAAAGTTACACAACACTGTATAGAGATTTTCTGACCTCTTGGTTTTCTATTCAAATATGAAGCAGCTTGGTTTCCTTGCTGAATTTTTGTGAAGACTTTGAAAAGCCCACAAAGCTAATACATCTAATCCTTCCCCAGGCTGTTTCCTTTCTTGGAGATCTTTTTAGAAGTTCCTGTGTCTAACAGACAACTGTTAAGACACATTTCTGCTAAGTGACTGTTTCAACAGCTAAAAATTCTAAAAAACAAGAAGAGTTCCTGAAATGCTAGAGCTTTTTAAAAATTGTTTTTAAAACAGAATAGGGATTTTCCAGCCCTTTGGATTTGTGGATCCTTTATGTTTTGCAATAGTCATGTAGACCTCCATGTAACAGAGTCCAGCTTACTGGTAAGTTTTGCAGTGACCCCTTTTAAATTCTAATTCCACCTGCTCCCTCCCAAAAACCCCAGAGTTAATCCCAAAATCAGAACTACCCAAGAAACTACTGCTGTTTAACTTCTTACCTCCAGGGACCCATGGGAGGGGACACCATGCAACAGCTCTAAAAAAGCCTTTATGTTTTGAATGGGTGGTCATGGACAAATTATGCGTGTGTCATATAAATACATGAGTCCGACCTGCCGCCCTGCAGCGTTTGAGTCCTTTGGTTATTAACACAGGCAGGGGACATGTAAGAGCTCTTACTTCCTATGTCAGACCATCCATTTATCAGTCATGGCCAGCATTCAGGGCTCAGGAGAAATTCCTATATGTGTATCATGTTCCCAAGTTTTACACCTCAGCTCCTATAGTGCACTAACAGATTGTGGGAGAGCAGGTATAAAGGTGGCTCTGGACACAGCAAAAGCATGTGCTTTGTGTAAGGATATTTCCAAGATCTTTGTCCCTCTTTGTGAGTTCTCATCATGCCACATACCAGGCAAGAAAGACAGAAGTAGGAAAGCTTGACACAAGTTCTTGTTTGAAGCAGTAAAGGTCTGCCTCCCCACCAGCCACACAAT
This sequence comes from Ifrita kowaldi, assembly GCA_013398055.1. Taxonomy (NCBI): domain Eukaryota; kingdom Metazoa; phylum Chordata; class Aves; order Passeriformes; family Cinclosomatidae; genus Ifrita; species Ifrita kowaldi. The sequence continues at coordinate 100,477 of VZRS01005829.1, forward strand.
GTATTCACTTCCTCTCCCTCCAACACAAGCATGGGGAAGCCAATGTCAGCAGAATTCATATGATCTCCAGGCTATCTGGGAAAAAGGAATCCAACTGCAAAGAGATGAGACTTGGAGAGATTTCATTCAGAAGTTCTCTCTCCCTTCAAGATCCTGATTGCTCAGAAGTAGAACAGAAGTTGAGCAGGAAGGCACCCAGTGATATTTTATTCATTTTGGCTAGAAGCTACATTAAAACAAGCTGTACACTGAGAAGGTAGCATTAGCTCTAGGGACACAGAGGTACAAAAATAAGGATTCTGCAGAACAGCTGAAGTGGCAACAAAACTCATGCCCAAACGTGTAACCTGCTCAAGAGTAAGATAGCTGAAGCACAGAGACTTCCATATCTGACGCCCCTAAATAGCAGGATGGGAAGCATCACACTGGAATTTTACAAGGCCTTGTGAAGGTATCAAGAGGATAACAACTGCAGAATGCAAGTTCAGACCCTTCAATGTGTATACAGCAGGAAACAAGTGTACAAACGTACATCAGCTTCACTCCTGCACAGCAGGAGCAATGACAAGCCAGAAGAACAGATCAGTTTCCATAGCCAGTTCCTCACAGTTTTACTGAGGCTAAGTAAGAGCACAACAGCCACATAATATATGTCATGTTAGACACAGAAGTAAGAAACTTTAGTGTCATAAGAGGCTGAAAGAGCTGCTGCCATGTCACCCAGTCCACTGCTCCCCACTTGAGGCTGCAGAACTGTGGGAGCGCAGGACATTCACAATCCTTATTACATCTGTGGTCAGCTTGTCTACGGTAAATGCAGACTGAAACTAATGTGGCCACCAGAGGTAAAAGTCTCCAGCACTTAAAATGGATAATAAAATGGAAGGGTTTAGAATAAGAAGCCACCTGAGCTAATTAGCACATTAAGCAAGAACCAACATCATCTTGTTAAAGACAATATTGGATCTTCTAGTAGAATGTTATGCTTCTGTTCTTACAACTGGAAACATCCAAAATTTCAGGTCACCCAAATCATCAGTTCCCAAGGACAAAAAAAGGTGGACTGGACCATTTAAGCCGCCTGTTGCTATCCAAGACACAAACCAACATTCAATTTGACCCTTCCTTCCTTCTCCCTTGCTGCTTTGGAATGAAGAGTCTGTGCAGTCTTATTCAAACCAACTGCTAAAGTAGCTCTTTTGGGGAGAGAGGAAAACATCCCTCAGGATGTCCCCTTTCAAGCATGACTGCATGTACACCAAGATCCGCAAGAAGCTCGTAAGCATGTTTAGGCTATGCTAGGAATGGTTCTAAACCTTTTATAATCCCTAACATTAAATAACACCTTTATTTCTGTTAAAAAAGTGGAGCCCTCTCAGAGGTACTGGAAATAGTTTCTCATGGCTTGTTAGAGGCAAAGATGGCTTCAGGGGCATATTTAGTAGATAATGTTTTGTCAAAAAGATGCAAAGACAAGCACAGATAAAAGATGCCATAGCTGTCAAGCCTTAATTCAGCTGTCAAGATCCTATAAAGGCAAGCCTTAAAAATGTAGAGAAGTAGCACCAGAAGAATTTAAATTTCTGCTATCTTTGAAAGTTACCTAGTTATGATGAGAAACAATCTACTCAAATAGATGGTTCATACAACAACAACCCCCAGAAATTAAAGTTGTTGAAAAGCCTTTAAACTTATCTTCAAAAGATACCCTGCCTACAACATGTGTGAGGTACTCCGCAGTATGTTGTTTCTCAAGCCCACGTTTTGCATTCTAGCCTTTGCACTGCAAGGGGACACAGAAGGGCAATTTTGTTTAATCTGGAAGTGACCCGATCATGTCAGTTTCGGGCACCGCAGCCGCGGAGCCGCCGTGGAGCCCAGCCCGAGACGCACCTTCCCGAGCAGGAGGCGCCTGTGTCCGCATTGAGCGCTCTCAGCAGCGCCCTCTGCCCGCGGCCGGCGCGGCAGCGGAGAGCGCGCCCGGCTGCTCAATCGAGCACAACCCACCATTCATAAAAAGGGGGTCGCGCAGCGCTGAACGGCGACCGTGCAGTGCTGCAAACCGAGCAAATATGAACACCACTCTGTATTTTTTGACCCTAAAATATATACACAGCTTCAGCTAAAATGAGCATATTTGGTAATTATTGCTCCACAGAGGTCTCTTCCATCCCACGCTCTTAATTACATTCGCTTTAATTAAGTTTTTCTATCCATCGGGGGGGAGGGGGGAGGGAGAAGATGAATAATGTTAACACGCCCAAGTTAATCAACTTAGAAGGCAACAGTTGTCTCATGAGAAATGCCCTCGATAAATTACCATCAAGCATTAGGGAGACTCTTACGTTAAAGCGCTCTAGAAATCCTTGACTGTTTTATTCGTATCGGCACTGTTTTGCAATAGGTGTTTGCCTTAAAGATTTAAGGAAGAACTCGGGCAACGCTGCCTTTGCTTTCCCGTTACTAAATAAAGAAACGCCCACCAATGCTTTCTATATTTCGCTCCGAGCCCTTGAAAACTTGCAGTATTTCCCCCGGTGGAAAACTCCCCAGATTCTCCCAAGGAAACGAGGCTCCCATCAAGCCTCCTTAAATGTTTCAGCTACGATTGATTCGATGCACTTTCTTCTCCCTGGCAGAGCAGGGAGGCAGAGGAAGCGCCTGCGGGCACTGCATGGGCTGGCGCAGGCTGTCCCGGCCCCCCCGGCCGCACGTGGACTAGCCAGTGTCCCTGGCAGTATCCCTGTCACGCGAGGCGGCCGCGCACCCCGGCCCCGGGATGGCGGCTCCCACGGAGCGGCCGTGAACCGCGGCCCCGCCGATCCCCTGCCCTCCCGGGAAACTTCGGGAGGAGGACACGGGAAGCGCTCCCCCGCCGCCGCCCGGCTCACGGACGGGGCAGCCCGCCGCCCCTCGGGGCGGGAAGCCGCGGCGCCCCGGGAAGAGCGGGAATGTGGGCGGAGGAAGCCGTGCGCTCCCGGCAGGGCTCACACTGGCTGGCCCCACCGCCGCCCCGCAGGGTCTGCGAGCCGGCCCCCGTGACGGCCCCAGGCGCTTCTTAAGCGGAGCGGAGGGAGCGCGTTATGTCACCAGTTAGGTAACGGCGCGGGAGCCGCCGCAGTGACGGCACCGCTCCTCCTCCGCCCCCTCCCGCCGCGGCCGGGGCGGCTGAGGTGAGGCGGCATTAACCCTTGGCGGGGGCGGCCCTCCCCCGCGGCCAGCGGATGCCCCGGGCNGCGCGCCCGCGCCCCCGGCGCACCGTGCGATCAGCCCCCTTACACTAAGCATGCACGATCTCGAGGCGCTGGATCCCCGCTCCCGGCCAGCAGCCGGCATTGCCCGAGCGCCTGGCTTCCAACAGGACCAGCGCGGAGCCGCCAGCGCGCCCAGCCCGGGCCAAGCTGAGCTGAGGCCCAGCCGAGGGCATTCCCCGCATCCCTCGCTGCCGCCTGCCCCACGGGTCTCCGCAGCCGGATCCTTCCCACAGGATCCACCCACGGCAGAGGACTCGCCCTTAGCTCGTGGCCAGCAGCCCTGCGTGCTCCTGTCCCAAACACAAGGCAGCAGGGCACGCACGCCCGGCAGAGGGAAGGACTCCGGGCCGGCCAGCCCGCACCACACATGGATTTCAGGTCCCACTGAGCCCCGCCTCCATCAGGGAACACTGGCACAGACACAGAACTATTCACCTTGTCCCTGACAAAGTGGAGACTTCTATGCAGAGTTATACCAAGAATGCAGCACTCCCCTGTCAAGATCCACCACAACCTCCTTCCAAGGTCTTCACTGCAATCTCTCCAATGCCCTTTTTCATTAGAGTCCATTCAAGTAAATGGTGACAGGACTCTTCAGCTTGTCCCAAGCAAGCAGACCAGCAGCCATGGCTCAGAAAAAAAGGTAACTCAGAGGAATTTTCAGCAACATCCCCGATCCACAGATGCAATGCCATAAAGGGAGAACAGCCTGCACCAATTGCCAGGATGCTCTGGAAAGCAGCATGCACACTAGGTTGCACCGCTCTGGCTCCCTGATCGACTTCAGGTACCTCCTACCCCATTTCTCTTCTATTTGCTGCTTTCCCTCCTTTTTTGACACCCCATTCTTGCAGCCCTCCTGTCCCAACTTCTCAAGGACTCTTTGATTTAGAAAACTTTATACGTTCCACAGCAGAAAAGATTTTCACTAGTGCTCCCCCAGCTCTTCTCTGAGTGGGACTGGGGGCCAACTATTGAACTCTCTCCGGTCCAAGAGAATACCCTCCTTTAGAAGTCACACACTAGGAAGAGCAATGGAGGTTGTTCTTGCCACATCTGCATAGACTGATCTTGGTACCTTTAGTCCACTGATCAGAACCAGACAAAACAGCTTTATTATCCACAGGTCCTTCTAGCCTCTCTCCCAAAAGACCTGTAAAAATTGCACAAAGCTCCCCCCCGCCAATGGGACCTGTGCCAGCATCTCTGCTGCTCTCCTTCAAGTCCTGTAAACCTTTCTTAGGACATGTGCAGACAGCCAGTGCCACCTCACCAAAACACTGCTGTATGTCCCACAAGCACCAGGACACATGCACAGGACAAACGCAGGCCAGCTGAGGCACAGCATAGTCTGGTTAGAGGCCGAGCAGCCCATTGCACATGCAAACTGTCACAGCACTGAATTTAGGTGCATCATTCCTGCTGAAAATGGCCACTGCGGCTAGAGGAAGAAGCTTGCACCAAAGGAACTAAGACACCTTAAGGAAGAAGAGAGAAAAGAAAAAAAAAGCTTTTTAAGAACATGATCACTGCTCTAGGATTTAGGAATAAGGGCAAACTTCAGACTGCAGAAAATCCACAGCTGGTAAGAATATGTGCATATAGTACCACACTGGGCATTAAATGTTTTGACCAGCATCCCTTACTTATGGGCACCCCACAGTACTAATTCCCCACAAAATAAGGCTTTAAAATAAAAATATAATCCAATTTCTACAGTAAAGGCTATTTTAAAACAATATGCATTTATGAAAAAAGATCTATTGTTACTCAAATCTGCTTCCTCACTTTGTAAAGAATTTGTGCTGAAAGTCAGTCTGAGGAGACAAATTCTAGGTTAGTGCACAAGAAACACAGTTTCAATCCAAAGCTTACTAACAGTGACTGAAACAAGCTAGTCTATGCTGGAACATCACACTAACATTTTTCTGAACAAATGCATTATTTTCAAATGTTGCCAAGGCAATGTTTTACATCGGAAATTCTACACTTTGATTCTACAACCAGCAACAGCAACTAAGTGACAAATCCAGCTGGGATGAGATGCTACCAAAATTCTGCAGAGCTGGCAGGTTGAAAATCCACCTCTTTCATTTAGTAAAATTTCTTGGCTTACAAAGACTTTCAGATGAACAGATTCCCACCCCACCATTTTCAGACACTGTGAAACATCAAGAATTTGGTTACCAGAGTAAGAGTTTGAAATATAGCCAAGCACAACCAGTCTGTCCCCAAGGAAAAGGTCACAGGAAGAACAGAATACTATAAACTATTGTAGAAGGACTGACAAAGAGGTTTATTTCTTAAAATTAATACCCTAGCTATCAAACCAATACACCACCATTATCCTAGTCTTTGAAAAGCAAAGGAGCTAGTTAAAACCTGTTAGCAGGGACTTCCAAAATCATACTCTGCAACTCATAAACAATCCTCTCAAACACACAAGAGGTACATGCCACCCATCTCAACCCACAAAGAACCAAGCAAAACAAGACTGGAACAGCCCATCAAGATGGGGCCAAGCAACAGAACTGACAACAGGCTCCTCCTGCAGTTTTAGGCTCAGTTTCAGCCAGCTTAGCTGCAGGATGTCACCCAACCACCCACACCTACCTGCTTCCTCAGCATGTTTGCCAATTGCTTTTCAGGCAGCTCAGGAAGCTGACCCAGCAGCTTCTTCCTTGGCTGAGTCTTCCTTGCAAAGTTAGAGGTCAGCCACACAAGCAGACCTCACCAACACCACCACCACACACTGAGCGAGGCAACGTAAGGGAAGCAGTGAGAGCTCCCAGCCAGCGACCAGAGCAGCAGCAATTCTCTTGGCAGCAGCCTGGTCTTGGAGCAACTCAAGCTGACCACTGGGCTCAACTGTATCTTCAACATACAGTTCCATAATACTGCCAAGTTTCCCTTCTGTTGCACCAGCACTGGAATTCATATGACCAAAGCAGTCTATGGAGCATAAATAGCCCCAAGTGACTTATTTTCTGCAGGGCACACTCCTTAACCAGACCAACATCAGTGCCACCATAAAGAGGAAAAAAGCAAGACAAGAGCTCTCCATCTACCTTCTCTCTCTCTACGCACCAAACTATTCCATCAGAAAGCCATGATGTAAAAACACACACCCACCCTTGGGACTGAAGGCATCTCATTTATAAACTGACACCATGTGAGAGTGCCAGCAAACTGATTCCAGTGCAAAGAAACATGAACAAGGCTCTGGAGGTTAGAGTGAACACCCAAGGTGAAGAACCAGTCCACCAAATGGAATGTTCTAAATCAGAATCTAGGAACCAACACAAAGTTGTGGAGCCCCAAAAGTTGTGCCATAGATCTAGGTCTACCAGGACAAAAAGACTGAGGTAATGAGTTTGTATCAGGACAGGTAACTTGCCTTTAAGCACACCTGTAAGTTGACAGGAGTACACATCCCTTTCTGCCACGCCACACAAACGCTGGGTTGGACAACTAGGACAACTGAGGGCAGGAACAAACTGCAAGACACCCTAACTCTAATCCCTTGTTCAACTACTGATAGGGTAGCAGCTTCTTCCAGCAGAGCAGTGACCCCTCACTGCCCTATCCTTTCTGCTCCTCTTCCTGTTAGAGATCTGACTCGTGACCCATGCTGAATCCACATTCTGGGAGTGAAGAGCTCTTTGGCAGATGGGACTGAGACAGCAGGAATACTGGGCATATACACCTCTTTCAAGAAAAAAATATTTATGCAAAATAATAGAGAATAACAAGTTTATAGATTAAGCATCTTTGCTGGCAGGATAAGAAAGGCAGGGAGCAAAGGGGCAGAAGCCTATGGGAAACAGGTCTTCCAGAGACTTCAGGACAATGGAAGAGTTTTGGAGAAACAGATCAGCCAGTCACAGATGAGGAATGTGAAAGCGGGACTTGTTGGAACAAGGATCCAGTGGTGAAGTAGAGTATGGAGAAGAGCAGCATGCAAGCATAAGCAAGTGTTGGTTGGGTAGCAGCAGCAGCTGCACAATTAGAGATAGTTCTCTGCCTTCTGCTTTCCGTACCTATATGCATCCTCCCACACATCTGCAAACCTCTTCATCTAAAAGCAGGGACTAAATACCTCGTAAGGAGACCAGATTCTTTATTCTCTGCACAACAGTTTCCTCCCCTCAACAACAAAAACCTTTGTCCCATTGAGCTTATCACCTCCCATTCCCCTTCTCTCACTACAGCTTTTCTCCCTTTCTGCTTCTGTGGTAGTCTTCTAACCTACACAAAAATCCTTTGGGAAAATTGTGGTGATTAACAATCCTAGAGCTGAGCTCCTCAAGTCTGCTCTTCCTCGTCCAGTAAATATAGAGCTCCTCAAGAAGTGGAGACACAGCTGTCCCTCTGGCATGACTGATGGAATACACCCTTTAGAACATGTGGCTCACAATTGCTTAAGAGGAGAAAATAGAAGGGAGGTGTAAAAAACAAAAAAATACCAAAACATGCAACCAAAACCAAATCTGTCCCGTCAACCAGTAAGTTCTGCACATATACAGACTATGCCTGAACCTGAGCCACCCAGCTGTCTCCCACAACTGACAAGCAACTGAATCATGAGAGAAACACAAGAGAACCCTCAGGAGAGAAAGAAGCAGGAAGGATAACAAAAATAGGAAAAGAAGTACAAGAAACAATGGGACAGGCACTATTTTTCCCTGAGGCTCAGCTTCTGGACATCTCAACTCCAGTCTTAAAAACTGCTAAACAAGAGGTTTCTTTCAAAACCTACAACTAAACCCCAGGCTTTTAGGTGTCACCATCTGCTGCTGAGGGCAATGGAGTGAATTAGAAGCTCAGCAGGAAATTTTGCATATAGCTCTCTTCCCATGTTAGCTGGAGATGCTTATATTGTGGAGCAGGATTTCAGCATTGCTAATGACTCACCCAGTGGGTGATGGTGCACTGCTCTAGACTTTAATTCCAGGAATCGGGGAACTTTCATAGATTAGAAAACAGTATATTATTTTAAGGTTAAATCAGGAATCAAAACCCAGCAGATTTAAGGTAGAATTCTTTTGTGCAATTAAATGTACTACAGGGGAAGGAACTTGAATTGCCCTAATTCTAGCATTTTTAGATATTAATGTACTCAATCTGAAAAATCTTCTGCTCTTCTCTAAGAACACAGTTTTCCTAAAACGTATCAGTAAGTGAGCACCAGAAGTCATCTGAAGCTAGACGCAGCAACTTAGGTAAGTGATTAAACCATGCAAGCCCAACACACGGATGCTTTACCTACTAGTTACAGTGTTTATCCCACATCTGCGCTCGTAAACAGGCCTAAAGAATCACATTTGACATTTCTGTTAGAATATTCAGGAAAGACACTTTCTTACTGTTATCCCTTCCATAGCAGAGATGGTCATCCTCACCCTATGGATTAGGAATTAATATATTCATAAGACCAAGAACAATGTGTTTCACCCACCTACCAAAAAAAATTCCCAGGTGGAGAACTGCTGCAGTTTTCCCAAAGGACACTCTCATCTCTGCCCCCAGACCCTCCTGCCAACTTACTTGTTCCTTACACAGGAGTGCATTTACCCAGCTGGCACTAACACCCAGCATAATTCCAGCTGGGACTTCCTTGCTGAAGACACTTGTATGCTCACCACTTCTACACAATGCCTTTCCTTGGTGTCACCAGGGCACCTCATAGGTAATCTTCCCAGAGGGAGGGAAGTACACTGGCCAAAAGAGCAAAACAAAGAAACTGGAGCAAGATATTACTCTAGATTATATATCCTTGTGTGAATTCTCTCATTTTAAGTAACCAGTTTCCATTACAAGTATTCCTACTTTAAAACACACAGAAGATTGGGAGGATGAGCTATCTTAAAACAACACAGCTATACAGGTTAATAAATTGTCAAGCATCTCTCTCTCAGGCTGTTTATGGGTATTCTTTTCACCTTAACACAAACATCTGTCCTCCACTCACCATTAACTGGTGGGGTTTTTTGCAGGTGGAGAAACCATACTACAGCATTTAACCCTCCTCCACATACACCTCTCTGCTCCTGCAGCTAAACATGGCAAAGTCTGTTCATATTCTGAGTCAAACTGCAGAGCTGTAGATTATGAGCTTGGTTGATGCTGAGGCTGGTTGTGCCCACACATACACATTTTGTGTGCTGGCACGAGCCAGAAGAGAAGTCCCTCAGCAAGGACAGAGCAGAACTGGGACTCTGGACAGCTGGGCTCTGAGCAGTTGCTCTCCCTCTACTCTTCTGACCAGAGAGTGCAAGAAGGAGCACTTAATGCAGTAAGTGTTGAGCAATCCTACTAAGCAGAGGTTTAAACAGTCAGGAACATCATGTGCAAATGAAAACACCTGAAAGAAGTAATCAAGCTCCAGAAAGAGAGAAAAATTGTAGAAAACAGCAGAGTATGGTTCATTCCTTTATACTGTCTGGGAAGCAGAACTGATTTTGGGGTATGTTAACAGCAGCAGCCTATGTTAAAAATACTAGAGAGCCTCCCTGACTCACCAAGAGCTGCAAGGTCTCTGAAGGAGTTACAGCCCCCTCAAACACCACACAGTGTGAGCTGCCGAGTCTAGAGAAACAGGGTCAGAGATCCCTTCTCCTGGGCTGCTCTGGAAGAGCATCACTTGCTCTGTGCAACAAAGCACAGGCTGGAGGGATACACTGACAGAAGTCTTCTAAATTACAAGCCTGGAGTAGGACTGATGACTAAAGGCAGACAGCTAACTTTTTCACTAGAGAAAATTTGGGATGGATACTTGGAAACATTACGTGGCAAATAGGAAAAGAAAAAGCCATACACACTGGAGCACAGTACTCCTGAGAAGTACAGACAGGATTAGGACACTTGAATCAGACTGTTCTCTGAGCCACTCCTCAGTGCAGTAACCCTTCAGAAGCACTTTGCAAATAGCCATACAAGAAAACAAAACAAGCTCTGAGTTCAGGCTGCACTTGGCTGTCATGATCACAAGTTAGTTTACAAGCAAGCTGGCATATTTTCACACGTTCTTGACAGTACTTTTCAGGTTAACAAGTGCCATGCTTTATTTCATACGAGGGTAGCGTCCGGAATTGAGAACAAGGCCAGAAAACCTTCACCACGGACCTGAAGTGCTGAAGATGATAAATCCCTGGATAAGTGATTCAGCAAAAGAAGCAGAGATAACCAAAAGCTCCCCTCAAAGCTCTGCACACACCAGCCAAGCACTCATACGCAGGGAAAACAGGGAGTTGGGCAAAGCCTCTCCTCTCACACCCTGCAGGGAGAGCAACACTCTGAGAGGTTGAAACTCCCTTCCCCTCCATTTCCCTACTAACTACACCCTCACCATGCATTGCCCCAGGGCGGCTATTTAAATCTGCAACAGTGAATTGCAACATGGTTTATCAACCATCTATCACTGCAAATTGTGAAACACCTGGAAAGCAAGACTGCACGCGTTTGTGCAACAGGGATTAAAACTTGCTTACATAAAACGAAAAAGCTTTAAGGTAACAACTATTTCACTCGATGCTAAGGAGACTGAAAAACAACACTGCTTGTGAAATCAACAAGTTAGCACCTGGGCAGCAGTAAAGTGAATGTCCTTTTGTAGTGGTTTGGTTCAAAATACTTATTTACTTTCTGTGAGATAAGAATTAGGAGAAGGCAAAGCAGGCACAAAACCTAAGAGAATATAAAGAAGTTTATTAACAGACTTAAAAGGAAGGAAAAAACAAAGTCAGATTAAAACTTTAGGACACCTCTTCTCCCCCCACTGTTTTCTCTTTTCTTACTGACAACGTAAACAAAACAACCTTTGAGATTTTCAGTCAGTTTACCACGTTTATAATAATTTCTTTTTCAGTTCACTTAGGGAGAGGAGTCTCTGTTGCGCATGCTATGGAGACATCTCCACAAGGAACAGTCTCGTGGCTTTAAAGTCACAGCAAGACAGCCACCTGGGATGGTTCTCTGCTCGCATGTGAAAGTCTTTTCCCTCGACTTACAGCTTTCCCCACAGCTGCATTCGGGGGTTCAATCTTAGCTAATGGGGTATCATTTTAAGGATGAGCTATTCAAAAGAAAAAAAAATTCTCTTCACTTATCAAAGTGTTTAAGAAAGGTAAGAACATTATCTCAGAAAACATCTTTTTCTCCAGGAACAGAGGTCTTCTCCTTCTCTGGGATCTCTGTTCAAGTTTTTTATCAAATTATGGTTACTTTAACATTTGCTTATCTTAGCATAGGCATCAGTTCACTTATGGTTGCAGTTTGAATGCTCTACCCCCCCATGCTTTCATGAAATTACAACGGGTATTTTGATGTACCATAGTCCATCACCACAGCTTTACAACAGAATTTCAGCTTCTAAGATTGAAGCATCTCCTCATTCTCCTCTCTCTCAGGGCTTCAGCTCTTCTTTCCTCACTGACTTTGACATCTTTATGGTATTTTCTTTACGTGCTTTCACCTTTCTCTTTCTTCTGACTTGGGAAAGGATTGATGTCTGCAGGCTTCATCTGTTTTGGAAGAATCTTACAGCATAAGAAGAGTTAATCTCACCCGGGCCTTGCAGCTGGACTTCGTTTATCTCTGTTGCTGACACGATTTATGCCGGACAGTGGCTTCAGATGAATTTTCGGCCACACTAGGTGGGAGCTGGCCTGGCCGAGCCGCGCTGCAGGCTGCCTGCACGGAGCAGGGGGGCCTGGCCCACACGGGCTGCAGGTGGAACAGGGCACAGCTCCAGAGTGGCTGCCTGCACGGAGCAGGGGGGCCTGGCCCACACGGGGTGCAGGTGGAACAGGGCACAGCTCCAGGGTGGCTGGCTCCTGGGCAGGCCCGGCCGAGCAGGGCCCAGCCCTGCTGGCCACGCCGCGAGCCCCCTGTTACCTGTTCAAAAGCCGGAAGCCAAAGAGGATGTCCCAGGATTTGTTTGTTCTTAAAATGTGGATCATAGAGGCATGTCAAGCTCCCTAAATGGCCCAAATAACTTGCCAATATTCAAACTTGCCAGTTGATTGGCCCTGTTAGGTGTAGAGGAAGCTGTAAGCAACCCTTTGCAAAAGAATCACTTCCACGGCTGATGGAGGCCCTCTTCAACTAAAAACCCAAACTATGCTAACCATGACACCTTTGTATGGAGTTCTTGAATTGTAACTAAAATAATTTACCATCTGACTTATTTCATTACGGATATCCCAAGAACTTTATAAGGATCAGAGTATGTTTCATAAGACACAATTTCTAGGGACTGCAGAAAGTATAATCTTACAGATGGAATCTAACTCAAACCATTTACAAACACAAAATCTAGCTAGTCACTTCTTCCTCTTTACATAAGCATCACTTCTTATTAATTTAATAATATTATTGATAAGGTCTGATTTACAGAGGTTGCTATTATCCCAACTTACTAGTCAACAAGAGTCTGGGAATCACCCCCATATTCTTAGTTTTTAAAAGACCTGACTGTACAGACGTAAGTAAATATCTACTCCACTGCTCATGTACCCAGTTGTATACATTTTTCATGCCTCCCTCAGTGGCCCTGGTACACAAGTTGCTATTTTTAGATGCTGGACTACACGTAGCCCTTGCTAAGTAAAAGAAGCTGATAAGAAGGCAGAGAGGGTCACCCAGCTTTGCTGCTGCTCAAAGAAGTTTTTGTTAAATGTTTACACAGGAAAAGAATGGTTTAAGACTCAATAGGGGGGTTTTGTCTAAAATCAAATTACAGAAAGTTAGAGGCAGCTGAGAGCACCATCCTGATTAACGACCTCTCACAAATTCTTTTTTAAGAAATCTAGAGCAAATTGCCCACATTTAGTTAATTTTGCATGTTAGTGAATAAACTCCAAGGAGCTTAATTAAGGCAAGCTCATCTTCAAAAACGTTTGTTGGCCCAAATACAACTGTACAGCTGTATTCACCACATGAGAAAGCATCACCACTACCAGAAATCTTGTAACCACTAAATGTACGATTATTCAACCATGACTCTAAAGGCACTGGGGGAAGAAGAGGATGTTTTTTTAAGCCACTGTGAGGCTTGAAAGAAAGCAGGACTTTTCTTCAAGTGTCATATGGCCAATCACACAACCAAAATAAACTTTGTTTCCAATTAACGCATTGCTTCAGCTACAGCAAATTAGGGAAAAAACCACATTCATCATCAAAACATTTGCAATGTCGAGACAGGAAAAAAAGAAATAAAAATATTAAGTATCCACACAACCAAGTACTGACAGAACCAAGATGTTAGATGCTTTAGAACACCAGATCAATCCAACTTGCACTGACAGTATGTTCTGAATATACAAAGTTGATTATCTGCATATACTGAATTGGTCCGATCACACAGCTGACCCTGCTCCAAACAGGAAGTTGGACTACAAGCCTCCTGTGGTCCCTCCCAGCCTAAATTCCCATAGGACTTTGAATTCATTTCACCAAGTTACTGAAGGGAAGGAACAGAAAAACGATTTCATGTTTTCCAGAAAAAGAGGCGGCTTCCTAAAATAGGAGACACGGCAACTCTCCAAATGGGAGCTGTAACAGCAGCAGACAGTTCCCTGCTCCAGACACTCTGTACTCCAGAATACACCCAATTTTCAATGGCAGAGAAGCAAGGTGGCTGCCTGCCACTACCATCAATGGGAGAAGAATAGGACTCTCATCCAACATAAGGAAATACCACTATGGATCACAACCATCAGCACTACCAACAGATCTGTCTGCCTAGAGGAAGGCAGGAAAACAGCCACATCTTTGCTGTATTCTTGGTGAATTCAGAGTAACTCCTTGGCACTCTGGTCCTGTTGAGTCTGTGGTTTATTTAGCTTCACTGTTTTTCAGTCATGGGAGCTCTTATGCTTACCTTCTTTTACCAACTTATGAGGCACAAAGGTAGAACATTCAACGCAGGAGTTTTCACTGTATACTCTCTCAAGATGCACCCAGAAATCTCACATTGAGACATACACCCAACTTCCATACTGTACTTCACTATACAGTAGCCAAAAACCAAGCCAGATGCAAGTTATATGGAGAGAAAACCAGAAAAGCTGCATACAGACCTTCACACATAATTCTGACTGTAGAAAAACTAATTTTTTGTCAAAAGAGATGCTATTTCAAGTAGTACAAACCTGATTTTCCCAGAGTACATTACCAGTTCACATAGTTGTTCCTTCTCCTCATGTCCCCCCCTCCTTCCACACCAGCAAATTAGACAGAGCATAGACAGAAGAAATTGCATATAAGCATCCAAAAAAACCTCTGAGAAAACAGGGAAAGAATTTGCAACCCAATTTCAGACATGCAGAAGAGCTAAAGGGCAGTAAGAAGTCCTTCCAAAAGGACTTGTGTTTTAGGGTTCTTGTAATGTTGCTTTCTATTTGTGCACTAGAAAGAACACATTGACACAGTAACTACAGCAGCCAATTTGCATCAAAAACCACTGGTTATTAAAATACCAGAAAAAGAGGAAATGTACTTCTTCCTACAGCATGACTTAGTAATTTGCTAATTCTCAAGGTGACCCAACATATCTGCAGCCGTGCCTCTATCTTCCTTTCCATGAGAGGAAACAGAGAGCCTGCCCAGCCACAATGTACTTCAGGGCAAACCACCCCAGTGCTTATTCAGACTGAGACAACCTCTCCTCATTTCAGCTGGAGACTACAGCAGCTGCCCCAATACAGCAGCATCTCACCTGCTTCAGCTGCACACAGAGGACACACAACAGCTAACTCATGATGGCCACACATCTTCCTATAGTGACAGCAGGCACCATCACCCTATCTCTCTATTCTCCTTGACACTGCAGCAGTGCTCCCACTTTAGAGCAGAGCAATAAACAGGGAATTTAGCTGTGCTGCCAATGCTCCTCTTCCTCCTCGCCTCGCAGATCACAATCATGGCAGAGAAAGAACAATTTCTGTGAACAGCCATTGGCCACATACAGAGGCCTGCTGCTGCCTGCACTTGTATAAAACAGTGACAGAGGCCATCTGCACTGCAGTTCTCTGGATGTTTGAGGATGTGACTGTGGGAAGATCTCCTGTCTACAGTTTGTGGTTCCAGCTGATAAGCTGGCATTTGCCTCAAGCACTGCAAACTTCCATGTTTGAGACAATGCAAAACAAGCTCAAGTGACCACCAAGACTTCTGTGATGCACCACAAGTCGGCAGGCAACTGATAATGCAGTAATATATTCAAAATCAACATTATAAAGTCAAAGAGGGTTTAGGTGTCCTATGCCAACCGTATCTTTAACAGGCATAACTTCTCCAGCTGAAAGGGAAACCTGGGCCTTAGTCATTTGTATGTAAAGATGTAACTTGTCCAAGACACTGCTGCTGCATCTCAAGCCCGTGTACACAGGACTCAGGACGTGCTCTGGCATTATGTATGCTGCCAGTAGCAATGCTGGTTTACTGATGTCTCACACAAGCAGACATCCAACTACCCAGCCATATGTCACATACAAGTTCTGTGTTGGCTGCAGCAGAGGTTATGGGGGAGCACTGCCATAAGCCAACCGACCAGCTTGTTGCAGAACTGCTCTACCTACAGGTCTGACACCTGCAAGCAGCTGCAGCAGCTGAGCACTTGATGTCCTCCTACTCCCCTTGAGGGAAGGAAGTACCTTTTGCAGCCTTTTAAACTATCATCTCATCTTAAACTCACACTTTACAATTATTTTTGTGGCCCACTTTATCAATTCCCAATCAGGCACAGGACTTGCCCTTCCCACTGACTTTGGCAAGAATGGATTTGAAAATTCCCTTGGCCTGATCTGTTACACTGGCAGAGAAGCCCTCAACATTACTTAAAGGCCACAGTGGCAGTGGCAGACTCAGATGGAAGAAATTGTTTTTCCCCAGCGTGGCTCCTCTGATCAGGAATCGAAGTACTGAGAAAAGTTAGAGCAGCGTAGCACTGAAAATACCCTGGTAACAGCCTCTGCTGTAGTTCCACAGCGCTCCTGTATTTCTGGGATGCCAGCTAAATGCTGTCGCCACCCCCTCCCGGCCACCGCCACCGTCACCCCCTCCACACGGAGGGCCACTCGTGCTTCAGCCCCTTCCTGAGCGCGGCCCGGGA